>WOXC01007377.1:0-334903 GCA_011680675.1 Gymnobelideus leadbeateri | reverse complement strand
CATTAGAACAAGGGGGGAAAGTAGAAATAGAAAAAATTCATCAATCGCCACTTAAAAGAGATCCTATGAAGAAAACTCATGGGAATATCATAGTCAAATTCTGAAAATCCCAGATCAAGGAAAAATTATCAAAAGCATCAAGATGAAAACAATTTAAGTGTGATGGTGCCACAATTAGAATTACACAAGACCTAGCAGCAGAAACATTAAAGGACTGAAGGTCTTAGAACACAAAATACTGAAGAGGAAAAAAACTGGGACTCCAGCCAAAAAATTTCATACCCTGCAAAGTTAATTATTATCTTGAACAAAAAATATGGACTTTTGATAAACTTTCAGATTTTCAAGACTTTGTTAAAGAAAAACAACTTGAACTTATTAGACAGTTCAACATACAAGAACCAATACAAATAAAGGTCCACAACAAAGACTGATTATAAGGGATCCATAAGGACAGATGGTTTACTTTTTATGTATGTAAAATGTAAAATTTATGTCCAAGATTCTTATTATTAATTGGGTAGCTCATAAGAAAGATAGGGGGAGAACCTGGGCATGATATGAATTTAAAAAGTAAAGCTACTTAGGAACAGCTAAAAAGAGTAATTATTTTATACAAATGAGGTGCAAGAGGAAGAATTGATACATAGGAATTAGATGGGGGAGGATGGCTGGTAGTTCTGGTAACCTACTTTCATTGGGAATTGGTGTAAGAGAATAGAAGTCTTCTAAATTCAGAAGAAACAAAATGGTAGGGGCATAGGGAGGGGGAAAGGACAAGGGTGAATCTTTAGAGGGCAGGATGAGAGAATAGTTAAGTAGGGGTATAGAAAGGTGTTTAGATTTATGGGAATGGGAGGATAGGGGAGCGATCCTTGGAAGGGGGTAGGCAAGTCATAGGACGGCAAGGTAGTGGGTAAAAAATAAAGTAGAGGGGGCAGGATGGATAGGAAACAAGAGATATGCATATATATAAAAACAAAGATAAGGAATAGAATAGGTTTGGGAATGTTTATATCTATATATGTATGTATATATGTGTATGTGTATGTATATATCTATCGCTATGGGGAAAATTTCTAAACCTTATTGTGGCCTTCTGGAGTGGGGGTAAGGGTGAGGTAGAAAAAGAGCAAAGTAAAAAAGTGCACAGCAGAGAACAAAAGAAAACCCACAAGGAAACAAAGAAAAGATGGACAATTCTCAACATAATGAATATCATTTATCATAGAGGCTTTCTGGAAATGAAAAATTTTTGAATCATCTCATGTTCTACTATGCCCATGACATACTTTTTATTTCTTTCTAACTTTGTATTTAAGTTCCAATATTTAAGTTTATGATATGTTTTTGTTTCTCTTTATTCTCTATTTGTGTTCTGGTGTTTGAGTCTAAAATAAAGTTTTGGGGAAAAAAAGAAAAAATGAATGCTACAATTTTTCTTGAAGTAACTGGGGAAAAATAAAATACTATTAAAATGTCCTGGAACATTCTGTAGTTATTATAGAAACATCTTATAACATCCTGGAACACTCTGTAGTTATTAGAAGAATAGACAGCAAGATACATGAAACATTGTGGTCCTCACCCATTACGTCAATTTCTCAGAATTATCTTAACATCTTAATTTCCCCATAATTCTCTGATTTATATCAAAGCAAGGCCTAGCTCATAAAATGAAGGTTAATCATAAAATGAATAGAAACAAACAAAATGGAGTTCATTTTGATATATTCTTTTGATTTGCAGTCTTGTATTTGAACTTATTGTCCATTTACAATTGTTCTCCTCAAAATGATAGTATTCCCTTCATTTACAAACCTAGCAGTCTTTTCTCATTCATCATCCTTCTTGCCCTCTCTATAACAATTGATACTGTTGACCATTTTCTTCTATATACTCTGGGGCAGTTACGTGGCACAATGGATAGAATGCTGGATGTAGAGTCAGGAAGACTCATCTTTGTGAGTTCAAGTCTGTTCTCAGATATTAGTTCTATAACCCTGAGCAAGTCACTTAACCCTATTTGCCTCAGTTTTCAATCTGTAAAATGAACTAGATAAGGCAATGGCAAAACACTCCAATATCTTTGCCAAGAAAACCCCAAATAGAGTCACAAAGAGTTGACCATGACTGAAAAATAACAGAATAACAAGACACTCTCCTTTCCGAATTTTCATGATATTGTTCTCTCTTGGTTTGTCTTCTATTTGTCTTACAGCTACTTATCCATTTCTTCTGCTGGAGCTTAATCTGTGTCACTCAGGGGTCCATTCCAGGTTCTCTTCTTCATTTTCTCTATACTTTCTCCTTTTCTATCTTATCAGCTCCAATAAGTTCAACGATAATTTCTAGACTGATGATTCCATATGTATTTATCCAGGTCTAGTCTCTCCTCAATGCCAGTTTTATCACCAAATGCCTAGTGAACATTTCAAAGTATATATCCTATAGACATAGCTAATTTAACATACCCAGAATAGGACTCACTATACTTCCTACACTAACTCCTTTTCTATACCTCCTATTACTGTCTAAAGTGCCACCATCCTTCCAGTCACTGAGGTTTTTCACCTCATATCATCCTGATTCCTCATTCTCCCTCTCTCCATACTGAATTAGCTGCCAAATTTCATATATGTATTTCTTTTTCAAAGTCTCTCAGATGCATTACCTTGTTTTCACTCACATAGCCACCAATGTAATTCAGGCTCTCCTCACCACTTGGGAATTCTCTCCTCAATCTAATCTTTCCTACATAGACATGCCAAGGTGATTTTCCTAAAGTGTAGGTTTGGCAATGTCACTCTTTACTTTAACAAAAATATCTTGACCACAAAAAGTTATTATGGTGTCAGGGAAGACTAAGACGTGAACTCAGAAGAAAATAACATTGTCAAAATTGCTACAAACAAAGCCTTAAAAAGAAAAATGCTAATTAGATCCAAGCCCAACAAGAATTCCTGGAAGAGTCAAAAAAAGAGATATGAGTGGTAGAGGAAAAATTGGTAAAAGAGATGAGAGTGATGCAAAAAAAATTATGAAAATAGAATGTTTGGTAAAAAAGGCAAAAGAATACTGAAGAAAATAATACCTTAGAAAAGCAGAATTGATGTAGGGTCACCTATAAGCTCTTTTATTTTAAGCAGTTCTCAAGCCTATCTTTCTAGAATTTTGCCTTAGTTTTGCCATTTGCCTCAGTTTCCTCCTTTGTAAAGTGGGGGTAATAATAGCAGTTACATCTTAGGGTTGTTGCAAAAATCAAATGAGAAAATAAATCACTTAGCACAGTAGCTGGCACATAGTATGCATTTAATAAATGTTTATTGATAGACTGAAATACATAAAGTGCTTTGCAAACTCTAAAGCTATCTATCTGCCTCTCTCTCTCCCTCTCTGTCTCCCACTCCCGCCCTCCCTCTCTCTCTCTGTCTCTCCTTCTCTCTCTCCTCTCTCTCTCTCTCTCTCTCTCTCTCTCTCTCTCTCTCTCTCTCTCTCTCTCTCTCCTTATTGTCTCAATCATTAGTATTTTCATCTTCTCAAAAACACTTTACCTTCCTTTGAGCTGTTAGTGCCCGCCCTTTCTTATAAAGATAACTTCCATATATTATGTATTTATTTTCCATGGTACTACATATATATGTGCATACACACATATACACATATATGTGTGTGCATATATACATATATGTGTATAAATGTATGTGTATATATATATATATGTATATGTATATAGTCTGCCCCATTAGAAGAAAAGCTTCCTGAGGGAAAAGACTATTTTTACTTTTTATTATATAACCAGTGTTTAGCACAATGACTATTACACAGCTGGTAATTATTAATGAATTTTTAAATGTTTCTGATATGTTTGTTGGTTTTGCTGAATTTCTTTTTCTTCTACAATATATAGGATGACTCTCTGGGAAGGTATGGTGGTGGAGAGATATAAAATAAAATATAGCTGATATGAGAACAAAAGATATTAATAAAAACTTCTATAATTTTCATCAAGCACCTACCATGGACAAGACATTTTTCTAGTGACATTTCTTTATGAAAATAAAAAAAATACTCCCTGCATCAATGATTTGAATATTTAATATTGCTGAATATTCATCATTTAAGTTTATTTTCCCAAGAAATATGATGGTGCTTTGTTTCTTCCTTATCAAGATACTTTCACATTCTATTATTTTCAATGATTCAAAGAACCTAGTTGATTTTTCATTTTGCTTCTTTAGTTTTTCTCTGATGAATTCATTCTCTTTTTCTAGCTACCTTTTCCTTCAACTTCAAAGTGGTAAAAGCTCTTAAAGGTTGGGTTCCATTTGGAGTTTATATCTAGGGCAGGGAGGGTTGTCATGGTGGCCTCCTAGGAAATCTCAGAACTGGCTCTTGGGAACAGCCATTTTATTCCTTTCTTTTCTCTCAGGAGAACTGAACTGCCCAAGTCCTATTATATGATTATTCCTCATAGCTCAAACTGTACTATATGGAAATATATGGAAACATATGAAATATATAAAATATGTGAAATATCTATGAAATATATGCAAAACCTCAACTGAAAAATTAAGAAATAAGTATTTATCTAAAGTCCCTTCTAAACTTTTACCTTTAGCAAAGTGTGAAAAGGGAATATGGATTAATGATGGTAACTTAGCTTAATACCTCTTGTATAGTTAAGATCATTGTCTTTTCAATTCAGAAAGGATTAAGGTCTCAGGGAAGTCTCTCTGATTACTTCAGCAGAACACATTAAGAGGAGTGATCAAGAAGGAATTGAGTAGTTTTGAATTGTTCTATTCTTGAAATACTATGTTAACCAAAATTTTATTTGCATATATGTGACTTTTTCCTTGTTCAAAAGTATATTATAAAAATATACTTTAAATTTTATTGAGGTTGAGAAATGACTAGACTATGCCTATGCTTCTCTCTCTAAGCTAGAAATAGTTGGATATTGAATTAATTTTAAAATTCTAGCATCCTTGTGTCTAAAATGCAAAGTAAAGTATTCATTTTTTTTAAACACCATAAAGCAAGAAAAACTGATGATAGAATTAAACTTACTTTTGCCACCACAGGGGCGAAAAACAACTTTCCATACCTTTTTTGCTTTGCTGCTGTTGGAAAAAGCTTCAAAATCTCTTCATGGAGATGTCTTACTTGTCCAGGTTCTTTCACTTTTATTTCCAGTATATAATCTTTGCCAAACTTGCTTTTCAGATGTTGGATGGAACCAATGCATCTGGAGTAAGAAAAATGGAAGGAGATGTATTTATCACACACACACAAACACACACACACACACACACACACACACACACACAGAAAAACAGAGGGACAGAGACAGAAAGACAGGGAGAGACAGAGCCTAAGAGACAGAGACAGAGACATAAAAGCAGAGACAGAGAGACACAGAGAAAAGAGAGAGATAGAAAGAGAGACAGAGAGAGAAAGACAGAGACAGGAAGAAATAGATAGAGACAGAAAGAGAGAGAAGCTACTATCTAACCTATTGCTATTATTCTTTCTTCTGGGAATAGTGGGGATAAGGTTACATTGTTACACCATCAGAAACAGGTCTACTCATCATGAGATGAGCAGAGTGGCAGGGGACTCTTAGTTTGTTACATCTTTGCTTATAAACTGGGGCCCACTTTCACCCACCGTAGCTGTCCTGACACCATGATGGCCACCCGGTCACACACAGCTTCAGCTTCTGCCATGTAATGTGTAGTCAGGATAGCCCCACTCTTCTTTTTCTTAAAGATTGCCCGAATAGTCTGCCTATCGTGAAGTCAAGAAAATGTGGGGAATTAGAAGGGGCACATTAATGTTTCCACAAAATTTGACAAAAAAATTGGATTGGTTACAGAGCAGATACTTGTTTAGACAATTCAGATATGATAAAGGGAAGAATGCTCCTGGAGAGGAGAAATGGTAGGGCAGCAAGGAGCCAAGAAGGATAGAGACACATGTATTGAAGGAACTGGATTGAACAAAAAATAGTGAATGAGGGTAATTCCTCTGGAAAGAAGGCAGACCTTGAGGTAAAAAAGAAAAATATTGAATGAATGAAAAATAATGAAAATAAACATAAAATGGATGACTACAAAAAAATCACAACAAAATCCTTAGAAATTTACTGGGCCTTGGATGGATTATTTTTTGGACTATTTACTTCTGAATGATACCTAGGTCAGAAATATCAGGGAAACCTTTAGTGCTAAATATGTTTCTATAGAGCATACCATTCTAAATGAATTAGGAAATAGAGCTTTTTTTTTGGCCTTTTTTGGGGGGAAGGCAATTGGGGTTAAGTGACTTGCCCCAGGTCACATGGTTAGTGTTTGTGTTAAGTGTCTGAGGTAGGATTTGAACTCAGCTCCTCCTGACTCAGGGCCGGTGCTCTATTCACTGTGCCACCTAGCCGCCCCGAAATAGAACTTTTTTAATACTTAATTATCATAGGGTCAGTCAGAAGATTAATTCTAAAGGCTTTATTTGGCATTGAACTTTCTTATAATTCTCCTCACCATATTTGTTGCTGCCCCTCTGGATCCATTCCAGTTGATGGTTCATCCAGAAGTATGACAGCTGGATTTTCCAGGATACTCAGAGCAAAGCACAACTAAAATGCATAGAAACACAATTAGTTACTATCCTTACCGTAACAATGCTTAAAAGAATGCCAAGCACATTACATACCTTTCGAGTTATGCCTGTTGGTAAGTCCTTGACTGAAACCTTCATATACTCCTGAAGTTTAAGAGCATCCTTTAATCTGATAGAAAATACATTGATTAGAGAAATGCCAATTAAAGCATCTGAGGTTCTATCTCATACCCATCAGTTTAGTCAGGAAGACAAAAAATTGAAAATTATGAGTACAGGAAGCACTGCAGGAAAATGGGTCACTAATGCTTTGTTGGTGGAGTTGTGAATGATCCAGCTATCCTTGTACAGTAATTTTGAATTATACTCAACAGGTCACTAAAGTGTGCATGTGCCTTTTGACTTAGCAATATCACTTTTAGGTTTGAACCTCAAAAAGATTTTAAAAAGAGGAAAAGTACCCATATGTACAACAATGTTCAAAATGAGAGGTTTCTCATGATGTGGGGAATGATTGAACAAATTATGGTACATGAATGTAGTGAAATAATATTATAATAAATAATATAAGAAATTATGAAAGGAATGGATTCAAAGAAACCTGAGAAGACTTATTATGAACAAATGCAGAGTAAAGTAAGCATAATCATGAGCAAAAATTATACAACAACATCATTGCAAAGACAACTGACTTTGAAAGGCTTGGGACCTCTGATAAATTCAATGACAAATAATAAAGAATGCTACTCACCTCCTGACAGAGAGGTAATGGATTCAAAATGAAGAGCAAAACATACATTTTTGGACATGGTTTATGTGGAAATTTTTTCTTTTATTGTGCATATTTGTAACAAGGTTTAATTGTCTTTTCTATGTAGGACAAGAGATAAAATAAATGCTCATTAAAAACTAAATTTTAAAAGGAAAAAAATACTTTGAATCAGGCTCTTTAGCCTATGGAAGAATGTTCCCCCAAAAGGGAGTAAGTATAATGTAGAAGAAAGTCTCAGCTCTGGTTATCATGAAGTGACATTTAAGGAACAAGAGAGGAGTTTTGTTTGTATTGTAATTTGTTTCTTATTGGTATTATAAGTATTAATTTCAGTTTGTCCTGATCAATTAAATTCATATTTCAAATTTTACTTCCTAATAGATTTTGTAATAATAATCAGTGGACTGAGATACAATAAAACAGGACCAATCTCAGATTGATCATTTATAATCTAGCAAAATTTAGAAACATAATTTGAAATCTTCATGCCTAGTTTTGTGGAGCTTTCCACTATCATATTCTCACCCTTGTCTCAAAGCAATATCTACCTAAGTGAACCTAAGATAAGGATATAAAATCATGCTTTCCTGTACTTAATAGTAATTTTAATTTCAAAAAAGGCTAAGTTTTGTGCTACTTAGTTTTGCATACCCAAGGCAAGTCTCTCTCTTGCTTCACCCTTGTTATAACTCTAGCCCAGGGGTAGGGAACATGTGGCCTCAAGGTCACATATGGTATTCCAGGTCCCTTTGGGGACACACTTGAGAACCTAGAGGATCACATGTGACCTTGAAGCCACAGGTTCCCCATCCCTGCTCTAGTCTGTCTCCTCCTCTGGAGAATTGGTGTAGTTCCCTTTTTACCCTACCGTGAAATAGCGACCATGGCATCTTCCTTCTTTAGTCCTTTCACTGCAGCATAGACCTCCAGATGGTCTCTCACTGTAAGGTTTTTCCATACTGGATTCTCCTGAGCACAGTACCCAAGGTTATTGGTCATTTCATCTCTTTGTTGATGAGTTGTTTTGCTTCCTTTCAGAACCACCTACATAAAAAATGCACCCTCAAACTCAGCATGCAGTTTTAATGCACATATATTTCAACAATATATCGTTATCATTTTGGGGACAGTTCATATGCCTGATCCCGTAGGATCACTGTAGGTAAGTTCAGAGATACTCATCAGTAGTTCAGTCACAGAGGTTGAGTGTTCTGCTAAAATAATTCTCTCATGTGTTCTATTAAATTGTAGTGACCTTGAGATCTGTATCAGTGGAGAGAATACCTATCCTAGAGACATCACAGATCATTAAAGTACTGAAGTATGTCATAATGTATTAAAAATAATCAATATGCTAACTGAAAAAATTCTGAAATAACATAGCTGATAACTGAATGAACACATGAATACTGGTTTCTGCAAAGATAGAGAATAAACTCATAGAGAATTTGTTCTCTCTCAGAGTTCCCCCAAGTCAAGGTGAAGAATCCTCTGGCTTGTCTTCAGTTATTTCATCTCAACTTGATGGCCCAGTCTCCAAGTGATTGGATTGATACCTCTTAGCATCACTATTTGCAACATCCTTCTGTCTTATTCATCCTTCACATTGTCAGAATAACTTTTCTTTCTTAAGTAAAGATTTTATTGTAAAACCCTTCAAAACTCTTTAATTGCTTCCTAATTAAAATCCATTCTTCTCTAACTGCTCATCAAGGCCTTCCCAAGACTTGGTATCACTTCCTTCCTTCTTCTGACTTTCTCCAACCCCAACATTAGTCCTCTTCCTGTATTCTATTTAAAAAGAAAAATTGGTTTATCCTCTTCCCTTACCAGCTTTCATGCTTCATTATCCTTGCTCCTTCTGTCCCTTAAGCTTGGAATGCTTTTCTTTCCTTTCCTTATCTGTTGACTTCCTAACAAATTTTCTAAATCTAATACCTTTTCCATGTAGTCTCCATTTTTATGCTCTGTTGATAATGATCTTGATTTTCAGAACTCCCATACTGAATTTGGGGTGAGGGGTGGGTAACTAATTCTTTAATCACTGTAATATTGTGGATATAATTGTCTGTATTTGTATCTTATCTCCCTTGTAGACTCTAAATTCCATTGAAGTAGGGATCAAATCTTACTTAAACTTCACATGTGTCCCAGTGCTCTGTAAATAGTAGGTGTTTAATACATATATGTACTTATTATTATTGATATACCTGGCCACTGACCTCTAAATGCTCCAAATCTCCATGTCTGGGCAACCCTGTTGCCTTTCAATATCATATAACAAAACATTTCATTTTGGAATCTATTGTCATAGTTTCCTAATCGATCTTCCTTTCCTTCCCTTTCCAGTCCAGCTCATACACTGCTTTTAATTTGATATTCCTGAAGCAAGGGTATGACCATGTCCATTCTACTGCTCAAGATGCTTCAGTACTTCCCTATTTTCTTTAAGGTATAAATACAACCTCCTCTTTTTTGGCATTTATAGCCCTTCACATTCTGATTCTGACCTTTTTTTTCAGGCTGATTTTATGTTGCTCCTCCTTAGGAATCCTATATTCCAGTCAAATAGGCTTGCTAGCAGTTCCTTGTACAAATCTCTTGGTATCCTTAGATCCTTCCAAAATTTAGCTCATGTAACTTCCTATATGAGGCCTTCCCTTCCTTATTCCCTTAATTATTAATGCTTTTCTTTTAAACCTCCCCATCAACCACGGTTTTATTTTATTAAATATGTATATATGAGATACATTTTGCATTTACTTATTGGTATATTTGTAATTTTGTCTCTGTGGACTATAAGCTCTTTGAGGGCAGGGACTGTCCTATTTTTATCTTTCTATCCCCACCATATGTTGCTTGCACATAATAAAGCAGATGAATTATAAATTTTTGTTAGGTTAAATTCAAAGACTGACACATATCTCATGTTGTCGTTTAATTGGTTCAAGTGTGTCTGACTCTTTGTGACCTCTTTTGTGGTTTTCTTGGCAAAGATAATGGAATGGTTTGCTATTTCCTTCTTCAGCTCATTTTACAGTTAAGGCAACTGAGGCAAAAAAACTGAGGCAAAAAAATTGAGGCAAAAAACTGAGGCAAAACTGAGAAAACCGAGGCATGAAGTGACTTAACCAGGGTCACAGAGATGGTAAATGTCTGATGCCAGATTTGAACTCACAAAAATGAGTTTTGCTGAGTCCAGGCCCTGTGTTAAATGCTTTACAATTCTTGTCTCATTTCATCTGCATAACAACCCTGGGAGATAGATGCTATTGCTATCCCCATTTTACAGGTCAGGCAACTGAGGCAAACTGAGGTTAAGTGACTTGACCAGTGCCACACAGCTAATAAGTATTTGAGGCTAGATTTAAACTCCATTCTTTCTGACTCCAGATTCAGAGCCCTATCAGTGGATAGCTAGCTCCCTACCTGCCTTGAAGGCATACTCCCCTTTCTCTGCAACTATTTTTATACTCTTCTTGTTTTATACCATTTTGTATTATCAGCCCCTAATACAGTGTTACACACACATCAGGCACTTAAATGTGATTTCTGCAGGCAATTCACATTTCCTTTCACTCACTATGTCTCCATGGCTACTAATGGAGATATATGCCTATCTTTCTCTTCTTCCACTAAAAAAGTTTGTGAACAGGTGTCACAACCATTTATTATAAATTGAGCTTTGGACTAGTAAAGTACCTAAATATTACCATTACTACTTACTCTATTTCTGGTGTCTTCAACCAAAATATTTTCCTTCTTTTTCTCTTACCTTCCCTGCAGTTGGTCTTGTCTCTCCAGTTATCATCCTAATACATGTACTTTTGCCAGCTCCATTGTGTCCTAGAAGTCCCAGTATCTCACCTGTAAGGAAAAGTGAATAATAGTCAGTGAAGATACTTCCTTACTTCTTGTACCCTATATCCTTTTGTTAGGGTTGCATCTTTACTCTTGTGAATAAAATCCCAAGATCGCTTGTTTTGCCTCTTGGTGTTTGATAGAAGGCCAGAAGAAGGTAGGTAGCAAGTATGGAGAATGTCCATATGAACACCAGGGCATTAAGTAAACTATGGGGATTCTAGCTCAGGAAACCTTTGACTACTAAACCAATAAAGTAGTGGGATGGCAGAATGGTTTGCCATGTTCCCAGATTAATCATGGTGATATATTGACTTGTGGATTATAGCAATCAAGTGTCCAGAAGCTTAGGTGGAAATCCTGCTTCTGTAGCTGATAAGTGAAATTTCTATTGATCTAATAGTCATTTGTCCAAAAGCCTTTTTGAAAAAGTAACACAAGTCTGCTCAGTTCTCCTTGAATAAGGTACCCGTATCATAGGAATTTCCATGCTGCTCAGAGTCCTTTATTAGATATTATAGAAAGTTTATGGGTTTGTGGCTAAATTGGAGAGTGACCCAAAAGTTGGCAGATTAGTACTTTTCTCCAGATCCTTTTAACTCTCTAAACCCACCCTCCAAAAAAATTTTTTTTAAAACAACTATGCATAAGATCTAGAATCTTATGCATACTGAATCTACAGAACAAAGAAGAGAAAACCCAGGTAAAATCTTTGTGAATTAAAACCTTTTTTAACGCAGAAAGAGATATTTCTTGTAGCCAGTTTCTTCTTTCTCTTTGAAAAACAACTTTTCTTCTTGCCTTCATATTCTTTTCGAAGACAGCTGACAATAACAACAGGTTTCTGGAAAAGAAGCTAGAACTTAATTTTATTTATAGTGCCTTAGTTGGATGCTGTGTTCTCTCTGGCTCTCAACTCTACCATTGTCCCAAGCCATTGAACAAATTAGGTCACATTAAGGGCAATGCTTAACTGACATAATTGAGGGTACTGTTCCAGCTTGTGATCACAGATGGAAAATTCATTTTTCCATGCATGAATGTACAACGGAATTAAAGAATGTTTTCTATGAGTTTGCTTTTCTTAAACAGAATGAAGAATTTGCTTCAAGGAGGCCTTATTGCAGCTAATTTTAAAAAGAGGCCAAATTCACAGACATAACACCCGTTCAAAATTCCTTGTAATATGGCTTATCCAAGACCTTTGACTCACCAAGGCTTTGGGGATTTTAAAAATTATATCTGTACTTAAAGAAAATTTTCCTCCAGTAGAAAAATAAAACACTGTATTCTTATTTAGCTTCAGAGTTGAAGAATAAATGAAAGATTATTTACTTGATGGTTGACTCAATCTCCTAAGCATTTCAGTAAACATCTACACATAAAGTTTCACCTCATCCAAATTGGAAGCAGTTAGTGCCTTTGCAGCTCTGGTTCTTTCTGCCTGAACATCTTCATCTTCATCTTCTGGTTCTTCAGGGTTGGGACCACCATCGCTATTTGTTTGGAAAATTCTACAAAGGACAAAAATAATGCCATAAATATCGATTTTCAAATATAATTGATGCCAAAAATTGATACTCTCCCTAATTTATATTTTTGTTACCAAAGAGGTTAGACTATCTTCCTTTCTGTCTGTCTTTAGATCTTCAACCATAAAATGAGAATGATATTAACATCTTCCAAAGTTGTTGTGAGGATATAATGAGATAGATTTGCAAAGTGCTTAACAAAGTGTAGTAAATACTTAATAAATGCTCATTCCCTTTCCTTTACTATATTTTTCCCCTTTGGAGTCAGCTTTGACTTCTCCTTCTCATATCCCCTAGATCCAATCTACCACCAGATGTTATCATTTTCTTCTCTCAAATATTTCTTAGATTTTTCTGTTATTTCAATTTTTCTGCCATTATGACATCATGCAAAGTCATACAACAGTCTAATTGGTCTCCTTTACATCCATTCATTTATTTCCCATTCCATTCTACCACCCTGCAAACCACTGTCACTCTAATCTTACCAAAATTTAACTTGCTTAAAAACTAAAGATCACATTTCATGATCTACTACATTCATTTTTAAACTAAACTCATCCATTTCATGGTTCTGAAAAAGGCTCTATAACTGAGCTTTATTCCCTGCATCCAACCTCATTCTCCACTACTCCACTAACATAGGCCTCTATTCCAATCAAATTAGTCTTGTTACTATTCTCTGCATATCATTTCTATCTGTTTGCCTTTGTTAGTGTTGTGTCCTTCTATGAACTCACTTTCCTCTTTTCTGCATATTGAAATCCTACACATTCTTCAAAGCCTAGCTAAAATCCTCATCTCAGTCAATCATGGACGACTTGAATTAACCATCCATGGAAGGTCATTCAGGTGGTTATGTCAGTAGTATAGATGAGAAGTAAGTAGAATCTGAATTAGGGTGGACCTTGCATGACTATGTACTAGTCATTGTGGTGAGTTTTATGGACAAAAAGGCAGAAATGGAATGGTCACTCCCCGAAAGGAGGTAACTTTTTCCTGGAGGGACAAAGCATGGGCACATGTAAATAAATAAACGATTGTCTTTCACTTTCCCTTCTATCTACAGTGCTTGGTACAGTATTTGGCACCCTAGTAGATGCTTACTAAATTTTCATTCACTGACTCTTTTAAAGGAAATTAAGGATTCTACTACATAGAGGTGAGGAGGGAGTGCATTCCAGATATAAGGGACTTTATATTCAAAAACCCAGAGGCCATAAATAGGATATCTTAAATGAGAAACAGAGAGTTAGCTGGTTGGACTAGAATGGAGATTGTAGGAAAGAGAGTAAGATGAAATAAGAAGGAAAAGGCATGTGGGAGCCAGATTTTAGGTAGGTTAAATACCAAGCTGAAGAATTTGTATCAGGGAGGAAATAGAGAGTGATTAAATGTTTTTGAATAGGAGAGTCATACAGACAGATTTGTGTTTGTAGAAATATTTGTTTGTCAGCTTTCATAGAGGATGAATTATAGAGTGGAATGACTAGAAGTAGGAAGACCATTCAAGAGGCTCTTTCAGTAGTATAGGTGAGAAGTAGGTAGAATCTGAATTAGGACTGACATTGCATGAGTAGAAAAAATGGAAGAGGTAGAAGAGATGTTGTGGAAGTAAAATTAACAAGACTGAAATTGATTAGATATGTGTGTGGAGAGGGAAAAATTAATGATGATGCCAGAGTTGTAAACATGAATAAAAAAGATGGCACTGATATCAAGGGGGGCACTTAAATGTTTTCTAATTCCTTCAAATTTGTGAGATTTGTTTTTCTAACCACAATGTAGTCTCCTTGAGAACAGAGATAGTACTTTATAATTTTTGTATCACTTTATTACCAAGTATATACTTTTTTGCCTTTTTTTTCCTTTGGAGGGAGAAGGTAAGGCAATTGGAGTTAAGGCACTTGCCCAAGGTCACACGGCTAGGTTGTGTGTGTGTGTGTGTGTGTGTGTGTGTTAAGTGTCTGAGGTTGGATTTGGACTCAGGTCCTCCTGACTTCAGGGTCAGTGCTCTATTCACTGCACCACCTAGACGCCCCACCAAGTATATTTCTTATAAATTTTCTCTTGTCCAATAGTCCTTTTTGAAAAAGTAACACAAGTCTAGTCAGTTCCAGTTGAATAAGAAATAAGCAAACCTAACTGACCAATTTATGGTTATTATTGTTGTTGTTTAGTCGGTTTAGTTCTGACTCTTTGTGATGCTATTTGGGGTTTTCTTGGCAAAGATACAGCAGAGGTTTACCATTTCCTTCTCCAGCTCACTTTACAGATCAGGAAACTGAAGCAAACATAGTTAAGTGATTTTCTCAGGGTAGATTTTACTCAGCTAGTGAATGTCTGAGACTAGATTTGAACTCAGGTCTTCCGGACTCCAGACCCAGCTCTCTATCTACTGTGCCACCTAGATGTATCCTTAAATACTTCATAGGGAGTCACCTGCTACACTCCTTCTGGTAAGATGGTGGAACAGTAGACTATCTGCCTTGCTGCTATCCACTCTTGTGCATTGCCATCTGACCTATCTTTGCACCCTAAGAATTCCTGGACTTTATTATCTGATCTTCCATTACACCCTGAAGTGCAATAGACCTTCCTATGCCCCCTGGAGATAAACTCACCTGTATGTGATATATCCTTTAATTAGAATGTAAGGTCCTTGAAAGCAGGAACTGTTTCTCTTTTGTAATTTTATTCCTAGGGCTGAGCACAAAGCTTGGTAATCGAATCTGTTCCATTGAATTCATAAATTAAATAGTGAATTCTATTTTTCCCCTTGCTAACCTGAACAGAGGGTCCTTTCTCACAGATTGCTTTCCATATTTCATTTCCAGACATCGTAGAACAAAAAGGAAAATGATACAATGAAGGTAAGGCTAAGAAGAAAGAAAGACAAACACAGTAACAATATAGTAGAAATTACTTCCGTATTGAAGTTAACATGATTATTGTCATTCCTTACCAAGATAGAGCAGCAAAAAGACAACCCTCCACTAAATTTGGGTGGTAATATGTGCAATACAAAGCCCAGCCTAGATGTTCTATTTAAAAGAGTAGTGAGAACAGGAGGATAAAGCATCACCTCATTTTCCTCAATAGCCGCATAATTCACAGAGCTGCACAATTCTTATGGATTCAGATTTGGAGATAATTTACAAAAATTGTTCCAGATTTTATAATCATCATATTGGATTAATATCACAAAGGAGCAATATTCAATCAGTGGCACAGGACGAAAAGACAAACATCAAAGCAGATCAAAGATTTCTGAAGATTTTCTTCTAAAATAATTCTAATTTCATTATTCAACACTTACAACTGTCACTCAAGAGTTACATATGTGTAAATACCCACATTCCCAAACATATATCTACATGCAACAAGTTTAAAATCATGCCTCTGTAAAACCTAATAGATCAAGTCAGTTAAAATGAGACCAAATGTGTAATATTTCAAATGATGACACCCTTAATACACACGTATCCAAATAGAAAAGTCTTCTTACTATGAGAATCATGAAGAGTATATTTCTGTTGATATCATATGTTACATCATCCGTATTAGACATTTTGAAATACATATAGTTGACCTGCCAAAGGAAAGCCATGGTTAAATTTGTCTACATCATGAATTTTATCTAAATAAATCCCTAATGCAGACAATGAAAATCTCAGCCCAATTCCTTGTGTGTCAATATTCTTTGGCCATAAGAGAGAAAAAAAAATATTATCTACTTTGCTTCCATTTTCATAGCTTATGGAACTCTCAGGCCCCCTGCTTTTCATTGCAGTTTTGACTGTCCGAGATTTACAAAATTGCAAAGTAGCCTAGGTTTGTTCTTAGCATGCCTAAATGTTCCTCTCTGTTCCCATTTCCTTACTTGGTGCCACCCTCCTTTTCCCAGAAAGGCAGAGATCCATCCTTCTCCTCCCTATCCAAATGTAACCAGAAGAAAGAATTTAACTTCTTTCCACTAGAGTTATGAATGTCAAAGAAATACATGAATAATTGTGAAAAAATCAAGGGGTAATTGAGATACTTCTCTTCCAGAGATATCTGTATCTTAAGAAAAGTCATAAATCTTAATACAAATAGATTTCATTTTGTAGAATTTCATGCATAAATAAACTGTTAGGAAGGGGATATATTTCTGGGTAAGAGATGCTTCCTGAGGTCGTCAAAATCACACAAAAAAGCAGGAACTTACTTAACTACTTACTCTGCCCAGGAACCTGCCTTCCCTATCCATGACCCTAGAAGGGAGGGGTTCTTAAAGATTTTCCACCTCTTTTCATCTCATGGACCCCTTTGGCAGTCTGGGGAAACCTATGAACCCCTTCTCAGAAAGTACTTAAATGTATAAAATAAAATATATGATTTTAAAATAAAACAATATTATTCACATATGGTCATTGAAATATATTTTTAAAATATATTTAATATATTTACTTATATATTTAAATATATTTATTGATACAGTTCCATAAACCTACTCTGCTACTGCATCATTGTAGTGTAATTCTTTCCTCTAACCAGAAAAAAAAGCAATGGAATCCCTCCTTCTATTGATTTATAAACTTAAAATTTATGAATTTATGAACTTGAAAGAGAGTAAAAGAACTGGACTCTGAGCTAGTCAGTAAAATAAAAAAAATTATTAATTTCTGACTATGTACGAGGCACTGTGCTAAGCACTGGGCTTTCCTACTTCCACCTGATGTTAAAATCTGTCAGAGCAGCACCAATCCGAGATTATATTTTGCAGTGGTTTTCACTGAGGCACAAAGCTTTTAATCAAATAGCCATATGTATGGTGACATTGACACATCCATTGCTTACCTCCAAAATAAGTATTGTACATCCAAACAAGGTGAAGAAAGGCATGAACGCAATACAATAAAGTATTTTATGTAGTGCAAAGTCACTTGCTTGAATAAAGACAAATGTGAACAAGGAAATCTGTAGGAAAATTTCACAGGGATATATATAGAAAGTTTGAGTTACTTTCAATATTTTAGATATTTTCATGTTTTCAGTATTTCTTCTTTATATGGTCCCATTTTTAGTTCACACACCGCTTTGTAGGGAGTATTGCCTCAGTTTGGAAGACATTTAATACCTTGCAACATTTAGCTCCCACCTGTCCAGATTTATTTCACTTTCTCACTATTTACACACTATTTTACAGTCAAACTAGCCTATTTTTATATCCCAAATTCAGCATTATATATTAAACCCCCTCACCTTGACATAGGCTCCACCTTCTCTATATATTCTCTATATTCCTACAGTATTGGAATTTAAGTGACTTACTCTTAGTCACAGCCACATATCAGTGGCAGGACTTGAGCCCAAATATTACTGGCTCTAGGAGAGCTCTGTGAAGTATTCTGTGCTGTCTCTCAAAATTTTTATAGCAGCACTTTTTTGTACCAAAGATTTGGAAATAAAATAGATATTTATCAAGTGTAAAGTGATTAAACAAATTTTGGTATATGAATTTACGTTCTATTACATTACTGTGCTATAAGAACCAATGGCCACAATAAGTACCAAGAAGCACAGAAAGAAAAAAAAAATGAGAGTGGTTAGGTGGCACAGTGAATAGAGCACTAGCCCTGGAGTCAGGAGGACCTGAGTTCAAATCCAACCTCAGACACTTAAAAGATACTAGATGTGTGACCTTGGGCAAGTCACTTAACTCCAATTGTCCTGCATCCCCCCCTCCAAAAAGCAAACAAAAACAAAAACAAAAAACCGCAAGAAAGACCTGTTGTGGGAATTTTTATATTTATATCTACTCCTTTTTATTATATTATTATATATTTATTCCTTTTTATTAATTTAATTTAATTTTTTTTTAATTTTGCAGAGGAAAGACAGAGCAATTGGGATTAAGTGACTGGCCCAAGGTCACACGGCTAGTAAGTGTTACGTGTCTGAGGCTGGATTTGTACTCAGGTCCTCCTGACTCCAGGGTCAGTGCTCTATTCACTATGCCACCAACCTGACCCTTTATTAATTTTATTATTCAGGGCTTCGGCCATTCCTCCCACAACTTTTGTCTAACTAAAAGCCTGTATTCTGTTAATATCAGCCTAATCTGATTAAAACCTGACTCTTGGAAAAATAATGAAGAAAAGACTGACATTCTTTTGGTAAAAGTCGAAGGAAAATTTGAGCTCCTCAGAATGATTTAGTGATTTGTTAGCTCCCCTGGCTAACCTGGATAAGGAAGGACGTCCTTGATGCTGCTGTTCATAGCTATCTTGGTGACAAGTACATCCCCCTCTCAATTAGCCTACTTGTGAACACACTAAATGCAATTTAATCTGTAACCCTACTTAGTTTACATATAAAGCCTGCTTAACTTACATAAACATGTATGTAAGAGATTGTGACTGTTTAACTTTGTTCAACTTTTATTACATCGAAGGAGCATGGCATTATGAATCTGCCTTTTTTATACTTTTATGACCTAAGAGGAAGGTACAATATGTTTGCAATATGAAAAAGAATTATTTCTCTGTCACTCTGATGCAATTTTATCTATTAGAATTCTAATTAACTTTCTTCATTACTAAGGTAGTTTGAAAGAAAGTTTGGGGTTGAGTTGTGTACAATGGGGGTGATTCTAAAAAATAAAATTGGATAGGAAAAGGTAAAAGGAAGTAATTATAATATAAAAATGGGGCATAAAAGGAAGAACTAATACAGAGGAAGTAGGTGGATGTGGAGGGCTGGTAATGTTGGAAACACTCTCATCTGGGTTGAAGAGGAAACAACATGTGCATCTGGAAGGATGTAAAAGTCTCCTGAACATGTACAGAAGTGAGAAAACTAGGGGGCAGTGCTAGAGAAGGACTTTCAGAAGGATGTGTAGATTAAATTTGGGAAGTAACAGGGGGAGGGAAGGGAGAGAAGATAACAAAACAGGAAAACGGTCAAAAGAGAGACTGAGAGAGAAAAGTGAGTGAAATAAGGTGGAGAGAAGTTCACAATGAGCAATTATAACTTTGAATGTGAGTGGAGTGTTTATAGCAATTCTCTTTGTAGTGGCAAAGAATTAGAAATTGCAGGGATCCCCATGAATTGGGAAATGACTGAAAAAATTGTAGTGTATGGTTGTGATGGAATACTACTGTGCTATAAGAAATGATGAGCTCAATGATCTTACAAAGGCATGCAAAGACTTGCATGAAATTATAAAGAACAAAGTGAGCAGAACCAAGAGAACATTGTATAGTGTAACAGCAAAGTTGTTTTAAGAATGGCTTTGTGGGTGGCTAGGTGGCGAAGTGAGTAGAGCGTCAGCTCTGGAGTCAGAAGGACCTGAGTTTGGATCCGACACTTAACGCACACACAAACAAAAACCTAGCCGTGTGACCTTGGGCAAGTTACATAACCCCAATAGCCCTCCAAAAAACCAAAAAAAAAAAAATGACTTTGAGTGACTAAGTCATTTTGATTATTATAAATACACAAATTAAAAATAAAATTAAACTATTACAGAATAATATAAAAATATCATTTCTCATCAATTTCCAAACATATGAAGAAAGATGATATCTGCAGTCAGAGAAAGAACTGATAAATAAAAGTATATATAGAATAATTTTACACAAACACTATGTGTGTGTGTTTAAAGTGAGGAAAGAATAGAAAGAAAAAAAGTAAATTTAGACGATGACTATAGTCTATTTGGGGGGAATAGCAAGTTGCATATGGTAAATTTGTAGTTTCATGTGCAATCAACTTTTTATTGCACTGTGTTAAGTAAGTGCTTGTTTTGTTCTGAAAATTATAAAAAATAATAGTAATAAAGAAACATGGGGTCGGTAAAGTCATGTATACAATGACTACAACAATATAAATGGAATCAACAAAATAAGAGAAACAGGATGCTTTGAAATTAAAGTGGCCAAACTTGGTCCCAAAGAAGTGACATGAAGATACCTCTCTCTACTTTTTTCAGAGATAGGAGATCATGAGTGTGAATATTGCATATCATGTTGGGCTTGCTTTGACATGCTAGTTATTTTTATGAATATTTCTACTTCCTCTTTAAAAATTTTATTGTAAGAAATTAATCTCTGGAAGAGGAGGAATACAGTGGGAAATTTAGGTGACATAAAAACAAATATATTAATAAAATTTATTTTTCAAAAAATAAATATTTGACAATATTAGGGAGAGTAGTTACATTTAAGTGATATGTTCAGAATCCAAATTATCAGTTTATATGTGAGAGAGATGAGAAGTGTGAGTAAGGAGGGTAGGTAGTATTTTAAAGATTTTAACCATGAAATTGAGAGAGATTTAGGAAGAGAACTTGAGTGGATGTTTAAGGTTGTGATTTTTTTTAAGGATAGGTAAATGTAGGCATTTATTTATAGATACCAGGGAAGGAGTTGATAGATTAACTTGGTTGGAAAGTGTAATCTAGATTTTAAATACTTTAATTAATAAATTAATAATTTTATTTAATAAAATTGAACACTATTGATACCTTTGATAATTTGACAATATTTTTAGAACACTACACATATATACTTACAGTAAAGAAGCAAGTAGACCAGATGCCACTATTTTTTCTTCCTTTCTTAGAAAAGAATGAAATCACATATGTGAAGAAAACACTTGAGCCTGCATAACCAATAATGCAGATGATCTGGAAGTAAGGGAAATTGCCATTGGATTCAGATTCTTTCCAAGAAATCATCAAATTTTCATGATTCACAAATTCAGCTATGCATAAGAATTTTGGGGTGTGTTTTGAATTAAACGATTACAGAATAATATAAAAATATCATTTCTCATCAATTCTGCTAAAGGCAGCAATCATTCATTAAGCATACTACGTCACAGTCCCCAAACACAAATAGGATATAAAAAGAAAGATAAAGACAGTCTCTGCCCTTAAGGAGCTTATATTCTAATAGAAGACAATCCATACACAGAAAGGAAGCTGAAAAGCAGGAAGAGGAAACAAGGGGATGGAAGAAAATACGGTTCCTGGGATATTATAGAGGAAAGTACAGAGTCAAGATTGGAAGCTGGAGAGGAATGAAGACATGCCTCATCTGGGCATTTCCCTAAAATTGAGGTAAAATTCCACACTTTCTGATGCAAGTCTCCTAGGATTTTTTTTAACTTACCTGGATAAATAGGATTCCAGTGTCCACTGTGTAGAAGCCTGAGCTTAGAAGGTATAAAACTACATATATTACAAAAATAATCAGGAAGTTCAACGGAATATCTACCAGTGCCTGCCCACACCAGTATGCTGAAGGGTAAAGGCCTGAAATCCTTAGTTGGTTTTGAGCTCTTATCTAATTAAAAAAAAAAAAAGAATAAAAGAGGGATAAGGTAAGGTCAAAATGTAAGCTTTTTTTTTTTCATGAAACAACAAAGAAAGCTAAGAATGTAAACATTTTACAAATATTGCAATGAATAAGTTAAATTATCTAATTTAATTCAAGGAAATTAAATATGTCCTGATAGGTACTATCACTAGGATTTAATAGGATATGACTCATATTTGTAATATGTCTTTGGGAGGGTATTCTCTACTCAAAAGGGACAGAATAAACAAAAGGGATGAAGAAGCATTATATATTAACAATGATGCTGGGGGAGAAGTGAAAAATGATTGTTGTGGCATAGTGGATTGAGCAGTTCACTTGGATTTGGTAAGTTGTTGTTGTTCAGTCGTGTCTTACTCTTCATGACCCTATGTTGGGGTTTTTGTGGCAAAGATACTGGAGCAGTTCATGAGTTCCTTCTCTGACCCAATTGACTTATGAGGAAACTGCTGAGGCAAACAGGGTTAGGTGACTTGCCCAAGGTCATACATCTAATAAGTGTCTGAAGTCAGATTTGAATTCTGTAAGATGAGTCTTCTTGACTCCTGGTCTGGCACTCTATCTACTGTGTCATGTAACAGCCTGGGATTAGTAAAATTAAACCCAATCCAAACCAGATGTGTGACCCCGAGCAAGTCACTTAACCATTATATGTCTGTTCCTTTACAAAATGACGGGATCAGACTTACTGGCCTATCAAGTCCCTTTCAGTGATAAATCTATGATACTGATAAATCTATGCCCCTGACAATTTCCAAAAAGGAGCAATTGATTGTTTTTTGTTTGTTTGTTTTTTTAACAAATGCTTTATTAACTTGGTGGTTTACATTATTCATTTCTGTCAGATTTTGAGTTACAATTTTTCCCCATTTTTTCCCTACCCACCACCCCAGAATAGCAGTCCCACTAGATATCCCCTCATCCAATCTGCTCTCTCCCATGTCTTCTCCCATACCCCCTTCGACTTTGCCATTAGGGAAAGGTGAATCTCTGAGCCCCAATGCCTGAACATCTTATCTCCCAATTACATGCAAAATAGTATCAAAATAGTATTTATATACATTTGAAACATTTAATTTTAAGACTCTGAATTTCAGATCCATTCCCTTCCTCCCTTGTCTCCCACTCCCTCTGGGAAGATAAGCAATTCAGTATGTGTTGTACATGTATAGCTATGCAAAACATTACCATAGTAGATATATTGAAAAAGACTGCTTATATTTCCCTCCCACCCATCCCACCCCCAACCTGGTCCATTCCCTATTTTGATCCTGTCCCTCTTCGAAAGTGGGTATTTCCAACCTCCCCTCTCCCTAGAATGCCCTCCCCTCCATCTTCCCCCCTTTCATCCCCCTTCCCCCTACTCTCCTGCAGGGTGAGATATCCCATTTAGCATGTATGTGATTCTCTCCCTGAGCCAAATTCAATGAGAATAAGGTTTTGCCTTTTTGCCTTCCTGTTCTTCCCCTCCCCTGCAACTACTTCCCCTTGCCTCTTCTACATGAGATAGTTTACCCTATCCTGTCTCTCCCCATTTCCTCTTCTCACTTTCCTCTCTCACCTCTTAATTTCACTCCTTAAGTATCATCCCTTCCCACCAAATTCAAACTGTGCCCTCTATCCATGATTACCTGTAAACATATATGCACACATTCACATATGTATTCATATGTCCATATACCCTTCTTCAATTATTTTCATACTGAGAAAGGTTTCATCAGTCACAGTTATTGTTTTTCTATGTAGTAAATGTAAATAGTTCAACTCTGAGAAGTTCTTTTTGATTTCTTTTCCCTGATTACCTTCTCAAACATCTCTTGCTTCTTGTGTCTGAATGTCAAATTTTCTATTCAACTCTGGTTTTTTGCTCAAGAATGCTTGAAAGTCCTCTATTCCACTGAATGACCATATTTTCCCCTGAAACAAGATCCTCAGTTTTGCTGGGTAGGTGACCTTTGGCTTCAATCCCAGCTCTTTTGCCCTCTGGAATTCCATGCCCTTCGATCCCTCAGTGTAGAAGCTTCCAGGTCCTGTGCTATTCTGATTGTGTTTCCACAATATTGAAATTGTTTCTTTCTGGCTGCTTGGAGTATTTTCTCCTTGATCTGTGAGTTCTGGAACCTGGCTATAATATTCCTGGGAGTTTTCTTTTTGGGATCCTTTTCAAGTGGCGATCGGTGGATTCTTTCAACCTCTATTTCCCCCTCTGGGTCTAAAACATCAGGGCAATTTTCCTTGAGAATTTCTTGAAGGATGATTTCTAGGTTCTTTCTTTGATCATGACTTTCAGGTAGTCCAATAATTTTCAAATCATCTCTCCTGGATCTGTTTTCCAAGTCAGTGGTTTTTCCCATGAGATATTTCACATTGCCTTCTACTCTTTCATTTGTTTGGATCTGTTTAACATCATCTTGATTTTTCATAAAGTCACTAGCTTCCATTTGCTTCAGTCTAATTCTGAAGGAATGATTCCCTTAAGTGAGCTTTTGGGATTCTTTTTCCATCTGGCAAATTCATTTTTTTAAGGCATTCTTCTCCTCATTGCCTTTCTGAGCCTCTTTTGCCATTTGAGTTAGTCTATTTTTTAAGGTGTTATTTTCCTCAGTCAGGCTGTTGACTGTCATTTCATACTTTTCTTGCATCTTTCTCATTTCTCTTCCCAATTTTCCCCCCATTTCTCTTATCTGCTTCTGCAGGTCCTCTATGGCCTGTATCCAGATTGTATTTTCATTTGGGGCTTTTGGTGCAGGAGTTCTGACCTCACAGTCCTCCTCCTGTTCTATGCTTTGATCCACTTTGCCCCCAAAATAGGAGTCTAAAGTTGCATTTTTCTGTTTATTTTGTTTCCTTTACCTAGGCATATTGCCACTTAATTACTTGATTTTGGGGCTTGTTGCCACAGTAGGACTCTGCCACCAGACAGGAGAGCTTCCATCCCAAACGTGGTGTCTTCACAACTTCCGAAGGTTGGATGGCCTCTGTAAAGCCTCCACCTGCTCTGGCAAATTGGATATCCTCTCCAGACCTCCCCTCATGACCACAATTTAGATCCAAGCAGGTTAAAGCAAGAGCAATTAACCCCCAGACTGATTGCTATATCTCTCTACAGTTCGCAGACCAGGAGCTGGAGCTGCCACTAACGCTGCAAAATGGCCTTTGTGCCGAGTTTCCTTAGCAGCTTTTCGCCCCCAGGGGAGGAAGCTGACATTCCCCAAATACTGGTCACAAAGTCCATAGGGTACTACCCTCTCACTTTGTCCTAGGCATATCTGTGCTGATAATTCTGGAATTGCCACAGCTGGTGGTGTTCTGGGGTCCCTCCAGCCGGCTGCTGGTCTGGCCGCCCTGGGGCTAAAACTGCAGCTCATGCGGGCCTGGGCTTAGCTCCCAGAGTACTGCACTGTCCATTCCCAGCGCACTGTGCTGCCCGCTCTCAGAGCTCTGTGCTGGCCGCTCCCTGAATGGCTGCTGGGCTGTCCTCAGCAGGAGGTTAGTTTCTCTGTATCGTTTTGTGGGTGCTGGGGTTCCAGAAGTTGTTCAGATTCCCCTTTTACATTGTTTGGAAGTGGCGTGGGGCAGAGCACCTTGGAAGTGCTGTTTCTACTCTGCCATCTTGGCTCTGCCCCCAGGAGCAATTGATTGTTGAAGTAAAAATCATGAAAATCTTGGGGAAACTGAGCATTCCACCTTTGAACTAATTATAGATAAAGGGAAAGCTAAGGTAGTCTGATGTAAATCTTGGATTTAGAATATATGCATACTTCAAATGGCTCAGAGAAAGCACAGGGAGGATCTTGATCCCTAAAATTTTATAAGCAAAGTTGTCTCTTAAGGGGATTAAAAGTTTTTAAGAATGAAATGATGATGATACAAATGTAAGCTATTCCTATGAGGAAGAGTTGTTTAAAGAGATTGACATGGATTGATAGTCAATTCATTGCCCAACTAAGCTTTTTTATATTTGTTTATTTACTTTTTAGTTTTCAACATTCATTTCCATAAGATTTTAAGTTACAAATTTTCTCCCCATCTCTCCCCTACTCCTACCCCAAGACAGTGAGCCTATTGTATACTCCTTCCCCCAATCTGCTCTTTCTTATATCCTCCCCCATCCCTCCCCACAACTTTCTGATAGGGCAAGATGCATATCTATACCCCATTGCCTGTCTATCATATTTCCTGCCAACTAAGCTTTTTAAAAATCTTGAAGCAAGGAGGCAAGTAACAAAGAATGAATTAAAAAGAATGGCATGGTAATGTAACTAGTGTTCGGATTTAAAGCTGGAAAGGACCTCAGAATTCATATATTCTTCCTTCCTTTTTTATTAGAGAACAGACCTAAAAAGATTAAATGACTTTACCCTAACTCATACAAGTGGAGAATAACAGAACTAGAATTCAAAACCAGGTCCTTTTGACTTCAAATGTAGTAGTTATCATTCCCTGCTTGTGTGACTTAAGCCATCCCATGTTCTGAAACTAAAAATGAATTACTGTTGTCAGTGGAAGCTAAGGAGAGTGTGAGTAGATAGATCTCATATTCTGTATACATGAGAGGGTAGGCACATGGATCAGTTGTTAATGTTAGTTTCTTTTATTGACTCCAAGCTTCCCATGAGAGAAATGGCTCACCTTTTCAATCCTAATATTTTCGTAGTGTTGCTATATAGCAGCAAGACATCAAACATAACTACCTTTGAGGAACTAAAAATAATTATGACATAAAAATGGAAATGCAAACAACTTGAGTATCTTTGCCAAGAAAACCCCAAATGGGGTCATCAACTGAAAATACAAAACATGCTTCATGAACTGATAAAATCATAAAGCCATTTGAATGTTTTAAAAAAACCCATAAAATTATAATATAGTTGGAATATATTATTGTTCTTATCAAAACTGAAATAATTAAATTCTCTAAACTGACAAAATTCAACCAAATTTGTTCCATATAAGCAACAAAAATGTGGTTTAAGAAAAGACATTCCCTTCAAATGTGTTTTATACTTTTCATATGTTTGTTAGTGTTTTGTGTATAGATATCTACAAATTCAACTGTGTTTCTGTTCCTTAAGCCTTAAAAAAGAGGATTCATCTATCTTTGTGTTTATGACTCCAATTACATTTCCATAAATTTCTTCATATCTGCCTTAATTCTTTGACAAAATTTTTGGGCCTTGAAAATAGTGTAATGGAAAGAGCAGTGCAGCTAGAGTCCAGACACATGGGTTTGAATGTCAGGTTTGGCACTAGCCAGCTACGTGACCTGGGACAAACCAGCTAATCAATTGGGGTTTCAATCTCCTAAAATATAAAATGCATAATAATAATGTCTGTACTTCCTACCTTCTGAGGTTGCTCCATTGTTATACTGAACAGTGCTAGTCTTTTTAATGACAATAGATGGCTAAGCTCAATATTTTTTCCTAATTCATGCCCATTTTTTCATTACCATCTCTTTATCAGTTTCTGACACTGTCCTGTTGATAATAATGCATTTGCATGAAGGACTATCTGACTTTTTCTTTGATTTGGCTTAAGGGAGGAATTTTTTTCCATTATCTTACTAAGTTTTTCTATTTCTTGGCCTTCTCTTTAGTAAATTTGTACACTTAGAACTCCTCTTTTTATTGTGTCTTACTTTGGTACCTCTCTGACTGTCATCTCCCTCCAGATTGAAATTCATCATGATTAATTACTTTCAAGCAATATTAAGTACTTACTAGGGCACAATATGCATAGGAACCAAATTAAATGATATTCATGGAAACATCCAAACATTGTTCAAGGGGAAAATACATATGCATACATATCTATTTATAGTCCACCTTCAATTACTTAAGTAAATTTATTTCAGTGACTTATTCTTACTTTGTAATCAATGATGCTGTTCATTGCAAAATAAGGAGAAAGACTGGTTGTTGCCAATATCAAGAACAAATCTCTCTCTATGGTATTCATTGAGCTGGGCTCAACTTCCTGAAACAAAAAAGAGTAAATGCTGACAACCAAAGCAGTATGAAAAGTAAAACAGAAAATTGTGATCAGTGATGATGTATTTTTTTTTTTTTGCAGTTAGTGAAGTACAAAAGCTAAAAGTGTTAACATGATCTTTCATTCCCAAATCATATGGAATACAAACTCTGTCAGGTCTAACTAAGATGGAAAGTCATTGCATGTGGGGTGACATATCGTTTGAGCCTAGTTTCACAGAGGTTCACTAGCAGGTTTTCTGAAAGATGCTAAACTTTTCAAGCATAGCTCCTTTTCAAGACGTGTTACTAGTTATAGAGGTGTTATAAACTGGGACATTAGAGAGTAATCACTATACAATACAAATGTTGTTTCAGTTGTGTCTGACTATGACTTCATTTGGGATTTTCTTGGCAAAGATAGTATTTCCTTCTCCAGCTCATTTTACAGATGAAGAAACAAAGGCAAACAGGGTTAAGTGACTTGCCTAGGGTCACATAGCTAGTAAGTGTCTGATACTAGATTTGAACTCACAAAGAATTCAATTTCTAACTCCAAACCCAGTGCTCAATAACTGATTCTTAGAGTATTGAAATATTCTGGATTTGTGGGAGCACCACAGTGTAGGAATGAGATCAGGAGATTAGACCTAGAGTTGGAAGAGACCTTAATCATTAGTTCAAATCTTGCCTCAGACACTAGCTCTGTAACCTTGGGCAAGTCACTTATTCCTGTTTGCCTCAGTTTCCTCATCTGTAAGATGAGCTGGAGTAGGAAATGGCAAACCATTCCACTATCTTTGCCAAGAAAATCCTAAATGAAGTCACAAAGAGTTAGACACAACTGAAAATGACTGAACAACAAAATCCATCACCTCATTTTGCAGTTAAAGAAACTCAGGTTTATCAAGGTTAGGTGATTTGTCCAATGTTACACAGTTACAAATGGCAGAGCTGAGATATGAACCTAGTTCCCATGACCCTGAGTCCTCTTACTTCTTTGAGAAGATAAATGACGTAGCAAAAAATGCAATGGCAAACTGCATGTATCAGTGAAAAGAGTACCAATTTAGGAGTCAGAAAACAGGTTCAAATATCATCTCTGATGATTAATCTCTGTGTGACCTTGGACAAATCACTTAACTTCCATGGGTTTTACTTTCCTTTTTTGTGATGGGATCAGACTACATAACTTCTGAGGTTCTTTCTCACTCTGGATCCAGCGAAGAAGCAAAGGTGAAATAATTTGTTGATTATATTTTGGAGGAGGTTCCTGTTCAGGTAATTGTTGGATTGGATATCCTCTGAGATTGCTTTCACCTCAGAAATTCTGTGATTCTGTGAAATTGGTTTGTTTGTGAATTTAAGCAACACACCTAAGATCTCTGTGCCTCAGTTCCCTTAATGTAAAATGAGAGGAATAAACTAGATTATCTCTGAAATTATTTTTACTTATAAATCATCTGATCTTTGGATTTTTGGTCAGTGAACCTCAGTTTCTTATTTGTGAATTGAGCCAACACCAGATGGTCTCTGTGTCCTCTCTAGGGTTAAAATTTTTCAGTAACTATAAGTCAATAATAGAAGGTTTCATATGATATACTCAGTATGTTTTGTTTAATAAGATAGAAAAGTAAAATATCTTTAGGAAAACTTTCTATTGGTAAAAAATAATAAAAGTGATTTTGGCATAAAAAGTGGCAATCTTCAGTTTTCTGGGAAACTTATTCACTCAAAGTACACATTCACTAACACTTAATAATAATTGAGACATTGTCATACTTACTAAAGGAAATAGAGTTTTCTCAATGTAAATTTGCTTTGAGGAGTTCAACATTCTAAGTAGTCCATTGCTAACAATATTCATGAGGACAGGAAAACAGTTCAGTCTCTTGGTATTACATGCAAGTGAAAACCTATAATCCTTAAAAACAAGACAAGTGTGGGCTCAAAGTCAACAAATAGTCAATATGTGTTCAAATGGAAAATGTGAAAACATTACTTAAATTACTAAGAATATGTCCTAAAAATAAATCCACATAAATCCTCAGTGTTACTATATATTTCTAATGAAATCCAACAGGAAATAGAAAGAAAAATTCCATTTAAAGTTACTGTAAACATTATAAATATTTGGGAACCTACCTGCAAAACAAACCCAGGACGTATATGAACAAAATTACAAAACACTTTTCACACAAATAAAATCATATCTAAATAATTGGAAAAACATCAGTTGCCCATGGCTAGGTCAAGCTAATATAATGAAAAAATCAATTCTACCTAAATTAATTTACATATTTAGTGTCATACCAATCAATCTACCAAAATATTTTATATAGCTAGAAAGGATAGTAACAAAATTCATCTAGAAGAACAAAAGGTCCAGAATATCAAGGAAATTAATGAAAATTAATGCTAGGGAAGGTAGCCTAGTGATGCCATATTTTAATCTGTATTATAAAGCAGCAGTCATCAAAACTATTTGGTCCTGACTGAGGAATAGAGTAGTGAATCAGTGGAATAGATTAGGTACACAAGACACAGCTGTCAATGACTATAGTAATTCACTGTTTGATAAACCCAAAGACCCCAGGTTCTGGGATAAGAACTCACTATATGACAAAAACTGCTGGGGAAATCGGAACATAGTATGGCAGAAACTGGACATAGACCAATATCTAACACCATAGACCAAAATAAAGTCTAAATGGGTGTACAATCTGGGTAGAAAGGCTGCTGGTATAAGCAATCTGGGAGGGCAAGGAATAGTTTACCTGTCAGATTTATGGAGAAGGGAAGATTTTATGACCAAACAATAGTTAGAGAGCATTATGAAATGCAAAATGGATAATTTCGATTGCATTAAATTGAAAAGTTTTTGTACAGATAAAGTCAGTGTAACTGAGATTAGGAGGGAAATGGAAAATTGGGAAAGAATTTTTAAAACGGTATCTCTGATAAAGGCCTCATTTCTATAATATACAGAGAACTGAATTAAATCTATAAAAATATAAGTCATTCCCCAAGTGATAAATGGTCAAAGAATATGAACATTCAGTTTTCAGAGGAAGAATTTAAATACATCTTGGGGAGGCTAGGTGGTGCAGTGAATAGAGCACTAGCCCTGAAGTCAGGAGGACCCCGGTTCGGATCCAGCCTCAGACACTTAACACAAAAACTAGCCGTGTGACCTTGGGCAAGTCCCTTAACCTCAATTGCCCTCCAAAAAGAAAAAAACAAACAAACAAACAAAAAAAGAAATTAAAGACATTTATAAGCATATGGAAAAATGCTCTAAATTACTACTGATTACCGAAATACAAATCAAAATAACTATGAGGTACCATGTCTCACTAGTCAGATTGGTTAAGGATGACAAAACAGGAAAATGATAAATGCTGGAGAGGATGTGGAAAAATTTGAACACTAATGCACTGTTGGAGTTGTGAACTGATTCAACCATTCTGGAGAGCAATCTGGAACTATGCCCAAAGGGTTGTAAAAAAAAGTGTATACCCTTTGACCCAGAAATACCACATCTAGGGCTGTATCTTAAAGAGATCATAGAAGTGGGAAAAGGACCCATATGTACAAAATATTTATAGCAGCTCTTTTTGTGGTGGCAAAGAATTGGAAATCAAGGGGATGCCCATCAATTGGGGAATGGCTAAACAAGTTGTGGTATATGAATGTAATGGCATGCTATTGGGCAATAAGAAATGAGAAGCAGACAGACTTCATAATAACTTGGAGAGACATAGATAAACTGATGTTTCCGGAGGAGAACAGAACCAGGAAAACTTTGTACACAGTTACAGGCATTTGGTATTTGTGATGGCTAACTTTGATAGACTAGGCTCCTATCAGCAATACAAGGTTAGAAGACAACTACAAGACTCATGATGGAAAGGGTTATCCACATCCAGAGAAAGAACTACAGAGTCTGAATGAAGACTGAAGCAAACTACTTGCTCTCTCTTTTGTGTTTTGTTTTGTTTTGCCCCTTCTTTCTCATTGTTCACTCCATTGGTTATAATCCTTCTTTACAAGTTGACTAATGTTTAATGTGAAGGTATTTGTAGAACCTATATTTGATTGTATGTTGCCATGGAGGGACAGGGAGGAGGAGAGGGAAGGGGAGAAAAATTGAAACTCAAGGGATTGAGTTTACAACTGAAGTTGTAAACTAAAAATAAATTTAAAAAGTAAAAGAAAGTCAAACTATAAGGTATGCCTAATTTTAACATTTGCCATATTTTGTGATTTTTATCTAGTAAATGTAAGAAATCAGAATTTTGGAATAAACAGTGAATATTGCTATTAGCCATTTGGTTGATTTTGGGTTTAGGCTGTGTATATTTGTTATTTAAATGGACTTTAGGGTCAACATCTCCTAGATGAAAACAGGATTGAAATATTTCCCATGATAAAAGAACCTAGGATTCAAAATAAAGCAAAATTGGGCCTCACAATGAGATAATATTTTATTTATTTTATTTTTATTTCTTTTATCCCAGTTTCCAAAAGATAAAAAAATGATTCTATTTTTTTGGTAGAAAATGAAAAGATAAATCAATAGTCCGCAAATTCCTATATCTTCAAGGTAAGATTTTTTGAAACTTTATGTAATAAATTCTCATTAATACTTATATATTATATTCTTATTTAGAAGTTTAAATATTTTTACTTTAAAAACAACATGATCAGCAAATAAGCCCATGAGATTGAAGGGTAAACACAAAGATTTTATTTTTTTGTGCTAATTAACCATAAATATCTTCTCTTGTGATAAAATTTCATTGATTTCAATGACATTAGGTATTGTCATTTTCCTTAAGCACAAATTATTACAGTAGGTATGGAATTAGTTTGTATGTATAATTTCACTTTTCTTTTCCTGTTAGAATGGATATTTGGTTTGTAGTGTTGTATAATTAAAGACTTTCTATGATAAGCCATAAAATATAGAAATTTTTGGCTCTCAAGAGATCTAATTTGACATATTTCAAATTTTTAAAATAAATTCATAGAATGTTCTAGACCAAAGGTGAGCAAACTCTACTCAGCAGGAGAAATCTGGGTAGTGAACTAATTTTTTTTTTCATTTTTTAAAATAAAATTTGACTATATTTAAAAATACAAAAACCATTCTTATCATATAAACCAGTACAAAAATAGATGGTGGGATGAATTGGTCTTTGGATTATAGTGTATCAACCCGTTTTAGAAAATCAGCTTTTGAAATTGAATGAGTATAAGGTTCCTAAGCTTCATTAAATCAGAAGTAATGCATATGCTACTGTACATCTTGATTTATCTTACTGTTATGCATTTTTCATTTTTGAGAAATCATGTTTTTAATCTAGCTTTTACTCTAAAAGATTATGGGGGAGGGTGTGGCAGGTAATGTTTATACCTCACTCTCATCAAAATTAATTCAAAGAGAAAAGAATATATTTATATAATTTTTTATATACACACACTTAGCTTAGCATAGAAATCTATCTTACCCAACAAGGAAATACGAAGGGAAACGACTAAGAGAAAGGGGGGTGGGTGAGGTGATACAAAAGGGAAAGTAGATGAAAGAAGAGGGTGATTAGAAGCAAAACAGATTTTGGAGAAGAGACAGAATGATAACAGAAAGAGAAGAATAAACAGAAGAAAATGGGATGGAGAGACATACACAGTAATCATAATTGTGAATGGGATGAACTTAATCATAAAGATTGATAGCATAGATAGCAAAAATTAGAATCCAACAATACATTATTGAAAAGGGACACTTTGAGCTAAAATAAGGGGTTAGAGCAGGATCTATTATGCTTCAGCTGAATTTATAAAGGGGGGTAGAAATCATGGCCTCAGAAAAAAGCAAAGGCAAAAATAGACATAATTAAAAGAAATAATCGGGGAAACTACATTTTGCTAAAGAGTGCAATATACAATGAAGTAATATAAAAAAATTATAGCAAGTTTCTCTGATGACCTCATCTTTCAAATATATACAGTATTAAGTTAAGTTTATAAAAATAAGAGCCATTTCCCAATTGATAAATGGCCAAAGGATATGAACAGGCAGTTTTTAGAAGAAATAAAAGCTATGTATGGTCATGTGAAAAAAATGCTCTAGATCACTAATGATTAAAGAAATTCAAATTAAAATAACTCTGAAGTCCCTCCCTATAGCTATCAGAAATGACAAATGGTAAAGAGAATGAAGGAAAACAGGTACATTAATGAATTGTTGGTGGAGTTGTGAACTGGTCTCACCATCCTGGAGAGCAATTTGTAACTATGATCAAGGGGCTATAAAACTCTATATACCCTTTGACCCAGTAATACTACCTCTAGGTCTATATCCTAAAGAAATCAAAAGAAAAGAACATATATGTGCAATAATATTTATAGCAGCTTTTTTAGTGGTAGCAGAGAACCGAAAATTGAGGGAATGCTCATCAATTGGGGAATGGCTGAACAAATTATGGCATATGATTATGATAGAATATTATTGTGTTACAAAAATTATGATGGGATGGTTTCAGAAAAACATTGGAAGACCTATATGAATAGTGAAATGAGCAGAACCAAGACATCATTGTACATGGTACAGAAATATTGTAATGATTAATTTTAAAAGACTGAGCCACTCTGATCAGTACAATGATCCAAGACAATCCCAAAGGACTAATGATGAAAAAAGGCAATCTACATCTAGAGAGAACTGATGAATTATGAGTGTAAATTGAAGTATAACTTTTCACTTAGTTTTTCTTGATATTTTTGATATGCCATATATAAGTGATATCATATTGCTTGCCTTCTCAGTGGGTGGAGGAGGGAGAGAGAGAATTTGGAACTCAAAATTAAAAAAAAAAGTTTAAAATAAATAAATAATAAATTGAACAAATCTTTCTTGATTTTCCTCTCCTCCAAATACAGAAAGATTATGTCTAGATGGGGATGGAAAAGCCCTCAGCGACTAAGCTGAAGCTAAGTGGGTTTTTAATATCCTGTACATAATCCAAAAGTGAGACACAGTCCAGCTCTGTGTTGTGCACAGCATTTTACTTATTAGTCATTATTCTGAGTTGATGTTGAGAGTTGATTAATTTTCACAAAAGCGGTTTTGGAATTTAGCCAAAAGAAATACATATTTTGTAGTATTATAGTTTTTCCCCCTTGGATATTTCTTTGCTATTCAAGGAAAAATGATGTAACCATTAAAAATGGAGTTTGTAGTTTATTACACAGACTGCTCCATGATTTATATTAGACAGTGTAGGGGCATTTATTCACATCGTATATCAAAACTGAGTTTTGAAGCTTGTCCAATGAATGCCGTGAGTTTCAGGTCAAGGATTTATAATCTTGCTATTATTGAATCTTTCTCTCAATTAAGGTAGATCGAAACCCATCTATGACAGTGGGTAAGTCTGAGAGAGTTCCATGAGACTTAGGTGGGTTTACTTTTATATTTACATAATTTAAAAGTGTCAGAAGCAGGATTTGAATCCATTTCTTCTTAGCACTGTTTCTACTACATCTTATTGTTATTAATGATTTCGTCTAATTAGAATGAGGGCAGGGATTTTTTTTTAGTCACTAGCATTTATCACGATACCTGACACACAGTAATGTTTAATGATAATAGCACATAATTGTATTTATAGAGCACCAGGTGGAGTAGTGGCTTAGGTTTTAGGGCTGGGTCTAGAGTCAGAAAGACTAGAGTTTAAATATGGCCTCAGATATTCAGTATCTGTGTGACCTTGGGAGAGTCACTTAACCATGTTTCCCTCAGTTTCCTTATCTGTAAAATGAGCTGGAGAAGGAAATAGTAAACCGCTCCAGTATCTTTGCTAAGAAAAACCCAAAATGATGTCATAAAGAGTCATATGCTATTGAAACAACTGACCAACAACAAATTTATATAGCACTTTAAGGTTTGCAAAGCACTTTGCAAATATTGTCTCATTTGATCCTCACAACAATCCTGGGAGATAGATGCTATTATCTTTGTCTTACAGATTAGGAAACTGAGGCAGGGTCATATAGCTAGTAAGTGTCTGAGGTAAGTTTTGGATTCAGTCAAATCTTCCTGACTCTGTCCATCAACTATTTCACCTCATTGGTAAATGCTTCTTGATTGACTTTCATGCTCATATATAACACTAATATAAAAACTATAAAAGCATAATTTTTTATTTTATTGGGAGTTTGAGCAATGAAGTTAATGGATAGCTTCTCCCATAAAATTTACAAAAGGGTTTCATTTAGGAAAAAAATTGATATATGAAGTAACTTGTCCACAGAGTCAAGATTGTGAAGAATTTTATATTTGATTCCAAAACAAAATAGATCTTTCTGACTACAAGCACATGTAAACTAGTGAGAATAGCCTTTTCTCTCTTATTAGACAGAATAATATAAATAGCAGTTTGATAAAAAGCTCAGAATAGAGGCCAACCTACCTCCTTTATGCCCGATACTATTATAGCTCCACTGTAAGCAAGGTCTGATGTTCCATTTCTTTTTTCAAAGTCATCTACATCCAAAACTATATTCTGATGGTTCAGAGAATTTATAAAATCTTCAATACCTGATCCTAATAAACATTTAAAAAGAAGACACCAGGAAATCATTAAAGTGTATTTTTTAAAAAAACTCTCAAATTTAGGCATCACATATTGTATTAAGTTCTATTTATATTTATCATAGCAAAAATGACAGTGCAAGTCTGCAATATATTCTGCTAAAATGGCATGGGACAGATTTTTTGAATCAGAAATTTTTTTATTCAAGTTTTAGTAATGTGAAAATAATTTGTCATCGACATTGCAAGCTTCTTTGTTATATTTTTTTACTTAATAGAATCTTATTTTTCAATTACATGGAAAGATAGTTTTCAACATTCATTTTTTATAAATTTTGAATTCCAAATTTTTATCCCTCCCTTCCTTCTCTTCCCCCAAGAGAGCAAGCAATGATATAGGTCATATGTATATATATATATATATATATATATATATATGTGTGTGTGTGTGTGTGTGTGTGTGTGTGTATACAGTCATGTTAAATGTATTTTCACGTTTGTAAAAGAAGAATCAGAACAAAATGGAAAAACCATGAGAAAGAAAAAAAAACAAAAAAAGTGAAAATAATATGCTCTGATCTGCATTCAGACTCTACAGTTCTTTTTCTGAATGTGGATAGCATTTTCCATCATGAGTCTTTTAGAATTGTCTTAGATAATTGTGTATTATTTTTTTTAAAGAGATTTTCTATCCAAGTAATTTATGGGATTAAAATTACATATTAAAAAAGCCTTATGACTCACTCAATTTTTCTAGTAGTGAAACTCAGTCTTACAGCTTTCTGCCCGTCTACTCTTTTCTTCCCAACTTGCAGTTTTAGCATTAAGTATCTGTCAAATTTTTCTTGTCCATTTATTTTTAGAATATGAGATTATTTAATGTATGTTCTGTTCTGTGGAAACTTTGCTGAACACTTTAATCCTTCTTGTAATTTTCTGCTTGGGATATATCCTCTCAGAAATCATCACAGACTGTAGACATATTATTCCTCATACCTTCCTCTGATAAGGTGTTTTTTAGGTTTCTGACAAAGATGATGGCTTTCTAAGGACCACTGATGGGCTCTCAGGAGCCCGATTGTTCCATTGGTATCCACAAAATTTTTTTTAGGAAAGTCATAGCAGGTTGGGCCAATGATAGTATATTGATAGTAGAGACATGGATGAGAATTAAGCAAGGTGGACAATTGTGTATTGTTTTTGCTCTGCATTATGGAATGGAAGGTTCATGTATATTAGGTCAGTGGCGTCCAAAGTAGATTCCCTGTATAAGATAATCCACAGGGGTATAGGAAGAAAATATTAGAACTTTATATATTTATTTCTAAAAATCTAAAGTAAGAAGAAATTAAACTTTATGACTGGGAGCAAAATAGATGCCCACCAACTGGGGAATAACTAAGTAAATTGTAGCATATGAATGTCATGCCATATTTCTATGCTGTTAATAAACATTTGTTAAGCATCTACTATGCATCAGACCCTGTACTAAGCACTGCAGATACAAAATAAAATGCAAAAGATAGCCCCTGATTTCAAGGAGCTCACTTTCTAAAGGGGGAGACAATATACAAATGCTATGTACAAACAAATTATTTAGAGAGCAAATTGGAAATCATTAACAGAGGTCAAGGCAGTAGAATTAAGGGAGATTGGGAAAAGCTTCTTCTAGAAGGTGGTACTTTAGTTGGGACTTGAAAGAAGCCAGGGATGTCAGGAGGTGGAAATGAGGAGGGAGTGCATGTGAAGTAAGTGAAGTAAGCAGAACCAGGAAAACAATACATACCATACAGAAGGCATACAATAACAAGTTCAATGGAAAGAATAACAATCACAACAAAAGAATCAACACTGAATACTGTGAAATTATAAAGACCAAGCTTTGTCCCAAAGAAGATATAATAAAACACTTCTTTGCAGTGGTTGGCTATGATTGTGAAACAGTACATATTATATTATGTTTGGCTAGTTTTGATGAACTTTTTTTCCTCTCTTTTTTATTCTTATTATAAAGGATAACTCTCTGTCATGGGAGGAGGCAAGGGATATATGGGAAATGTAAGTGACATAAAAATTAATAAAATTTTAAAAAGAAAAATTAAGGGTTATAGATAGTTGGTATGTAGGTTAAGACCAGTACCCTTCCTAAATCTGAGTGTAAGATGGTCAGTCATGTGTCTACATGGATAGGTTGACAGTGCTTCTCTCGTTTATTCACTTGCAATATATCATGAAATATCTACATTTATGTCTAAGTGGCTTCATAGATTTTACTGTCAAATGTTATATAAACTAATTCTCACAAAGTGAACAAGAGACTTAGAAATGTTCCTGCAAAGGAAATAAAACTATAGATAAAAGATAATGCTAATTGTGAGAGACTAAGCAAACAAAAAAAATAGTAGAACTGGCATTTCTCCCACTCCCAATATGAGCTCTTTGCCAGTCACATTATGAGATTGAAAACAATTATTTAACAAAAAAATTGAAATCAAGATTATTTGAAAAATGGATTGACATCTCTATGATTAATTATGACCCTTTCACTCCAGTGTACATGGTACCTTGAGGTAATAGCAAATGATAGCAGAAAGTTATGTTTAGTGAGACATTTAAAAACCAAGTTTTTAATGCCAAAGTATTTCGTGTCTTCCACAAAAACTTTCATATCTGTTTATCAGAATTTGGAAATGGTGGGGCGGCTAGGTGGCACAGTGAATAGAGCACCAGCCCTGGAGTCAGGAGGACCTGAGTTCAAATCCAGTCTCAAACACATAACACAAAAACTAGCCGTGTGACCTTGGGCAAGTCAACCCCAACTGCCTTCCAAAAAGCAAAAAACAAAACAAAAAAGAATTTGGAAACAGAATTTTCAAACTTGTTTAAGAAATGTTCTATATGAAGAGGTTATGTTCTATATGAAGACTGTTATTTAACCTATTGTTAAATACATATATGTATGTGTATGTATGTATATAACAGCTAGTTATATATAGTCAACTTATATCGTTAACTATATATAGTTAACATAACTATATATAGTAGATAAAATTGCTGGATTTGGAGCCAGAAATACCTCAATTCAAATCCTGCCTCATACTTACAGGGTACCTATTGTAACCCTGGGCAAATCACATAACCTCTATAAGTCTTACTTTCCTCATTTGGAAAATGAGGGTAATGAAGCACCTACTTCATAAGATTGTTATTCTGAGATCAAATGAGATATCACTTAAAAAGTGCTTTGAAAGCCTTAAAATGCTATATAAATGATAGTTATTATTATTACTATTACTGCTATTACCACCATTATAATTTCTTATATTTCTGCTGCTGCTGCTCTTGCTGCTTCTGCAAGTAGTACTACTTGTACTACTCCTACTCCTACTCCTACTACTATTACTTCTACTACTACTACTACTACTGCTGCTGCTGCTGCTGCTGCTGCTTCTGCTGCTACTACTACTACTACTACTATTACTAAACGATTGACATCAAGGAAGATAAAAAATTGGAAGCTGAATGTCAACTTAGCTTTTGAATATTTGGTGAATGAGATTGGGATATGAGTATTATGATTTACTAAATTCAACCCAGCAATGCATATCTTCCATTTGGACTTAAGTCTCTTTGTAAGGTGTCTTTTTCTTAGTTGTGACAATCAATTAATCAACAAGCATTTCTTTAATGCTCACTATATGCCCTGAACTGTGCTAAACTGTAGGTATAAAATGAAAAAGTTAAAACACTTTTTGCTTTAAAGGAGTATACATTCTAACAGAGGCACACATATACATACACCGATATAAACAAGATAAGTATAGATTAAGTGGAGGATAAGCTTAAAAGAGTAGGGCATTAAAAGCTGGGAGAATCAAGAAAGACCTCCTGAACAAGGTGATGCTTGAGTTGAGTTTTAAAAGAAGCCAGTATTTATAAAAGGGAAATGGTAGGAGGGAGACCATTCAACCAGTGGACAGGCACAGAATCAGAAAATGAAGTGTCATATGTGTGGAACAGCAAGTAAGTCACAATGGTTGGAAGATCATGCTTAAAGTAAGAAATGTGTTAAAATACTGCAAAAATAAGGAAAGGTCAGCAAGTGAAAAGTTTTAAACACTGAATGGAAGAGTTTATATTGGCTCCTAGATTTTTGTTGTCATTGTTTTATAAAGAGCCATTGGAGTTTATTGAGTAGAGATGGATAGAGAGTGACATGATCAGACCTGCATTTTTTGGAAAATTTGGTGAGGACAGATTGGACAGGGAAGACATGAGGTTAGGAGTCCAATTAAGATGTTAATGTGATAGTTCAGAGACAGATGGCAAACTAAGTTTGAACTTCAAGTTAGACCTTTCACTGGTTATATCACATAGTGTTAAACTATGATAAAAATAATAAAGCATATTTAATAACACTATAACTAAATATCATCTTATTTCATTAATTGTTGGTCAAGACTTTTATACCACCAAAAATTTAAAGTTAAAATATTTATTTCACATTTTCATTCTATTTAATTTATATTTTAGTATTTATAACACTGATATTTGTATAATAGTATATTTGCATAGTTAAAATAAGTATTTGTAATTAATATATTAAAAATTAGTATTAATTTCTAATTTGTACAAATATATTGGCACATTAGTAAAGCAGCATATGTGTACATAACAACAACAACAACAACAACAACAATAATAATAATAAACTAACATTTATATAGAGTCTATTATGTGCTAGACTTTGTGCCAAGCACTTTGCAAATATTATCTTATTTCATCCTAATAGCATTCTAGGGATGTAGGTACTACTGTTATTCTAATTTTACAGATTAGGAAACTGAGGCTAATAAAGGTTAAGTGACTTGCCCAGGGTCACATATAAAAAGACTTCATCTATATACAAAAATTTATTGTGTACTAATATATTATGTATATTCTAAAGCCCCGAAAGAGGGGGAACATTTGAAATAAAGGTGAAATAAATCATCCTAATTTTTAAATTTTGCATCTTAGCAGTATAAAAAGCCTTCTCAATTAAATGTAACTATATGGGAAGCATCATGGTGTAGTAGGTAAAGAGATGGCTTCAAAGATAGAAAGCTTTAGGGTCAAGTCTCATCTCTGACATATACTGATTTTATGATCTTCAATGAATTATGTAACTTTTTGATGCTCTGAGTTTACAACTCACAGAGAAGGTGCATACTTTCATGAGTAGAGGAAATTTTCTCATCAGGAGTTACTCCATGTCAGTGAAATCACATGTCCTATTTCTACCCCCGAAATATTAATATATTCAAATATTTCATATATGTGTGTAACTGCATGCATTTTGTTGAAATGGTATGTAATCAAAAGCATTTAGGTACCATTGAATTAGATAATAAATCTATTGGCATACTGGGGAATTGGAAAAAATGTTTTTAAAACTAAAATAGAGAAGAATGCTTTAAAAAGCTGAATTTGCCAGATGGAAAAAGAATCTCAAAAGCTCACTGAAGAGAATCATTCCTTCAGAATTAGATTGAAGCTAATGGAAACTAGTGACTATGAGAAATCAAGATGCTATTAAACAGATCCACACAAATGAAAAAATAGAAGACAATGTGAAATATCCCACTGGAAAAATCACTCACCTGGAAAATGGATCCAGGAGAGATAATTAAAAAATTATTGGACTACCTGAAAGCCATGATCAAAGAAAGAACCTAGAAATCATCCTTCAAGAATTCTCAAGGAAAACTGCCTTTATGTTTTAGAACCAGAGGGCAAAATAGAGGTTAAAAGAATTCACCAATCACCTCTTGAAAAAGATCCCCAAAAGAAAACTCCTAGGATATAGCTAGGTTCTGGAGTTCCCACATCAAGAAGAAAATATTACAAGCAGCCAGGAAGAAATCATTTGAATATTGTGGAAACACAATCAGGATAACACAACATTTGGCCACTTCTACAGTGAGGGATCAAAGGGCTTGGAATATGATATTCTGTAGGTCAAAGGAGCTGGGATTAAAACCAAGAATCACCTACCCAGCAAAACTGAGTAACATATTTCAGGAAAAAATATGGTCATTCAGTGGAGTAGAGGACTTTCAAGCATTCATGATGAAAAAACCAGGATTGAATAGAAGATTTGACATTCAGACACAAGAAGCAAGAAAAGCATGAGAAGGTAAACAGGGAAAAGAAATCATAAAGAACTTAACAAATTTGAACTATTTACATTCCTACATGGAAAAACGATAATTGTAACTAATGAAACTTTTCTCAGTATGAGAATAGTTGAAGGGAGTATAAAATTTTATATATATTTTATATTTTATATATATATTTATATTATATATATATTATATATATAATTTATATATATAATTTTATATATATTATATATATATAAAATTATAAAATTTATATATATAAAATTTTATATATATTTTATATTTTATATATATTTATTTATATTATATATATTATATATATAATTTATATATATATATAATTTTATACTCCCTTCAACTATTCTCATATATATTTTATATTTTATATATTTTATATTTTATATATATTTATATTATATATATATAATTTATATATATATATAATTTTATACTCCCTTCAACTATTCTCATATATGTATATATGTATATATATTCTCATATATGTATATATGTATATATATTCTCATATATGTATATATGTATATATATTCTCATATATGTATATATATTCTCATATATGTATATATGTATATATATTCTCATATATGTATATATATATGAGGGTATATGCACATATGGATACATATGTGAGTATGTATTCATGTGTGTGTGTGTGTGTGTGTGTGTGTGTGTGTGTGTGTGTGTGTGTACAGGTATACTTAGACAGAGGGCACAGGACCAATTGAATAGGAAAGGAGGATACTTAAAAGGTGAAATTTAGAGGTGAAAGAGGAATATAATGAGAAAAGATGGGGACAGACAGAATGGGGGAAATTATTTCATATAGAAGAGGTAAGGGAAAACTGTTACAATGGAGGGGAAGAACAAGAAGGTGAAAGGGAATGAGTCAAACTTACTTGAATTTGGCTCAGGGAAGGAATGACATACACTCTAAATAGAATAGGTCACCCAACAGGAGAGTAGTGGGGAAGGGGATGAGAGGGGGGATGATGAAAGGGCGGGCAAGTGTGGCGGGGTGGGGGGAAGTTGAAAGCACACACTTTTGAAAAGGGACAGCGACAAAGTAGAGAATAGAACAAGTGGGGGGCAGAATAGGATGGAGGGAAATATAGTCAGTCTTTAACAATATATACACTATGGAAATGTTTTGTATAGCTACACATGTACAAGTTATATTGAATTGCTTATTTTCCCAGTAAAGGTGGGTGACAAGAGAGGAAGGGAATGAATCTGGAATTCAAAGTTTTAAAATCAAATGTTCAATATACATATACACATATATGTATATGTATATGTGTATATATTCTTTCATGCAGCTGGGAAATAAGATATAGAGGCACTGGGGCACGGAGATCTATTTTGCCCTACTGGAAAGTTGGAGGGGGGTTGGGGGAGGATATAGGGGGGTTGGGGGAGGATAATAGATTGAGGGAGGTGGTATTCAGTGGGATCGCTGTTTTGGAGTGGTGGGTAGGGGAAAGTTTGGGAGAAATTTATAACTCAAAATCCTGTGGAAATGAATGATGTAAACTAAAAATAAACATAAAATTTAATTTAAAAAAACAACAAAAATAACTAAAAGTGATCCACTTAAAATGTTAATGTAATTTCTTCACCTGTGTTGTTTATAATTAATAGATTGCTTCGAGGAACTTGTGGTTGCTGTCCAGGAGAGAGGAAATACGTATCAGGAGAATATCTTCGAGGAGCAGGAGGAAAATATCTTTGTCTCAGTATACCCTCGAAAGCAATGGGTATAAAACAAACCAACAATAACATAAGTCTAGAAAGAAGGAAACATCACATATGAGTATAAATTCACTTTTGTTTTGTCTTTGTCAAGGAAAAAAAAATGTACCAAGGGCAGTCTATACCTGTATGCTATAGCATCTTTCTCCAAAGAGTTATTAAATGCTTGACAAAGTGTTTTACCAGTCCTTCCACAAGACAGGCAGAGAAGTTTTATTTGAATAACCTAGATTACTTATCTGCATAACTCAGTTTCATTTCAAATAATTTAGTACCTTGAGGATATCAAGTTAAGTCTAAATTTGATCATGGTCACACACACATGTACATGTACATACATGCATATTCACAAAATAACAATTATGCAAAGAAAATAATGATAGGAATGATAAAAAATCTTTGGAACAATTTGAAGTTATTTACAAGTAGTGGGAATGAAATTAATTCAGAGTATAAATGCTCACATGAAATTATCATGTATATGAATAGAGAAACATTTTTTTTCCTTCAAGATATATGGAAAATATATAGATGCAAGAGAAATTAGGCATTAAAAGAATCTTAGGGGCAGGGGACATATACAAGGAAATGTTCATGAGCATTCATTCTAGACCCAAACCCCTTCGAAATTTTTTTTGCATGTGTTATCATTACAATTGAAAAAGCAAATACTCCCCAAAGTTTGTTTTTTTCAATTAGCAAGCTTTTATGACACACCAACCTTGTTTTTTCCACTCCTCCCTTGATTTCCTCTTTCCCTGGGCCTCAGCAACAAGAAGATAAAGAACCACACCCTTTCCCATTTTCTTTCCCTCTCCCTCTCTCTCTCCCTCTCCCTCTTCCCTCCCCCCCCCACCCAGTTTAGAAAGAAATTTATTAGGTTGTTTGGCAAATGAAGAAAGCAGGAAGAAGGCACCCTCCTCAGTCTGAGAGGGTACCATTACACAGGACTTCAAAAAACTACCCAAACATTTCCTGCAGTCATTTAGTTTTTCTGAAAGATATTCCTCTGACATAAGCCAATCAGACTGGTTGCAAACTTTTCCCAACATTTCATAGTAATATACATCAATTTGAATAAATCTCAGGGGCTACGAATCAGGGGACTTAAACTCATAAGTAACAAGAACACTATATGTATATATATCACAAAAAATCACAATGCCATGCTTCCTTCAATGACATAAAAGTTGAACAAACATGCTGATTCCTTTAGGAGACAAATCAAAAGGTAAACTAAGTCAGGTTATAGGATTATTTGATTTACATATAACTGAGGTAGCCAAGAAAACTCAGGGTTAGGGAACTTTTCACTTACAGTTAGCTAGAGTAACTGGACAAATGTCTTCAGGAGTGGAGAAGCTGTGGCTGGGGGCCACAAGTGACCCTCTGGGTCCCCCCTTTAATAACAGGATTTGTTCTGTAAAACTTGGGACTTAGTCAAAAGGCTGCACCCAGAGACTTAGAAGGCCACATAAAAGATTGTGTTATGTGAAGTTTGGATTCAGTCAAAGGGCCACACTTGAGGACCTAGAGGGCCACATGTGGCCTCAAGGCTGAAGATTCTCCATCCTTGGTCTAAGTCATTTTGGGAAGCTCACATTTGTATCCCATTAGTCCCATTTTGGTCAGGTGAGGCTAATGTAAAGATAAGGCAGACTTTTAGTTAATGTTCCTTTCTTCCTGAAATTTCAGGTCATAAAGTAGGATTATGAGGCAGTGTAGTAGAATTTCAAGCAGCCCAAAAAGAGCTCACAGCTGGTTCAGTCCAGGTTGAGTCCAGTTACAACCTACTCATGTCAATGAGGAGGTTGTAACTCTATAGGAAGAGGCCACTTTCTTACTCAGGAACGTGAATTGAACCTATATTTGTACATGCCCAACCTACTGAGTTGGTATTTGATTCATTGATACTTGGATAATACTCCCTTCAGAATATCAGACTGCAATTCATCCATGTTTCCTCATTTTGTGTAATTCATGGCCATGTCTTCCCACAAATCCTCTAGGCTCAATCTAACACTGAAAATATCACATTTTATGCAGAGTAGTTCAGCATGTAGGCTATCCATCTGTATCCTCACTTTATGATTTTCCTATTTTCCCTCACATATTTTCTTAATAATGTATTTCTATTTTCAGCTTTCATACAGAGCTGACAGAGAAGATAAAGTGTTGGTCTTGGAGTTAGGAAGATCAGAGTTCTAATGCAACTTTATACCTTTCCTAAGAATATGACCCTGGGCAAGTCACTTAACTTCACTCTGTCTCAATTGTAAAATGGGGATAATAATAGTACCTGCCCCACAGGGTTGTTGTGAAGATAAAATGAAACAATATTTGTAAAGCACTTTGTACACCTTAATGCATTGTATAAATTCTAGCTATGATTATGATATCAATTATAACGTCACTATTGATAAAATGCTATAGTCTCCTCTCACCAACTATCTATTTTTCCATTACCCATTGGGTCAAATGGAATTTTAATTCTTCAGAGACCGTGATGTTCTATGATATTCAGCTACTCAGCACTATTGGAAAAAAAATACTGGCATTAAATTAAACCATTAGACCAGCATAGGAGTGTTAAAAGAGCTACATAATTTCCTAAAGGCAATCATTTTGTTCCTGACTCTTTTCTTTAAGAAAATATTCATGATGTGTAGTCTTTTACTTCTATTTTTCACAATCCTTCCAAATATCCAGCTTCCAATTGCATTTAACAAATATTATTGACTTACTTTGGATATTCTTTACAAGTTCTACATACAATATCTCTACTTTATAATCCTTCATTGTAGATAGCGGTTTTTAAAAAGTGTCTTTATCATGAATACTGCCGTATAAGAGTGAATAAAATTATATATAATATGGTTTTATGTGTATGTATATATAAACAACTTATTTTTGAGTTTATAATAAAATTAACTCTATTCAATTTCTTTATTTAAATCTCTGAAAATAACTTGTAACATCCTTTCATTGCGGTATAACTTCGTTTGTCTTTGGGGTTCATTGATTGAGAAAACGTTAATATTAATATTAAGCATGTGATCATAGGATTGTAGATCCAGAGCCAGAAAGAACCTTGAAAAGATGGAAATTTGTTTCAGGGAGAAATTTGTGGTCATTATTTTGCTTTTTTTTGGAGGGCAATTGGGGTTAAGTGACTTGCCCAAGGTCACATGGCTAGGCTCTTGTTTGTGTGTTAAGAGTCTGAGGCTGAATCCGAACTCAGGTCCTTCTGACTCCAGGGCCAGTGCTCTACTCACTGCGCCACCTAGCTACCTCTGCATGATTTTCTAAATGTAATCCAGTCTGTATTCCTCCTTTTGCTTGATTTCATACCCATTTCTAGTATCTGGGGGTGGCTTAGGTGGTGCAGTGAATAGAGCACTGGCCCTGGAGTCAGGAGGACCTGAGTTCAAATCTGGCCTCAGATGCTTGACACACTTATTAGCTATGTGATATTGGGCAAATCACTTAACCCAATTGCCCTGCCCCCTCCAAAAAAAAGCATTTTTAGTATCTGTCTAAAATATATGTGCTAATAAATAAAAATGTATAGCTTGTTGAGTCAACTATATATCATATTTTGGACCACAGGCATTTTTCATTCACTTAGTTTTCTTGTGTGGAAAATTAGGTCAAATTCAGTGATTATGGATCTCATTTAGAATGCTCTAAAATGTTCTTGAGTTAGATACAATCAACATAATGTAATTTGTAAAAAGGAGCTTTTGGAAAGGACTTCATCATCAATAAGGAAATCCTCAGATTGGACTTTGAAGTGGGTCTTATCATTTCTCGAATTATCATTCTTATAATTTCTGAATTTCTTGATCCTCTGAAAAAATTGGCATACAAGCTACAACTGTTTCATAATAACACTTTGGGATACAAATGATTATCATTAATACTACAATATGGAATGATCATGTCCTGTTGCATGTTGTTTCTTGTTACCATTAAACACAATAAAGCCAAATCCTCCAACTCCTTTATTTGTTCCTTTACGGAGAGCCTTTCAGCCACTTTTCCTTTAACTGAAGCTTCCTTCTGTCCTCTGTTTTTGTTTAGAGAGATATCAAGACTGATGCAACTTAGTTCTTCTGGTGGCATGTTTATTAGTTGGTCACTGGACAAGGATTTCACATTTAGAACCAACAGCTAAGTTTACGTTTATAAATAGTCCAAAGTGTGATTTTTGGCACCACCTGTTTCCTTTCCTACCACTTTGCAACTGTCACTGCAGAAGAGAGAGGGGATTCTATAGGACTGAAACACTCTTTCTTTGTTTCATGGCAAAAATATTGGTCATTCACCCAGCCTACTGCTGAGGAGCATCTCTGTGCTTAGCTAACTGATCCTCAGAAAACAGAGATAATCTGTTGCCAGGGCCAGACTTGAAACCTTTTTGAACATGGCAAAAGCTGCTAGAGCTTATGCTGAGCTGGTATAGACTTCAAGAGTCCAGGGCCACCAAGATGAGGCATCAGAGTAGGACTTAATGGAGGAAAAAATTTTAGAGACCAAATACATATGTATGTGTGTGTGTGTGTGTGTGTGTGTGTGTGCATGCATATATTTATGTCTTAAATTGGAAGGATTCTGATACTCACAATGACAGAACAGCTTTCCCATCATGCTTTAATTTTAAGAAGCGAACCCTTCCAATTGCACAAATCTGTTGTCTCCAGAGAGCCATGCCACTGACTGTCTCCATCTTCTCTCCAAGGAGAGAAGGGAAAGTTTGCTCTGGTTCAACAAAGTTTTCAAGATGTCTTGTGACTTCTGTTTGCTCTTGCCCACGACTGCCAAAATCTGCAGACATGTTGAAAAAAGGACAGCACAGAATAAATCCCTTATAAGTAAAATAGGATTCAAAATATAATGGCTTTTTTTTTTTTAGGGATACTGGGAAAAGAGGACTCAGATATTCTATTAATGGTGTCAACTCAAATTATAAAAGAAACAAATGAAGACAAATGATTATTTTAATTAAATTCAATAATCATACTCATTATTTCCAAGGTATGGAGACAGGAAAGGAAGAAAGAAAAAAAAGATAAATATAGTCTCTATCTTCTTGGAGTTTATACTCTAGTAGAAATGGTAAGATGTACATAAAGATTTTTTAACTTCTTTTTTTGATTTCACAAATTATATATGGATATAAAAGAGCAGTTAAATGGCACAGTAAATAGAGCACTAGCCCTGGTGTCAGGAAGACCTGAGCTCAAATCCAACCTCAGACACTTACTAGCTGTGTGAACCTGGGCAAGTCACCTAATCCTCTTTGCCTCAGTTTTCTCATCTATAAAATGAGTTGGAGAAGGAAATACCAAACCACTCCAGTTTCTTTCCCCAGAAAACCCCAAATAGGGTCACAAAGAGTTAGACCGGACTGAAACGTCTAAAATAATAAATAAATTACAAATGAAGGTATTGTATACCTTTAGTAGAATGCAATCACCTTGAAGGAAGTGGCTGGTTCATTTGTTTGTGTAATACTGGACATATAAGGTAAACTCAGATATTCTCTGCCTGCTTCCAGGTAACTGTTATGAGTGACAGTATTTTGGCATGCTGGAGGGAATTGACTTTTTCAATTACACAGCTAATTCTTTTTTTTTTTTTTTTTAAGCAATTGGGGTTAAGTAACTTGCTCAAGGTTACACGACCAGTCATTATTTGTGTGTGGGTGCTCATTTTCTGAGGCCGGATTCGATCTCGGGTCATCCCAACTCCGAAGGCCGGTGCTACTCACTGCGCCACCTAGCCGCCCCTACACAGCTAATTCTAAAGGTTCCCTTGCTATCCCAACCCTATGACAGTGGCAGCTAAAATAAAGATAGTTTTGTATTACTGAGACTTCCAATGAGGGATGGAAGCTATACTGACCCTTCCCTTTATGGCATTACGGCAAGTACTCTCATATGGAGGTTTTCTATCAGCAGTTTAACCAGCACCATCAGTCTCCACCCAGGATAAGCTGATCTTCATTCTGCTGATTGACTTAGTTTTTATACTCAACACCTTCTCAACTTCCTCAGCCTTTTCTCCCCTCTGATTGGAGAGCTAGACTGTGGCGCACTAAACTCCAGCCAAAGCCTTCTTTTATGTCCTTCAGTCATTTTTCAGTCATGTCCATCTCTACAAGACCCCATTTGGGGTTTTCTTGGCAAAGATACTGAAGTGGTTTGTCATTTACTTCTCCAGTTCATTTTACAAGTGAAGAAACTGAGGTAAACAGGGGTAAGTGACGCCCAGGGTCACACAGATAAGTAAGTGTTTGAGGCAAGATTTGAACCCCGAACACTCTATCCACTGAGCCAACTAGGTTTCTATATAAAATACTGAAATCTGAATTTACAGGTAATTTTCAACATTTCATTAATAGCTCTTGCTTGGTTTTGATTCATGGAACATTATGCACCTGTGTCAAGCAAACCTGCCGTATTCCCTGCCCCACTAGCTTGTGTGTTGACTTCCTTTATTAGATTTTAAGAGACTTGAGGCCAGAGACTGTCTTTTTTCTTATTTGTATCCCCAGTATTTAGGTTAGTGCATGGCACATGTGCTTGTATATAATTTAAGTACTTAATAAATACTTGAAATGAGTGCTTCTAGGACAAATGGAAGGAGGAAGCTAAGTGGCCCAATTGATACAGTGCTAGGACTGGAGTCAAGAAGACTCATCTTTCTGAGTTTGAATCTTTCCTACTCAGACACTAGTTATGTGACCGTGGTTAAGTCACTTAGCCCTGTTTGCCTCCGTTGACTCATCTATAAAATGAGCTGGAGAAATAAATGACAAACCACTGCAGTATATTTGCCAAGAAAACCCCAAATGGGGTCACAAAGAGTTGAACATGACTGAACAACAAAAGGACAAAAGGAATCTGTATTTAACTTAGAAGAATCAATTTCTTGAGTATGTCTTATGTATCTTTGTATAATGTGACTCTTAATGCCTTAGTACATAGTACTTGCATAATGTCATCAAAAAAGAAAGCCACGTATACTTGTCGTCTCCATTTCCTTTCCTCTTACTCACACCTGAGATGTTTATAACACTTATTTCAACACTCAATTGAAAAACTGTCCTTTCTGGGACAACCATTGATCCCTCATTTGCTAAATCCTATGTCCTTTCCTCAGTTTTCATCTTTCTTGACTTCTCTGAATAATTTTATACCATTGACCATGTCTTCATCCTACATACTCTTTCCTCCTCCCTTTTTTAAAAATGAAATTACCCTTTCTTGCTTCTCCTCTTACTTGATGGAGTATTCCTTGGATTCCTTTTCTGGGTCATTACCCATTTTCCAATCCTTTTCTGTTGGTTACCTTAGCTTCTGTCCTAGACTCTCTTCTCTTCCCTCTCTAAAAGGTTTGATGTAGGTGATCTCATCAGCTCCCATGAGTTCAATTATTACCTCTATGTGGATGATTCCTAATATTTTACCTAAGCTCCAATCACATATCACAAACTGACAATTGGACAGTTCCACCTGCATGTCCCATAGACATATCAAACTGAACATGTCCAAAATGGAACTCACATTTTCCTCAAAAGTTGTTCTTCCCAACCTCCTTGTTTCTGTCAATAGCACCACCAACCTTTCAGTGTTTTATGTTCAAATTCAGAGTTATCCTTGACTTTTCATATCACTCCCCACTTCATATCTAATCATTTGAGAAGTCTTGATTCTGCCTCTCCAACTTGCCTCACATCGAGTCCTTTCGCCTGGTTCCCATATCATTATTTTAATTCAGTTCCTTTTCACCTCTTACCTAGACTATTGCAATAAATCCCCAATTAGTCTTATTGCCTCCAGTCTCTCCTCTCTCTAATCCATCTTCCATGTAGCTGTTAAATTAAAATTCCTAAAGGGCAGTTCTGACCAGGTCATTCTTCTTCTCAGGAACCTGTTTGGCATTGAGCACATTTCACAATATGGTTCCTTTTTTAATTCAACAGTTCTTGAATAATACTCCCATTCATTCACTGTACATTCTATGTAAACTGTCCTGCTTTCTGTTCCTCACATATAACTTACTAGGAGCTGCCTCCTGCTTTTTTCATAGGCTATTTGCCATGCCTGATATTCATGCCTTATTCATCTTTACCTCTTAAAATACTTAGTTTCCTTTAAAGTTTAGTTTCTGAACCATCTCTCTTGAGAAGTCTTTCTCAAGCCCCACAGTTAGTACAATACTAGTACAGGTAGTATAATACTAGTTAGTATAATACTAGTTAGCTAGGTGACACAGTGGATAACATATTGGACTTTAAGTCAGAAAGATCAGACACTTAAATCTTTCCTCAGACACTTGCTACCTGTGCGACCCTGGGTAAGATACAACTATTTCCATGTCATTTCCTTGTCTGTAAAATGGGAATGACAATAGCATCTATCTTATAGGGTGATGTGAGTATCAACTGAGATAGCATGTATAAAATGCTTTGAAAACCATAAAGCACTATATAAATTCTAGCTATTATTGTTACTTTATAAATGTTTATATATTTTGAGTTTACTTATCTGTAAAGATGTTGGTCTGTAAAGGACTGTAAACTCCTTTAGAGTATGAACTGTTTTGTCTTTTTTATTTTATTCAGAAATTAAGAAATAAAATAAGCATTTCTGTAACAGCAGAATAGGAAAAATGATTGCACGTAAAACTACAAATCTAACTTCCTATTCCTTTTAAATATATAATAGAGCTATCCTGTAACTTTCTTTTTACCCCTTCCTCCCCTCCCCACCCTTGCCCTAGAGATGACTATCATTAGACACACACACACAAATAGGTGTTTGTGTTTGTATACATACACCATTCTATGCTCTTAATTAGTTCTTTCTCTGGATGTAGATAGTGTTTTCCTTCATATGTCCTTTGTAGTTAGTTTGGGTATTTATAATACTCAAAATAACTTAGTCACTCAAAGTTATTCTTAAAACAATATTGCTGTTACTGTATACAATGTTCTCTTGGTTCTGTTCATTTTGCTCTTCTTTATTTCCTGCAAGTCTATCCATGTTTTTCTAAGTCTTGTCATCCCCATAACCCAATGTAAGAAAGTCATGCAGTTCCTGTTCTCAAGAAACTTTCATTCTAAAAAGTGATGACGTACCTGAAGGGGAGATTATGGTGTGGAAGCATGCAGGGTGACAGTTTGGAAATGGTTGAGAAGTTGAGAAGCTTAGCTCCAGGCAAAAATAAAGAGAAAACTCACTTACTGAGTATAGTTCACATTTTGTACTACTTTCTGGTAATGAAGACTATGGCTGGATTTCAGGTGATATTGCCAGAAAGGGACATGGGGACCTGGATCTGGGCAAGATAAGGCAAAAGCTTGCCTCTCAGAGCCCAGGGTCAGGGACAGAGTGCGAGTTCCAGTGGGAGGAGAATGGCTTTTGATATGGTTGAGAAATGGCCAGGATGTATTAACTTACTTTGTTTTGCCTTACTTTGAATCAAATAAATATGTTCTCTGAATATTATAATTGGCTAGATAATATGTTGTTAGGCAGGGGAAAGATGGTCGGGTAAAGCATGAGGAAGTAGATTCATAGCATTCTTGGGTTGAAACCCTTAGAAAGTCAGAGCAATTTAATACACTTTACCAAACATCATATGATAGTTCTCTTATTTATTTATAATGCATGTGACATTTTTTTACCTGCTTCACCAGTTGCTGTTTTTCCTTCTAGTTTCAAGAATACCTCAGTTAGAGTTGTCATGGAAACACCATAATTCATAATGCCTTGGTCAGTACAATTGTCAAGATCACTGTAAAGTTCTGAAGAATGGCCAAAAATGTTAAAATTATAAAAACTTTTACTGAATCTGGGAGCAAATATATTTATCAGCAAAAATAGGCAGTTTGGATGAATGTTTTTCTGTAGAAAAAACTTCCCCCAAAATAATGCACTAGATCTAAAATATTTTTGTGATGTTCAAAGAATACAAAACAGTAATTGAACGTATTTTACAAGAGATTCTTTCTTAATAAATAGATGACCTTTAAATATATTACTTCCAAATATTTATAGCATCTCAACAGTTAATTTCTTTCTAGTACTTTTGGCCTCTCTCATTGGTACAGGGCAACTTTCAAAGAATTTCAGGCTTCCAAAGGGTCTCAGAGGTTACATACTTCAAACCAGCAAGAATTCATTTTATGATATGATATCCAAATCAAGTCTGCTTGTAATGAGGAACTCACTACCTTTTAAGGCTATGCAACCTACTTTTGGATTGCTCTAATAATTAGCAAGTTTTTCCATGCATGAAACCAAAATCTATATTTCTAAAACTTTTAGTCATTACTTATAGTTTTCAGAAATTTTCAGAAGTTCAATCCCTTTTTCTTACAATAGTGCTTCAAATCCCTTATTACAGCTATCACATACCTCCTCTGAGTGTTCTCTTCTCCAAAGTAAAATTCTTTAGCTTTCTCAATTTATCCTTATATAGGTAGTATCCAATATATCATTATATTTGTCCTTATATCTTTCAAAATAATCTTATACTATCATAATCACCTTTCTAAAGACAAGCTTAAAACTGACAATATCTTTTCAAATAGTAATCTTTCATTCTCATTCAAATTAATTGGCCCCAAAATTTATTTTCTCATTTTAGCATTATTTCTAGATTTTTCTTTTAATTACCCTTATTATGTTACCTGGAAATAAAGCTGTCCTTTCCAAGGGCAATGTGTATACAAGTTTTTCTTCACTTTCTGCAGTTAATTTGGCATCATGAATATGATGTTTAATGAGGGAGGTTATTCTCTCTGTGTCACAAGATTCATTTCTCTGCAAACTGAAATATGATAAAGAAAAAAATGAGTATAACGTATTTGTATTTGTCTCTATCACCAACAATATCATCAAAAAGAGTCAGTTTTTATTGTATGCAAGACATTTTACCAGGCTTTTCAGAAGATTAAAAAATATGGAGGATTCTGGGAAGATGATTGAATAGGTCAGAAAATCCCAAGCTCTCAAGATTTTCCCACACAAAAGAGTCAAAATAACACCTTACCGGTGAACAAAATGTGGGTAAATAAATAAGAATAGGGACACAACTGAGAATCTTCCTGGGACAATTTGAAATCAGAAGAAAAATCCCAGGATGAGGTTTGGTCCCCATGAAGAGTAAACACCTCCAGGCTAGGGTCCACTTCTACAGCAGAGGCAAACCCTTGGCATGGTTGGTCTGAGAGGCTGTCTCAGCCCTAGCAACAGGAACTTTTCCACCCCTTCCCCCAGGGGAATAGTGGAAGAGTTGGGCATCTGCACTAGTGAAGATTGGGGGAACCTCTGCTGACGAGGAATGCCTCGGTTGTGCTGCAAAAAGCTCTGGGGGCAAGAAGGAACCAGCACATACCCGGTGAATGCAGAAGTAGTGGGGCAGAAAGCCCCTGGCTGTGGGCACTTACAGGATGATGGAGGTTTGACTTGGTTTCAGGCTAGAGGGGCACCATCTCCCATACCCAAGGGCTAGAGGTGACTACAAAAATTAAGCTATTACCACAAAAAATGCACAAGCAAAGGAGAAAGAATCCAAACATAGAAAGCAATCATGGGAATAGAGATCAGGGCTTATCTTCAGAGGAGAATACTGAAGTAAAGAAATCCCCAGAGTATCATCAAATGGATGCCTGACCACAAAGAATTGCCCTCCTATTACTTACCTAGCCACCTCCAAAGATCCCTCCACTATCCTCCCATTCCCATAAATCTAAACATCCTTCTACACACCCTTTTATCTATTCCCCTCACCCTCCCCTCTAAAAATCCCTCCCTTGTCCTCTCCCCCTCCCTATGGCCCTACCTTTTATTTCTTCTCAATTTCAAAGACTTTTATACTCTTCTAAATATATATGTATTGTTCCCTCTTAAACCCATTCTCAGTGAAAGTAGGTTATCAAAACTACCAGCCCTCCTCCCCCATCTAATTCCTCTGTATCAGTTCTTCATCTTGCACCTCGTTTGTACAAAATAATCACTCTTTTAACTGTTCCTAAGTGGTTTTAATTTTTAAATTAATATCATACTCAGGTCCACCCCCAATCTTTCTTATGATAAGAATCTTAGACATACATTTTACAGATATAAAAAATAAACAGACTTGGACTAAGTGGCGCAGTGAGTAGAGCGCCGGCCCTGCAGTCAGAAGGACCTGAGTTCCGATCCGGCCTCAGACACTTAACACACACAAACAAAAACCTAGCCGTGTGTCCTTGGGCAAGTTACTTAACCCCAGTTGCCCTCTAAAAAAAAAAAGTAAACAGTCTCTCCTTATAGGTCCCTCATTTTGTTCTGTTCTTTATAGTTCTCTTGGTTCTTGTATGTCAAGTGAAGTAAATGAGGTAGGAGGGATAGGAAATAAGAGATATTCACATACATAAAAACAAAGATCAGGAGTAGAATTGGTTGGGAAAGCATATATTTCTCTATGTATGTATATATGTATATGTGTATATTTATATCTATAATTATAGAGAAACATTTCTAAACTTTATTGTGGCTTTCTGGGGGATGGGGGAAGGAAAAAAGAACAAAGTAAAGAATGCACAGTACAGATCAAAAGAAAACTTATGAGGAAGCAAAGAAAAGATGGACAATTCTCAACACAATGTTTATTATTTATCATGTTACATATTTTGAATCCTCTCATGTTCTGCTATGCACATGATGTGTTTTTTTCTTTCATTGGATTTAAGTTCTAATAATTAAGTTTATGATATGTTTCTGTTTCTTTTCTCTTTTCTGTATTTGTATTCTGACCCTTGTGTCTAAAATATTTTTTTAATGTAAACAAAATAAAATCCCAGGTTTTGATATATGTATCATTTGGAGGTATATAATGGGGGTGAGGGGAGACCAAAGCATATTCTAGAGTAATAATATATAGGTTTCATTATATAATGTCATTCTATAACATTTTATATAATTGTAGAATACTAGTACTGGAAGGGACCTTCAGGTTATCTTTTCCAACCCCTATCACCTTATTATGTTCTTTTTCCTTTTTTTCATCCTGCATTTCTGTTCCTTTGTCCTGACAAAATTATTTATCAAATGTTCCAAACCTGACCTTCGAATTTCTAAGGAAATTACTCTTTGTGGATAGCTGTGAATGTCTTCTTAGTAACTCCAATTATTGATGAAATTCCACACATACTTTAAAGCCCATCTCTATTGCTATTTCTCCCAATCAGGTTCCTCTGGAACCCCTTTCTGTAATAAAACATTGTCAATTTTTGTAGTGTATAGAGATTCAGAGGTGGCCCAATGGATAAAGTGTTGGGCCTGGAGTTAGTAAGATGTAACTAAAAATACATTTATTAACTATGTAACCCTGAGCAAGTCATTTAACTTCTTTTTGCCTCAGTTTCCTCAAATATAAAATGGTGATAATAATAACACTTATTCCTAGGGTTGTTTCAAGGTTCAAATGAGATAATATTTGTAATATATTTAGCATAGTGTTTGGCATATAGTAGTTACTTTAAAATACTTATTTCCTCCCTCCTTCTCTCTTCCTTCCTTCCTTCCTTCCTTCCTCCTTTAACTCCTATGTGCCATAAACCCCACTTAGACAATGACTACATGAGTGTAGTGATTGGTATCCCTATGGCCCTTATTCCTTCAAGCTAGGCACAGTGTTCTGAGCACCAAAGGCCACCCAATAAATATTGGTTGAACTTAATTGAATTTATTAAAATGTAGCTCTTGCCTCATTCAACAGGCTTCTAAGCAAGTGACAAGCAAATATGATTCTAAGGTACCTATATATAGATGGTCCATTTTAACTTCCTCTATGCAAATAGCCCAGTTAACCATTAATTATTCATGGAACATACTATTTCTTGTGGCGGGGTGGGGCTTCCTCACTTGAGTGGCAAGTTAATTTTCATAAGAGAACACTAAGATTGTACATTCAGCTATGTAATCCTGGGCAAGTCATCTAACCTCACTGAGCCTCAGTTTCCTATAAAGTGGTGTAAATATCATCTACTTCACAAAACTGTCATGAGGAACAAATGAAGTAATAAATGTAATGCTCTTTACAAATCTTAAAGTAGTATATAAGTGAGAGTTACTATTGCTCTCTTAGGGAAGGAATCCTCCATTTACTTAAAAATTAAAACAAAGGCAAAAGTTGCATTCAAATTGGGGGTTTAGGGAAAAAATAATTTTTCTAAAATGTTATACAAATGTCCTTGGACTATGAGGAAATTCAGCACTGCAGGATCAACGTTTTTGAACTGACGAGACTTTTGAGAGTCCATTGGACAGCAAGGAGATCAAATTAGTCAATACTTAGAGAAATTAATTCAGACTATTCATTGGAAGATCAAATACTGAAGTTGAAGCTTAAATACTTTGTCACATAAAGAGGATGGGATTCATTGGGAAAGACCTTGAAGTTAAGAAAGATTAAAGGGAAAAGGAAAAGGGGGTAGCAGAGGATGAGATGGACAGACAGTATCATAGAAACAATAAACATGAGCTTGGACAGACTTTGAGAATTAATGGAGTATAAAAGGGCCTGGCATGCTGTGGTCAATGGGGTCACAAAGAGTCAGATATGACTGAACAATTGAAGAACAACACAAATGTCTCTCCCTTGAATCTCTTCTAGTAGATTCACTATCCACTAAGGATAGTCACCAAAAAATGTAATAGTTTCATAAATCATGAAATAATAAATACTTAACAGAAGAGAAATCATCACACAAACAGCATGGAATACAAATATTGAAGAGATTTTTGTAGAAAATTGTGACTATATTTCTACTATGTAACTTTTGATTAAACCATAAGTGACTATTTCACTAGCAGTATAATGAATGGCAAGGTGGAGGTTGTGAAATAGTCTTCATTCAGTAAGAAAAAAAATAGAAATTATTGTTTTGCACATTATGGAAATGGTGGCTATTATAGCTGATCACCCCTAATAAGTTATTTCTGTATTATTTTGCAAAGCCATGCTAACTATCTATACTAAATATCACAACTTGAGATTTCATCCCACTTTTAGCAACTATGGCCCAAGAAACCTCTACAGAACTAATTTGATGTTTTTAAACAAAAAAACAGGAGAATTTTCATGAGAATGCAAGGTTATAAAAGATGCTACCATGAGTCTACAACCTACCTTTTTAAAAAAAGATTTAATTTAGTTAAATTTAACTTTTTAAAAATAATCTCTTCCTAACAGTTATGGCAAGAAATGCTTTGTGGGGACCGGAGTCTCTTCATGATGCTGACCTTAAAAGGTTAGTAATGCTTGCCTGGTATGGATACATCCTTCAATAATTCATCTAAAACTTTCTTGTACTTTGTAGTAGGCTTTGGTCAAATCCTGTAGCAATCTCAGTTAGTGTACCACTTGTTTACATAAATCAGAATGAGTAAATACCTCTGTGGCTGCCACACAGATAGAAAAGAGACATATGCAGTCAAAAATTGCATATTCTCACAGAGCCTCATTTTTTATGAAAAAATTAAAACTGCATTGACAATTGATCCAGTTCCCCCACAGGGTGACATGTAATTTCTATTGGGTGGAATTCTGAAGGAAAGCTTTTTTGCTCTTTTGACCTGGCAAGTGCTTCACCATTCTCATGGAATGCTGCTATTGTGACTTAGGGCAAGTATCCATCAGGGATGAAGAGACATAGGGAGCCATATATGCTGACCCCACATTTGGCTATGACTGTTAATAAGTCTGGATTCTCATCAGGGATCTTTAATTTCTAGTATCTTAATCTCTCTTGATCACTTTAGCAAAGATAATTCTTGCTATTACAGTTTAAGAATGGCTATTTGAGGGGAATACAGAACCTGAGCGCCCTCAGAGCTAATTCAGACTTTATTTAGATTTCCTTATAGGTAATGAGTTCCATATATGTGGTTTCTATTGTGTGGAATAGTAAATTTATTTTTTCTTAAAATTATATGCTTCAAACTTCAAGGCATATCCTTTGTATTAATCAAATTCCTTAAATACTTAGAAGTATTGAAACAACAAATCTTTAAACTTCCTCAAGTTGTAGTACCTTAAATGATAGCCAATTCCCCATTTTTTCTTGAGAAACAAAGAAGAGCCTGCGCACTTCAGTCTCCCACTGGATAGAAAGACTTTCCAATCTGAGCAAAAAGAAAGCAATAATAAAATAGGTTAGAAAGTTGTTTCTTCACTTAGAAATGTTATGTGGGGGAGGGGCATGGATGAACAAGGTGGAATTCATAGGATCGTCTGTAAGTGGTGCTCTGTGGTCTCACTGTATTGAATATAGCACTTACAGTTAAATGTAAGATTTAATCTGAAGTCCAACAAATCTGATGCATTCTAAAGATAGCCACAACTTCTAGGTTATTTTTGTGTTATCCAGAACTTTGGGGGGCGGGGCGAGGAGAATTCATTTATGGGGGGAGAGGGCAAGGTATCAAACCAGATATTTTGGAAATAGCTGTATTTTACAATTGGTTGTACAACAATTTGACCTAGAGTTTTCAAATTAACTGCTGTGATAAAAAGAAAAAATAATACAAATCTTTTTATTTTTCCTTATGTGGCTTGCTAAGCAAATTTACAATAAATGAATAAGTCTTTCAGATTCAATTCACTGATATACTCACCAGTATACCTTTGGAAATAAAAGTGCTACCATACTGCAGATATTTAATATATGGGGGAGAAAAGCTCTCATAGCCTCTATCACTGTGTATAGACATAGCCCTAGATAAGATCCATGCTTCCCTGATTCCCCAAATTCTGGATGATAGTAAGGAGAAGAAACTGTCACCAGCAAGAAGATCAGCTTCATCCATAAACTGGGTACTGAAGAGGATCACACGGTTTTCTTTGTGCTCCTTTAAGAGGTGCCATACTTGGTGCCTTGAAAAAGGATCCAATCCAACAGTTGGTTCATCCAACAACAAAACCTATAGTGGATGAAAGCAAATAAAAAGATCTTCTGATTTAAAGTGAGGCTGTTTTAGAAAGCGCCATAAATGTCTTAAAATGTGTGTGTGTGTGTGTGTGTGTGTGTGTGTGTGAATATACACATAATAGGGTTAGAAAAATCTAAAAAGATTGCATTGCATCTCTTAGTTGACTTCTTATATTTTTTATAATCACAAAAGCAGAACAAGAATTTGTTTTATCTATAGTTTAATTTTCTTCAGTCTGAAACCCTGAAATTCAATCCCACTCACCTGAGGATCACCTAAAATGGCAATACCAAAGGTCAACTTCCTTTTCTGTCCACCACTTAGGTTTGCAGCCAAAGTGTCTTGAATACCTTTCATTTCCATCTCCAGACAAACTCTTTGCACCTCACCAAGAGAGAAGAGCAAGTTCAAATAACTGTGAATTCTTTAGATTAAGCTCTTTCTTTTCACTGTCTTTTAAATGTAAATAAATTTATTCCAGGCTCTCCCTTCCTAAAGTTTATCAGTTGACCCAGATATAGATAATTGAACAGAAATAGTCAGATTTCCATGGATGAATAATTTAAATATTCATTACTTTATCTATCCTAAAATATTTACCTACCTCCTGCTCCACCATTTTTGAAGGAACCCCCTTGATTTTAGCATATAGCCTGAGGTTTTCTCTCACAGTAAGGAAATCAATATGTACGTTAAACTGTGGGCAAACACCAATGATCCTCTTGATTTCTTCTATGTCAGACATTTCAGAGAGGTTGTTATTATAGATGCTAACAGACCCTACAAAAGACGTTTAAACAATTTAAACATTTGAGTATTGAGCTAAATTCTAGATTTTTTTTCAGTTGGGAAAAAAGTTTCACTGTATGTATAAACACATAATAGACATAATATACATGATTTTATAGATAAGGGATTGCAAAACTTGTCATAGATGGGATGAGAATTCTGATGCCTTGAGTCTTAGTCAAAGGCTCTTTCCACTCAACAGCACTGCCTCTTTGCATATTGGAAATTAATAATTTTTCCATATCTCTTGCTTTGTTTATCAATCAGTTTGTTATTGAGAAATTTATCACTCACCTTCAGTTGGGGCAGATAATCCACTGAGAATATTTATTAGTGTTGATTTCCCAGCTCCGCTGTGACCAAGTATTGCAGTGATCTGGCCCTCATAGATGTCCAATTGCAAATCTAAGATAAATATAAAAATTATTTTCTTTTAATAGTTAATATTTGCATAATGTTTATTATATGCCAGGTACCAGCATTTAATATCTACTATCTCATTTAATTCTCTTAGCAACCTTGGGAGGTAGGTGCTATTATTATGCCCATTTTTTCCAGATAATGAAACTGAGATAAACAGAGATTAAGTCACTAGCCCAGAGTCACTCAGTTAGCAAATGTTTGAGACTGAATTTGAACTTAGGTCTTCTTACCTCCAAGCCAAGGACTTTACCCACAGCATCACAAGTTGGCGGACCAAATTGTTGACATTAGGATTTTATCATGTAGAGGAAGGTGATTGAAAAAAAAAAATTGGAATGAGATGATTCCAGTTGGTTTGGTGTTTAGATCTAACAGTGTATTTCAATGACATTTTCATAGTTCTAGAAGTATAGGCAAAAAGCATATGCCAAAAACCCCCTAATTTTCTTCTCATGTTTTTCAAAAGAATGTAGTAAAAATCTTTTATATTTGACATGCTAATGAGAAGTTATTTGTTAAAGAAAGTTAATCACGTCTACTTAACTCAATTTTAAAAATAGTAGACATGGGAATAGAACTTAGAATATAAATTAGTATCATAAAAGGCAAAAATATCTGCATTTCCAGATGAGATGAAATTTGGGATATTCAAGAGGACTTAAAAGACTAAAGTAGTCAATTATTTGTATTTTAATAAAACAGAGTAAAAATTGACATTATCAATTACCTTAATTTGCAATACAGTAAAATAAAAGAGTATAAAGTTAAAATTTTACAGTAAAGTGTTTTTTGGTAAAGTAAAAAGTTTTTTTTTTTTTAAGGAAAATGATAAAGTAAGAAAAAAGACAAAGTAAAAAAATAATTGAAATTCCAAAGGAAAATAAAAGAAACTCCAAATGAAAACCAGAAAAAAATGGTAAAATGAGAAATATTATTTGCATTGTTATAAAAATATCACTTCTTTTCACATTAACCTATCAAAAACATATATGGAAGAACTTTAAAATATTTTCAAAAGAATTAAAATAATTTTACTAGTGGGAGAGATAGTCACTGTACAACATTAGATCTATAGATAATCATAAAATGTAAATAATACCAAAATAAATTTATAAATTCAATGCAGTATCAGTTTTTAATTTGGTCAGAAATCAGAGCTCTCAATGAAGAATTAAGGAATTTAAAACCAGATTATAAAAATTAGGATGCATGATGGAGAATGTCTGCAAAAAAAAAATAAATGGAAGAGTCTCTGAAAGAGAGAATGATAGATTTGGAACTCAAATATACAGAAATAGAAGGAGGCGGAGCCAAGATGGCAGAGTAGAAACAACTCATCCAAGCCACTCTGCCCCCAGATTCCCCCCAAACTATGTAAAAGGGGACTCTGAACAACTTCTGGAGCCCCAGCACCCACAGAACGACACAGAGAAGCTAAACTCCCGCTGAGGACAGCCCAGCAGCCCTGCAGGAAGGACCAGTGCAGTGGTCTGGGACCTGGCAGTGTGCAGCGCACAGAGTGCAGGAGCCGAGCCGAGCCCAGGTCCGCATGAGCCGAGGTTTTAGCTCCAGGGCGGCAGGGCCAGCAGCCAGCTGGAGGAACCCCAGAACACCAGGAGCTGTGGCGACTCCAGAATTATCAACATAGACTTGCCTAGGACAAAGTAAGAGGTTAGTGTCCCATGGACTTTGGGACTGGTATTAGGGAATGCGTCGGCTCCCTCCCCTGGGGGCTAGAAGCCGCTGAGGCCAAACGCCATTTTGTAGTTTTCAGAGGCAGCTCCCTCTCCCAGCCTGCAAATTTGTAGGGAGATCCAGCAATCAGTCTTGGGGGGTAATTGCTCTTGCTTTAACCTCCCTGGATCTGGATTGTGATCTAGGGTGGAAGTTGTGGGTGGGTTTACAGCTTGCCAGAAACGGAAGTTGCCCCCCACACGTTCGGGACGAAAATTCCTCTATCTGGCCTTAAAGCCATAGTGTGGCAACAAGCCCAAAAGTCAAGCAATTAAGTGGCAACATGCCAAGGCAAAGGAAACAGAAAAATGCAACCCTAGACTCCTATTTTGGGGGCATAGAGCAGGAAAAGGACTGTGAGGTCAGAAGTCGTGCTCCAAAAGCCCCAGGGGAAAACATGAGCGGGTTGCAGGCCATAGAGGACCTTAAGAAGGACTTTAAAAATCAAATAAGAGAAGTGGAGGAAAAATTGGAAAGAGAAATGAGAAGGATGCAGGAAAAGTATGAAATGAGGGTCAACAGCCTGACTGAGGAAAACAACACCTTAAAAAATAGACTAACTCAAATGGCAAAGGAGGCCCAAAAGGGCAATGAGGAGAAGAATGCCTTAAAAAGTCGAATTTGCCAGATGGAAAAAGAATCTCAAAAGTTCACTGAGGAGATTCATTCCTTCAGAGTTAGACTGGAGCAAATGGAAGCTAATGACTTTATGAGAAATCAAGATGCTGTTAAGCAGATCCAAACAAATGAAAGATTAGAAGGCAATGTGAAATAGCTCATGGGAAAAACCACTGACCTGGAAAATAGAGCCAGGAGAGACAATTTAAAAATTATTGGACTACCTGAAAGCCATGATCAAGGAAAGAACCTAGAAATCACCCTTCAAGAAATTCTCAAGGAAAACTGCCCTGATGTTTTAGATCCAGAGGGCAAAATAGAGGTTGAAAGAATCCACTGATCACCTCCTGAAAAAGATCCCAAAAAGAAAACTCCCAGGAATATTATAGCCAGGTTCCAGAATCCCCAGATCAAGGAGAAAATACTCCAAGCAGCCAGGAAGAAACAATTTCAATATTGTGGAAACACAATCAGAATAGCCCAGGACCTGGCAGCTTCTACACTGAGGGATCGAAGGGCATGGAATATGATATTCCAGAGGGCAAAAGAACTGGGAATGAACCCAAGGGTCACCTACCCAGCAAAACTGAGTATTTTGTTTCAGGGGAAAATATGGTCATTCAGTGGAATAGAGGACTTTCAAGCATTCTTGAGGAAAAAACCAGAATTGAATAGAAAATTTGACATCCAGACACAAGAAGGAAGAGATGCCTGAGAAGGTAATCAGGGAAAAGAAATCAAAAGGAACTTATCAAAGTTGAACTATTTACATTCCTATATGGAAAAGCAATAACTGTGACTGATGATATCTTTCTCACTATGAAAATAATGGAAGAAGGGTGTGTGGTCATATGAATACATATGTGAATGCGTGTGTATATGGTTACAGTTATATATGGATAGAGGGCATAGGTTGAATTTGTTGGGAAGGGAGAATACTCAAGGGATGAAATTATGAGGTGAGAGAGGAAAGTGGCAAGAGGAGATGGGGAGAGACAGGGTAGGGTAAACTATCCCATGTAGAAGAAGCAAGGGGAAGTGGTTGCAAAAGAAGGGGAGAATAAGGAAGGCTAAAAAGGCAAAACCACATTCACATTGAATTTGGTTCAGGGAGAAAATGACATACATACTAAATGGGATATCTCAACCTGCAGCAGGATAGGGGGAAGGGGGATGAGAGGAGGGATGATGGATGGGAGGGCATCCTTGGGGTGAGGGGAGGTTGGAAGTACCCACTATAGAAGAGGGACAGGATCATGTAGGGAATGGACCAGGTGGGGGGTGGGATGAGTGGGAGGGAATTATAAGCAGCCTTGTACAATATATCTACTATGATAATGTTTTGCATAGCTAGACATGTACAACATATACTGAATTACTTATCTCCCAAGAGGGAATGGGTGACAAGGGAGGAAGGAAATGGATCTGAAATTCGAGGTCTTAACATTAAATGTTTCAAATATATATAAATACTATTATTAATACTCTTTTGCTTGTAATAGGGAGATAAGATGTGCAGGCATTGGGATACAAAGACTCACCTTCCTCTAATGGAAAAGTCGATGGGGGTATGGGAGAAGGTATGGGAGAGAGCAGATTGGAGGAAGCGATATCTTGTGGGATTACTATTCTGGGAGGTTGGGTAGGGGAATAATGGGGGGAAAATGATTGTAACTCAAAATCTGGCGGAAATGAATGATGTAAAACAGAAGTTAATAAAGCATTTATTTAAAAAAAAAAGAAATAGAAGAAAATTTGGCAAAGAAAAAGTAGCAAAAGAAAATACTCTGAAAAGGACAAATGAATGCTCCTTCATAAGTCTAATAGAAATCAAACTGATTGACCCTGAAGACAGCGATAAAAAGATAACTTAAAGATTACAGGTCTCCCAGAAGAACAAGCTTAATCAAAAATCATAATATACCTATGTTAATAACAAGGACAACAAAAAACCCTAAGATGCAGACAAAGCCTTTGACAAGATAAAACACACATTCCTGTTTAAATCACACACACACACACACACACACACACACACACACACACATGCACAAAATCACAAGTTGAGAATTATATATAATAGGGATAGAGATTTTACATTAAAATCAAGGGTTAATCAAAGTTGTCCATTACTGACACTCTTATTTAATAGTTCTAGGAATGCTACCTATAAAAAAAATTTGAGGGATAAATAAAGAATAAAAAGAAATTGAGGGAATAAGTCCAGGTGAAGAAGAAATAAAATTATTCCTTTTTTTAAATGCTGTTATGGTTTATTTAGAGAATCATAGTACATCAACCAAAAATTAATTGAAATAATGTCAGCAAAGTGGCAAGATATAAAATAAGTCCAAATAAGTCATCATTTCTTCACATTTCTAACAAAATCAGCAACAAGATATAGAGAAATTTCATTTAAAGTAACTATGGACCAATTGATAAATGGTCAAACGATATGAACAGGCAATTTTCAGAAGAAATCAGTTATCAATAGTCCTATGAAAAAATGCTCTAAATAATGATATTCTTCTTGATTTTTTTTTTGTAACATTGCTAATACAGAAATATATTTTGCAGTATTTCACGTTTGCTTTATATCACATTGCTTGCCTTCTCAATGGATATGAGGGGCTAGAGGGAAGAAGAGTGTTTGGAAATAATTTTTTTTAATCGAATGCTCAAGATAAATTTTAAAAAATAAAGTATGGAACATTCAGAATACTTGGGACTATAACTACAAAGACACAGGAACTAAATGCATGCAATAATAAAACATTATTATATTAAGACAGATCTAAATAATTGGAGAAATATGAATTACTCATTTGTAAGATGAGCCAGTATAATAAAATGACAATGCTAGCTAAATTAATTTATTTATTCAGTGCTATACCAATCAAGCTACCAAAGGATCACTTTATAAAGCTAGAAAAAATGATGAAATTCATCTAGAGGTGTAAAATGTCAAAAATCACAAATGAAAATAGTGAAAAAAAACCCCATCAAGGTGGTAGAAAAGGGGCAGGGGGAGGAGAACCTACCATTATGAGATCTAAAACAGTATTACAAAGCAGCATTCATCAAAATTATTTGGTACTGGTTAGAAAATAGAGGTCAATCATGGGACAGATTATGCAACATACAGAAGAAAACATAGTGACCCAGTCTTTGATAAACTCTAAAGATCCCAGCTAATGGAGTGAGAACTCACTGTTTGAGGGAAAAAAAAAAAAAAAAAACAAAAAACAAAAAGCAAAACACTAGTAAAACTTGAAAGTAGTCTGGAAGAAACCAGACTAGAGAATTCTGATTCATTCAGTAACCAAACATTATCACAAGAAACTGATGATAAAGAATGCTGTCTGGGGTGGCTAGGTGGCGCAGTCAGTAGAGTGCTGGCCCTGGAGTCAGAAGGACCTGAGTTCGGATCCGGCCTCAGACACTTAACACATACAAACAAAAAAACCTAGCTGTGTAACCTTGGGCAAGTTACTTAACCCCAAGTGCCCTCCAAAAAGCAAAAAAAACCAAAAAACAAAAAAAAAAAAGAATGCTGTCTACCTCTTTAATGAAAAGTGATGGACAAAATATGCATGATGAGACCTTGATTTTTGAACAGGACTAATGTGGGAATTTGCTTTTGCTTTATTATTCATATATGCTATGAGTGTATTTCTCCACAACAGGGGGTGGGGGGGGGTAGAGAAGGGAGAGAAAAATAAATGCTATTGAAAATACAATAAAAAGGGAAACAAAAAGAACGGAGACTGATCAAGGCAAATGCAGAGAATCACACTTGCCTCCTTGCTGGCAACACAGTGACCAGAGTCAAACAACAATCCGTCCTGCTGACATTTCCTTCGTGAATTTATATTTCTAAGATTGAAGCAGAGCAATACATAAAAAGGAGAGGAAAATGTTAAATGAGGGAACAATGGACAAAAAATGAATAGCAAACTTCTTGTTTGTCCTTTGTTCTCAAGGGGGACCAAAAATGGTATCAATTTATTGTGGTACCGTATGTCCAGCTGTGGCTGATCAGACCCATGTGAGCTTGGAAGGCTCTACTACAGGTCAAGCACAAATAGCCTATATGAATATTTGGAGTGGATATTTCTCTAAAATAGTGCATCTCACATTTCTTTTGAAGTATTACAATTCTGCCTTTCTCATAGAGTATAACACCTTCTTTGATGTGGACATGCCATGATGGGTGGTCCTATGCCAGTTTCTTCCATATCTCATTTCCAAAGTTCTTCAGAGAGATCTTAACATTGCCTTTGTATTTATTCTTCTTACCACTATGTGAATACCTGCCTTCTGCGAGTTCTCCATAAAATAATTGCCTTTTAAGCAAACATTCCTCTGGAATTTGAACAACATAGCCAGCCCAACAAAGTTGTACTCTCTGTAGTAGAGTTTGAATGTTTGGCAGTTAGCTTGAGAAAGGACCTCAGTGTATGGCACCTTTATCTTGCCAGGTGATCTTCAAACTCTTCCTAAGACAATTCAAGTGGAATCAGTTCCATTTTCTGACTTAACAGTAGAACAGTAGACTGTCCAGGTTTCACGGGCATACAACAATGATGTCAGCACAATGGCTCTGTAGCTTTTCAATTTTGTAGGCAGCCTAATACCACTTCTTTCCCACACTTTCTTTCTCAGCTTCCCAAATACTGAGCTAGCTCTGGCAATGCATGTGTCAACCTCATCATCTATTTGTACATCCCTGGAAAGCAAACTGCCAAGGTAAGTGAACTTATCTACAGCATTCAAAATTTCTCCATTTTTTGTAACTAATGGTTCCATATGTGGATGGTGTGGTGCTGGCTGGTAGAGAACCTCTGTTTTCTTGATGTTAATTGTTCTTTTTTCCTTTTTTTTGGAGGGCAATTGGGATTGAGTAACTTGCACAAGGTCACACGGCTAGGGTGTGTGTGTGTGTGTGTGTGTGTGTGTGTGTGTGCTAAGTGTCTGAGGCTGGATCCAAACTCAGGTCCTCCGGACTCCAAGGCCAGCATTCTACTCACTGTGCCAAGTAGCCGCCCTTCTTGATGTTAATTGTTAAGCCAAAATTAGTGTAAGGGACAGAGAATTGATCTATACTCTACATCTCAACCTCAGAGACTGCATTAAGTGAATACTCATTTGTGAACAAAAAGTCACACACCAACTCTTCATCCACTTAATTCCTGGCTTGTAGACTTTTCAAGTTAAATAATTTATTATCAATGCAGTAATTGACCTTAATGTTGTTTTCATCCTTATTGAAGGCATCTGACAACATCATGGGAAACATCATGCTAAAAAGCATGGGAACAAGCACAGAAGCCTGCTTCACTTCATTGGTGACCAGGAAAATGCAAGAGCATTGTGCATTATCCATAAACCATGCAAGGATGCCATCATTAAATTGGCATTCAATACCAATGAACTTCTCCAGGTAACCAGATTTTGCCATGTTTTTCTACAAATCCTTATAACTGAAGTATCAAAGGACTTGTTTAGATTGAAAAACATTATACACAGACCTCTGTTCTGCTTTTGGCATTTCTCCCATAGTTGTCGGGCATCAAACACCATGTAATCATTCCTCAGCTCTATTAACCACCAGGTGAAAAATTATTTCCAATGACTAATATAAAAAAGAAATGCAAATCAAAATAAAACAGAAACATAAAGTACAGAAACAAGTGGGGAAAAGGAGGACAGAGGCACATGGTGTGTGGACAGGAGACTGAGTGGCAAAGGAAGGCAGCCAGTGACCAACAATCACCCCTGAATTAGTTGGGAGCACTATAGTAGCATGGACCTTTAGGAGATGGAAGAGTACTTGGAGCGGGTAGAGGTTTGAGGTCTCATTTTTATACTCTTTTCTGAGGAACAGACTCACTTATCTGTGCCACCTTGGGGTTCATTTGTTAATATATCCAAATTTTCTCAAATTGTTGATAAAACTTTAACATTAACATGCCCACATAATCTCAAAATTATCAGCATCGTTTGACATACTGCTGTTCTTCTGGAACATATCTGAGATTTTACCTAATCCCTGATAGCAGAGTCTAGATGGCTCCCCCTGATCCTGCACATGTTCCCAGGATGTGATTTTTGTTTAACGTATGATACAATTTGTAAATTATGTTCCTTTGATCTTTGAGATGATTTGAATGTAATTTCTAGGTTCCCTTTTTTCCAATCTTACTTTCTGCTATTGCCATTTTGTACTGGATATTTATATATTTACCATACTGACTTAAAGGGAATTGGGGAGGTAGTCAGGAGAAGCAGAACAAGTTATAATTTTAACACATGGAGGAGCTGGAAATTGGCCCAAATACTCTAAAGAGCAATTTGGAATTATGCTATGAAACAGCCTAAAATAGCAATACTTGGTTGTGAACTTGTAACTTCATTTGGAGGAAGGAATTTCTGGTATATAATCATTTTCCACTGATGCATATTGACAACTCATCTGTAACTTAAAGTCTAAGAGAGGTGCTTAGTGCTAAGCAGTGACTTGCCCAGGGTAATACAGCAAGTAGGTAGGAAGAACTTGAATCTAGGTTTATTTGCTATGCCACGTTACTTCCCTTAAATCCAGAGATCCCACTGCTTAGTGCATACCCTAAGGAGATCAATGGCAAAAAGAAAGGTTCCATTGACAGCAGAACATGGATGAAAATACAGTGTTTTAAAGTCTATAAAGAACTTTCCAAATATTTCCTTGTTTTATCCTCAGAACAACCCTGGGAGGTTAGGTGATATTATTATTTCCATCATTTTACAGATGAGGAAAAATGAAGCAGACACAAGTTAAGTGACTTGTCCAGGGGTCAGGCAGCTAGCTAGTCAATTATTTGAAGCAAGATTTAAATTCAGTTGTTCTTAACTTCCTAAAAAACCTGGCAATGATTCAGTGATCTGTTGGGTTCATCAGTTTATTTTTCAGTCATATGTGACTCTTTGTAACCCCATTTGGAGATTTTCTGCCAAAGATACTAGAGTGGTTTGCTGTTTCCTTCTCTAGCTCATTTTATTAGATAAGGAACTGAGACAAGCAGGGTTAAGTGACATGTCCAGAGTAACACAGTTATTATGGAGCCAGATTTGAACTTAGGTCTTCCTGACTCCAGGCCCAGTGCTCTATCCACTGTTCCACCTACGTGCCCCACCCATAGATTGGTGAAAGCTAAACAAACTATGGTACATGGATGTAATGGAATATTATTACTATACCATAAGAAACTATTGTAAAAAAAACACTCCTTTTTTTGTTCTTTAAAAATTTCAAAATTCTTGATCTTATGTTGTTCCTTTAAACCTATAGATTACAATCTACTCTAACTGCTTTTCATCTGTGTATACTCTCAACTGAACATAGGGGCTATGTGAGGGAGGGATAGCATTGGTGATATTGTTGGTGTTGCTACTAGTATGTAGAGAAAAAGACAGAGAAAATGTTTCTTTCTGGATTGTCAGAGCTGTAAAGGGTGGGGAAGGGACAGGCTTCTCTCCATATCCCCCATGTGATGAGCTATATTAAAGAGGCTTAAGCTACATTAAAGAGATTCCTGTAGATTTTAATTTTATTAATTGAGTAAACTTTAATAAATAATAGATTTAATAAAAATTTAAATAAAAAATTTAATAAAAATAAACAAATAGTATTAATAACAATTAATAACACCTCAAAAATAGAGGAAGATTAAATTGAATGACTTTGTACCGTTATTCAGAACAAATTCAAGTTGCATAAGGATGCTTGATGAGGAAGAAACAGGCATCTCAGACAAATTCACTGCCTCCTCTATTTTTCCAAGGGGCTGGTCTTTTTCTGGTTAAGGACAGAATGGAAGCAATGACAAAGGGAAAGTCATACTCTCCCCTAAGAGCAGCCAAGAGAAGAGTTGGGATAAAGTTAGCTATACTTGCATTCCAAGGGTAGGTTCCATCCTGGAGGGCATAGTCTTTTTGTATTTATCGTCAGCTGTCAGAGATCACTATCAAATCATTACAAATAACAAATTTTAAAAGTTAATACAACAATTCACTTTTTCCTCTTACCTTTCAAAGCTTGCACTTTTTCAGACTTCCCTTTATATTCCTTTTTTAGATTTTTGATTCTGAAAGGAGATTAAACAATCTTGAGATGGTAGCTTTTCCAGGTCATTCAACCAAGATAAACTGGCAACTCAATAGTTTGAAAGTGACTGTAGGCAGAGATTCTATATGTGATGCAAAGAAAAGATATGCTTGAGATTTGAACTGAAAAATTAAACTTAGCTTTTACTGAGAATTGGAGCATGTGAGTTTTAAATTTGCAATTTCATTGACTTAGGGAATTTTTTTATGTAAATGTCATATATGCACATTAATAATTCATCTGCAACTTAAGAGTCTTAGGGAGTGATTCAGAATGCTAAGAAGTGATTTGTCCCTGGTCACAAAGTGAGTAGGTGTTAGAGGTGAGACTTGAACCTAGGTTTGTCTGAGATACAGAGCTGCTGCATCATGCTATCTCTCATATTTTTATCTTTTCCTAAATCCTAATTTAAGCTTATCTCTAACTACCCCTCATACCCTCAAAACTGCAGCAGATTAGCTAATGCTTTTTCTTTTGTTTCCCATAGCCTTTTGACTTCTAGATGACTCTTTTGAGATGGTAATTGATTGATTATATAAATTTAGTTTTATTACTTACCCTCTAAATTAAATACTATTGCTTACCTGCTACTTATATAACTCCATAAGATCTTGCAGTCTGTACTGGTCTGCTTTACCTATCACTACCCATGAGAATTTAATGGCATCTTCAAGATTTTCCCCAATAAAATCTATTCTAGAATACTAATAAAAATATTAAATCATATGAGCCACCATTGGGGCAACCAAAATTGGGGGGCTATTTACTTTTCATCTGAAGACTTGCCCATTTTTATCCTCATGCCTTGTTCTTGTATGGTCATAGAAATGTAGACAGAGAACATTAATTCCAAATCCCTCACTTTATAAACAAGGGGACTAAGGCCTAGAAAGGTAAAGTGACATTTCAAAGTTACTTAGTAACTAGAAGTTGAGCAAGGCATTGCACTCAGTTCACTATCCATTGATCACATACTGAATATTTGCTAGGTATTTATGTCCCTCCTAAATATTGTAGGGGACAGCAGAGAAACTTGTATTGGTGTTGAGTTTTTAAATACTTAGTTATGTTTGTATGTAAATATCAGGAGAAATCAGGGAAGGGAGAGATCAATGTGAGGAAGAATAGTACTAAAGGCTTCATTCACAATGAATTTTCATGTATGTTTAATATGATTGTACATGTATAGCCTATGTCAGATTGTTTGCCATTTTGGGGAGGGGGAAGGAGAGTTAGGGAGAGAGAACAGTATTTGTAAATAAAAATCTTATGAAAGTGAAAACTGAAAACTATCTTTACATGTAATTGGAAAAAATAAAATACTATCAAGTGGAGAAAAATGAATTTTTATTATAAATTTATTTTCAAAGAATATTTGAGCTGTGAATAGGTGGGAATGCAAACCATATTAATTGATATTAGATCCTCTTCTATATTTCCAATTTTCACAAACCAATCTCTCCCATATTCCTCATTTCCCCAAATCAGTCTGGCAAAATAGCGAAGTGAGGTATGATTATTATGGAAGAACTTCTTATTGAAAAAGAAAAAAGTACTTTCAATAAAGACAACACAAGTTGGATACCTAGTGGGATCCCCATGGGATATGGCTTTTAGTCCTTTACCACTATTGCTTTTATTTATATTTTAAAATTTTCTCAACTTATGTATTTACTTTTAACATTCTTTTAAAAATATCTTGAATTCCAAATTCTTTCCCTGTCTCCAGGCCCCTTCTTAGCAATCAATTATACATGTGAAATAATGAAAAGCATGTTTCCATATTAGCCATGTTGCAAAAAAGTAATAAAGCAAGAAAAAATAAGGTGAAAAGCTTATGCTTCATTCTGCACTCAGACTCCATCAGTTATCTCTCTGAAGGTAGATAGCATTTTTCATCATCAATCCTTTGGAATTGTCTTGAATCACTGTATTGATCAGAGTAGTTAAGTGTTTCCTAGTTGATCATCATCACAATACTGCTGTTACTGAGTGCAATGTTCTCTTGGTTCTTCTCACTTCACTATGCATCTGTTCATATCAATCCAGGTTTTTTTTAAAGCATCATGCTCTTATAGAATAATAGTATTCCATTGCAAATATTTACCACACATTATTCAGCCATTCCTCAATTGATGGACATTCCCTCAATTTCTAGTTCTTTGCCTACACAAAAAGATTTGCTATAAATATTTTTGTACATATAGGTCATTTTCCTTTTCTTTTTACTTATTTGGGAAGCAGACCTAAAAGTGGTATTGTTGGGTGAAAGAGTATGATCACCATTTGTCATAGCTCCAAATTATTTTCCAGAATGGTTGAATAAGGTCACAACTCAACCAATAGTACATTGATGTCCCCTCTTCTCCACATCCCTTCCAGAATTTCTCCTTTTTGAAAACTGACCATCATATGCTTTGATCATTTATCAATTGGGGAATGACTTTTATTTTTATAAATTTGATGCTGTTCCCTATGTATTTGAGAAATAAGGTTTTTAGATTACTCACCTATGTCCCCACCACCCCCACCTCAGTTTCCTGCTTTCCTTCTCATTTTGGCTGCATTGGTTTGTGACCTTAAGTATTCAGATGCTCTGACATTTAGTGCATATGTATTTAGTATTTATATTGCTTTATTGTTTATTGTACCTTTTAGCAAAATGTCATTTCCCTGATTGTCTCTTAATTCGGTCTATTTTAGCTTTTACTTTTTCTGAGATCTTGATAGCTACCCTTGCTTTTTCATATCAGCTAAAGCATAATACATTCTGCTCTAGCCCCTTCTTTTAACTCTATGCATGTCATTCTGATTCAAGTATGCTTCTTGTAAACAACCTATTGTTGTATTCTGGTTTCTAATCCATTCTTTTATCTGTTTCTCTTTTATGGATGCTTTCATGCTATTCATAGTCATGATTATGGTGTAATTTCTTACATCTCATATTCTTCTGTTTATCAGTTTCTCTCTCATTTTACCCTATTCCTCCTCAAAAAAGTCTGTTTTGCTTCTGACCACTACCTCCTTTAATCTGCCCTTCTTTTTATTACTCTACCCCCACCCCTCACACACCTTTCTCTTAACACCTTCCCCATCTAATTCCCTGTTGGGTAAGATAGATTTCTTTACCCAACTGAGTGTCACACACACACACACACACACACACACACACACACACACACACACACACACACCTGTGTAAAATACACATAGAAATATATTTCCCTCTTCAAATTAATTCCAATGAGAATGAGGTTCAAACATTGCTTGCCAACCCCTCCCTTTTCCCCTCCACCATTAAAGCTCTTTCTTGCTGGAGATTTTATGTGAGGTAATTTTTGCCATTCTTCCTCTCCCTTCCCCCTTCTCCTAATGTATCCCTTTCTCAATCCTTCATTTTTTTTGAGATCATCCTAATATAATCACCTCACATCCATGCCCTCTATATAGATTCCCAACTGCTCAAATAATGATAAATTTCTTAAGAGTTACATTATCGGGGCGGCTAGGTGGCACAGTGAGTAGGGCGTCAGCCCTGGAGTCAGAAGGACCTGAGTTCGGATCCCACCTCAGACATTTAACACACACACAAATTAAAAAACCTAGCCATGACCTTGGGCAAGTTACTTAACCCCAATTGCCCTCCAAAAAAAAAAAAAGAGTTCCATTATCATCTTAAGAGTTATGTTATCATCTCCCATATAGGAATTCAAGCATCTTAACCTTATTAAGTCCTTTACTATTTTTCTTTCACATTTACCTTTTTATGCTTCTCTTGAGGCTTGTATTTGAATGTCAAATTTTATATACACCTCTGGTCTTTTCATCAAGAATGCTTGAAAGTCCTCTATTTAAATATCTCTTTTCCTCCTGAAGAATTGTATTCAGTTTTGCTGAGTACATTATTCTTGGTTGTAATCTTAACTCTTTTGCCTTCTGGTATACCATATTCTAAGTCCTAAGTTCTTTTAGAATAGAAGTCACTAAATCTTGTTTGATCTTGACTGTGACTTCACAATACTGGAATGTTTTACTTCTGGCTGCTTACAATCATTTATCTTTGACTTGGGAGCTCATAATTTGACTATACTATTCCTTGGAGTTTTCATTTTGAGATCTCTTTCAGGAAGTAATTAGTCAATTCTTTCAATTTCTTTTTTACTCTGTGGATTTAGGATATTGGGTCAGTTTTCCTTCATAATTTCTGGCAATGAAGTTTATGATCTTTTTTTGATCATGGTTTCTAGGTAGTTGAGTCATTCTTAAATTATCTCTCCTTGATCTACTTTTTAGTCAATTGTTTTCCAATGAGATATTTCATGGTTTTTTTCATTCTTTTAAAAATGTTCTATTTAATTTTAATTTATGAAATAAAACAAGCATTCCTATAATATAGTAGAATTTTGAAAAGATGATTGCACATGAAAGTGAAAATGTATCACATACAACTTACAATTCCTTTAAAAATATAGTTATCATGTAAATAAAGTTATGATGTAAATAAAAATTTCTTTTTTCCTTTCTTCTTTCCCTTCCCTCCCCCCACACTGTAGGGATGGCTGCCATTAGATACAGATATGTATATATGTGTAAAATCACTCTATACATACTATTTATTAGTTCTTTCTATAGACACAGATAGCATTTTTCTTCATATGTCCTTTGTAGTTAATTTGTAGTTTATTCTTTTGACTTTGTTGGTTTCATGGAATCATTGACTTCTACTTGGCTAATTCTAATTTTATGGAATTATTGTCTTCAGTGAGTTTTTTACTTCTTTTTCCATTTGACCCTACTTTTTAAGGAATTTTTTTCTTCAATGATTTTTTTGCCTCTTTTACTATTTGACCAATTCTGTTTTTCAAGGTGTTATTTTCTTCAGTATTTTCGTGTCTTTTTTTAAAAAAACCAAGATATTCTCTCCTTTTCATACTATTCTTGCATCACTCTCATTTCTTGTCCAAAAGTTTCCCTCCATCCTCCATTTTTCATTCTCATTGTTTCCTTTAGCTCTTCTTGGAATTATTATTGGGCCTGTATGTAATTTGCAATTTTCTTTGAGGCTTTGCTTATAGTTGTTTTCACGTTGTTGTGCTCTCTGAGTTTGTGTCTTGCTTATCAGTTTCATCTTTTTATGGTTCAGTTCTTCTTTTCATTGTTTATTCCTTTTTTTCCAGCCTATTTCTTGACTTTGAATTTTATATTAAAGTTCACCTGCTCACCCAGGCTGAGGAGACACTATTTCAATATTCAGACTTTTTCTCACTGCTGTTTTCAGAGCTAGTTTTGGGTGTCTGCAAGTTTTTGGTGCTTCCAAAGTAGTGATGTCTTTGGAGGAGTGTGGCATAATGTTAATGGGATATAAGATCTTCCCTGCCCATTAATAGGCCTCACATGGAGCCCATTACGTGAAGCTTGCTTAGGGGAGACTTGCTCGTAGGAACTCTTTCACATCTTTTGTTAATTTCTAATTAGGTACTGAGTCATAAGGGTTGTGATGCCCTCTGGCTCTAAAAAGGTATATTATACTCTGAGGTTAGCATTTTGCTTCAGGGCTCACTCATTGGAAGAGTGTTCTTGTGACTTGACCAGATGGGACTCTGGGTATCTGTTAAGGAGCCACTTGGTTTTGAAAAAACCCAGATGCTGGTGCTTCTCTTTCTGGTAACTATGAATGAATTGCCTTGGTCAGATAGTTGTATCTGTCTGTTGATATATGCTAATTTCTCAAATAGTTAGGAGCCCTGTCTATTGGTCTTTTTTTCTCCACTTGTATTTTATCTATTTTCTTTGTTTGGATTTTCTCTGAAGTCCAGGGTGCTGAACTAATGAATTTAATTTTTAAAAAGATTGTTAACTCTTTAAATAGCTATCTTTCCTAGTAAAGCAGATCTAAGAACCTGCACTAGCAGCTATCCTGAGTATGCCATTGTGGTTGCCATTACATGTAGTCACTTCCTTTCTGGTCTGTGCTCTGGTCATCACCCAGGAAGGGTTCTGCTTCCCTGCAGCTAAAAACACTAGTGTTCATTTCTGCCCTGGAACATCTCTGGGCTGAGGGTTTCTGAAGATGTTGCTGATGTTGTCACAGCCTCCAAGATCTGTCTTCTGGTGTTGCCATCAGGTACAGTACAGGTTGGCCCTCACCCCATTATCACAGACCTCTCCTGCCAATCCTCTAAATTCTCTTGGGCTGGAAAAATGTCTCACTTCAAATCTGTGTTTTCTGTGCTATTCCTGAATTTGATTTAGCATATTCTTTAAAGCTGTTTGAAGGGGAATGTTGGGAGAGTTTGGCTAGGTTGCAGCCTCTATTCTGATATTTTGGCTCTGCCCTCACCATTGTTGTTCTATAAGTGGTTGTTTCATTTTAGTACTAAGTGTAGGAGAGTAAGCACATTCTTAGCTGACTGATTTGGGCTAAGAAGAATCATGTTAGTCCTTTCCCTCAAGATGGAGGTGGAGTATTTGTGCCTACACCTTTGAATAACAAATGAATGAAGCATTCTGAAATATCTGCTTCTGTGAAATAAAGATCCAAAATAGAATATTTTGGATTAATTAATTAATTAATCCAAAAGAATAAAGATCCAAAAGGCCAAGGCACAGTGAACCTTGCTATGTTTCCCTTCTCTCTCTTTTTCTCTCTCTCTGTGACTGTGTTCCCTCCATCTCAGAAGAGAAAAATGGAAAAGAGATAAAGAAGGAAAGGAATAGAGTACAAGGTAGGGCTGTTAAAAAAGAGAAATAGAGTAGTGGATCAATGGAATGGAGTGGGCACATGAAACTCAGTAATCAATTACTATACTAATCTATTGTTTGATAAACCCAAAGACCCCAGTTTTTGTGATAAGAATGCACTATTTGACAAAAACTGCTGGGAAAACTGAAATATAGTATGGCAGAAACTGAGCATAGGTCATTATCTAACACCATATACCAAATATCAAGTCTAAATGAGCCCATGATCTTGGTATAAAGGATGATACTGAAAGCAATCTTGGAATGCAAGGAATAGTTTACCTGTCAGATTTGTGGAGAGGGAAAGACTTTATGACCAAACAAGAATTAGAGAGCATTATAAAATGCAAAATGGATAATTTTGATTACATTAAATTGAAAAGCTTCTGTACAAACAAAACCAATGTAACCAAGGTCAAGAGGGAAGTGGGAAATTGGGAGAGAATTTTTACAACCTATGTCTCTGATAAAGGACTTGTTTCTAAAATATACAGAGAATTGAGTCAAACCTATAAGAATACAAGTCATTCCCCAATTGATAACTGGTCAAAACTGGTCAAAAGATATGAACAGGCAGGTTTCAGAGAAAGAAATTAAAGCTATCTTTAAGCATATGAAGAAATGCTCTAAATCACTATTGATTAGAGAAATGCAAATCAAACCAGCTCTGATGTACCACATCTCACTAGCCAGATTGGCTAAGATGACAAAACAGGAAAATGATAAATGGTGGAGAGTATGTGGAAAAATTGGAATACTAATGCATTGTTGGTGGAGTTGTTAACTGATCCAACCACTCTGGAGACCAATCTGGAACTATGCCCAAAGGGCTATAAATAATTCCATACCCTTTGACCCAGCAATACCACTTCTAGGGTTATATCCCAAAGAGATCATAGAAGTGGGAGAAAGACCCATATGTACAAAAGTATTTATAGCAGCTCTTTTTGTGGTGGCAAAGAATTGGAAATTAAGGGGGTGCCCATTAATTGGGGAATAGCTGAACAAATGTGGTATATGCATGTAATGGAATACTATTGTGCTATAAGAAACAAGGAGCAGATGGACTTCATATTTACCTGGAGAGGCTTATACAAACTGATGCTGAGTGAGCAGAGTAGTACCAGGAGAAATATGTACACAATCACAGACATAACATATGTATGATGACCAATTATGATAGACTGGACTCTTCTCAGCAATGCAGTGATATAAGTCAATCCCAAAAGACTCGTGATGGAGAGAGATGCCTACATCCAGAGAAAGAAGTGGAAAGAACTGAGTTTGAATCCTGATTGAAGCAAACTACTTGACCTTTCTTTTTCTGGTTTGGTTTTATTTCCTCTTTACCATTTTTCATTCCATCTGGTACAATCTGACTTTGTAACCTGACTAACGTCTAATGTGAAAGTATTTGCAGATCCTATACTTGATTGTATGCCATCATGGCAGGGGGAAGGGACAGAGGGAAAGAAAATTTAGAACTCAAGAAGTTGTGGAATTGAATCTTGTAAACGAAAAGTAAACAAACACATTAATAAAGATGAAAATAAATAAATAAATTAGTAGATTAGTTGTCTGAAGCAAAAAAAAAAAGAGTAAACAACGAGGTAGAGCAAAGTAATGAGGAGGTTCATGATTAAAAAAACACATAAGGCAAATTTTGAAACTCTTCCTGTATATGAAAGTTTTTTATGAAAGTGTTCATGTAAAGCAGGTGTGTGTGTGTGTGTGTGTGTGTGTGTGTGTGTGTGTGTGTGTGTGTTTAGGGGAGATTGAGAGTGAAGTCTGGGAGTTGGTATAGGAAACGAAAGACTCAGTTTTATATGCTTTACTTACTTTGCACCAGTGACCATCTGGATCAACCTATCACTTGTCTTCTTGTCCACTAAGATAATTAATTACCTGATAGCTTCTTTCCCATGAAATTCTAGAGGCACTGGTTCAAAAGAGTCAGAGTGATATGTAGAGTTATTCTCATTCTCCAGTGTCTGATGACCAGTCTTGGGTTGTGGCTTCCAAAATGAAGACTTCAGGAAAAACAAAGGAGAATATTGGTGTCCGTATTCACCTAATGAAACAAGACATAATTAAATAAATATTCCATTTAACAAAAAAATTATCGTGTCCCTGTTCGTGGATGCAAAGATAAATATGAAATAACCCCAGCTTTCATGGAATTTGCATTCTAGGTGGGGGGAGGAGGGGCCTGCAGGGTGAGATACAGAAGATACAGTAGACATGAAGAAGGAGGTTCCAAGATCAATTGAGGAATGAGAGGCAACTTGAAATCGCAGAGTTCTGGGAAAGCTTCGTGGAGAAGGTGAGAATCCTGGACTGAGACCTGAAGGAAGATAAAGATTTTGGGAGGTAGAGTTCAAGAGGGAAAATGTTCTAGGCCTTTGAATTATTGTAGGAAGAAAATGGAGGATCATGTTTAGGGAACAACTAATAAACACAAAATAAATGTAAGGTACTTTTATAGGGGACGAACTCCTAAAAGATGAAAAAGAATCTCATATGGAAGGTGGTGTTTGAACTGAGCTTTGAATAAAAGAAGGGATTCTAAGAGGTAAAGATGAGAAGGGAATATATTTCAAGCCAAGGTTAGTAGTACCAGAAAGTGGTATTATATCATTTATTTTCTTGAAAAAGGAAGGTCCTCACTGGTCAAATTTTAATGCTGATTGGAAGGTCACTGTGTAATAGACTCATACTGGTACAACCACTAGCAAGTCAATAGTATGTGATGAGTGTTGGCTCATAGACTCTTGGCTGAGACAAAATAAACAGATTTCATCAAAACCAAATAGGATATCATTTGCATGAGATACAACAAGTTATCAATTAACGGCCAAAATACAGGAAGTAAATTAGCCAATCTAATATTTTTGAACTGTGTGAATTGAAACATTGGCTACCCTAGGCTTTGGTGTTTTGGATTGGATTGGGTAAATATGAGTATTCAGTACCTCAAACTATAAAATCTTCCTGGTTGTATAAAAAAGAGAAGTGGGATAGATTTACAGTAGATAGCAAATAGACATAGTTTCCTTTTCTGAATTACAATTGTAATTTATTTCTGGTGGAGGGAAAGGAAAGGGTCTTGACCTATGATTTTATTGGCGTAGGGAACTCCCAAATGAGAAAATGTGCTCTACTAAGACAGAACAGCAATTATCCTATAAATTATAGTCTCAGAAATTTATCTGAGACACTATATCAACTCATTTCTTCCAAGGCTCAAGTGAAGGCGACTTTCTCAACTCTGCAGCTTATAAAAGGATAGTCAGAAAACTTTTTGAAAGGTACACTGCCCCAATTTTACATTTATTTGGCATGGCTGTGACTATGGTTAAGATAGATTATGACGGGAAAAGCAGCTTTAAACATTCTAGAATTAATGGAAGGGTGAGTGACTTGCCCTGTGTCACACACCCAGCCTGCATCTGGGACTGGATTTCAACCATCTTTTTTTATTCTGAAGTCAACATTTCCACCAGGGATGGAAGAGGTATACTTCAATGTGGTCAGACAAGATAATGGCGGTGACTATGGCATCTTGCTATTGCAGTACTGTAAATATTTGGATCTATCTCAACTGTTCATCTTCACACAGCAGAACACAACCAGACTTCATCCATATATCTACATGTCCACTACAAACTCACTGCATGAGTCTTGGACCCGAAGCCCCAAAAACTATGTGAAGGTAGAATTTCCTTATAACCTATACAAATCTGTTCCTTTTTCTCTCTGGACATCATGTCTCTCTGATATACTTATTGGTTTTTCATATTGACATACTTCCCCTGGTTTCCAGCACCATGTTATACAATTATAAGAGTTTTCTTAATCCTAAATAAAAAATTTAAGTGTCCTCTCCTCTATCCACTGTTATATTGAAATCACTGATCACTCCTTATTAAATTCTTCATAAAATGTCTAGACTTCTTCCCCTGAAATGTTTGTTGGCTCATAGACTGAAATCATTTTCATGGTGGTTTGCTTGGGTTTGCTTTACTGTAAGTACTGCAAGTTAATATGACTGTTTCCCATGAAAGTATGTTCCTTTTCCTTTAGGGATTTTGCTGTAACCAATTTTCTATTTGCTTTCCTATGAAATTCCTACAAACCAAACTTCCAGTTCACTGAAATTTCTTCTTGTCTCTTGTTTTTTATTCACAGTAAGGATGTCAATGTGGCTCTATTCCTTTAGCAACATGTCAACTAGTTTGTCATTGGATGAAGATTATACAGAGAAGACAATGAGAGGAGAGAAAGCAAAATCAATATTATTGACAGCTTTTTCAAGGAGGTTGGCTGAGAAAGGGAGGAGAGTTGCTTTAGGGTGTAGTAGGATATATCAAAGATTTTTCAGTATAATAGAGAAGAATGTGCTTGTAGGCATCAGGAAAGGAAACAATTGAAAGGGAGAGACTGAAGATATAGAGGGATAGTAGCAAGGCAGTCTCTTAGAAAAGACAGGGTATATGTGGAGGGTTTGGCCTTGGTGAGAAAGACTACCTTTTGATTAAAGACTGAAATTAGGTAGCAGAGAATGGAGCTCAATACCAAAGTGTTGTGATGAAAAACTAGGGAGAAGGAACTCATAGAGAATGTCCTCTATTTTTTCAGTAAAGTACAAAGTAAGGTTTTTATCTGTGGAAGTGTGGAGGTAGGTGGTATTACAGGAGTTTTTAGGACAGAAAGAATTTAAAACAAGTCTTATAGGGAGTAGGGTAGAGAATCAGTTAGAGAGAAGTAAAAATATTGCTTTACTACTATGTGGGACCATGCCCACAAACTACCAGTCAACTACCACACACAGGGCAGGCATGTCAACCTAGTAGAAGTAGCAAGGACTCTTGAAGGAGAGAAAGAATAGTGTGTGCCAGTCAAGTCAAACCACCCCACCACCTCATCTTCCCTCAGACGCTGATGAAGACAACCCCCGGACCCTGAATCCATGAGCCATAGGAAAAGCAATGCTTCTAGCTTAGTGCCCATCATCCTGGGAAATGACCCCTGTAGATAGGCAGCCTGGTAGCTACCTCCATAGTCATAACTACTGAAAACTCAGAAAATTCTTGTCCCCTGAATCCTTGGCACTGACAATTGGTTCAACAGCAGCAATTGATGTGATTTTATTAGTGAAAATGATATTAAAGAAGAGTCATTTGCTTTGTCACTGTATCCTTAGTACCACAAGATCATTCCATCTGACTTGTAGCTGAATTCCACTAACATTGTCTTCCTCATTAGAATGTTAGTTTCTTGAGAATAGAACTGTCTTGTTTTCCTCTTTGTATCCCTAGCACCTTAGCACAGTGCTTGGTACGTAATAAGTACGTAATAAAAGTATTTTTCATTAATAACAAAAATATGACTTTGTTGGAATTATCATATGATTTTTCCAGCTCCATTCAGGATCAAAGGAATAATAATAGAGAAACCAAGTGTTAAAACTAATTCAGAGAAGAGCTTTTAGCAATTCATGAGTATTAATAGGACAGGAAAGGAAGGCATTTGAAAGTAGAGGGTAGTAAAAAAAAATGAAATGGGTCAAAAGGGCCTAGACTGGGCAGAGAGCAAAGTAAAAGCAGAGAAAGGGTAAAAGCCAAGGAAAGTACTAGTGAAAAATGGAGTGAGAAGTCTATAGGAGGCCACTCCAGAAACCAAGAATAGCTTTAGAAGCAGTGAGGTATAGGGAAAGATGGCGTGAGAGGAGATTATGCTTGGATAAAGGAATTTTGAGGTCTTTGTCCTCTAAGTAGAGTTCTTCCAGGGTCATAGTGACCTAAAAATCTAATCTTTGTAGCTGAGGTGGAGAGAAATAATAGGATATTGGAGTTGAAAGATTGCCGAGCTAATAGGTAAGAGTATTTGATAGAACATAAATGTATATTCTGAAGTCCCTTAGCGAAGAGTGGAGGTTATGGTGAGGAAGACAGTGAACCAGATACAAGAGTCTCTGAGAGAGGTGGGAGAATGAATGTTCTGTGATTAGCAGATAATATTCACCTGGATCTGAATTGGGTGATTGATTTGGATAGTGAAGTTGAGTAATTTGCCCAAAGTCATATGGGCAAAGATAATAAATAGGAGAACTGTGGAACCCAGGTCTTCTGATTCCAAATTCATTGTTTCTTCACTGTGCCTTCTAGTCTCTTGGCCTTATTCAGTGGTCAACGATCTTACATTTAGTGTACCAACAGTCAAGTTAAAATTTATGAAAGATCTGAAAAATGGATGATTTTTAGGGCTTGTTGCCCCCTCCCTTTACCTCCACTCTGCCTCTACCACTACCACTGTAGCAACTGAAGAGGGCCATCTTGCATTTTTCTTCATTTCGTGGGTTTCCATAGTCAAAGGATTCTTCACTAAAGGCCAGTCAGCCAAGTGATAAACCTGTCTGTACTTAGCTACACTGTTGCCTGTCTTGCCTATTTAGGTATGTTATCTCTGGGGAACGTATGAAGACTTTCCAGTATGATGTGACCTCCTGGAGCTTGCACTGGCTGGCATACCTTCAAGAATCAAAAGGTACCTCCATACCATGATGACACACTGGAACAGAATTTTGTGGAGTTTCTTTCTCTCTCCTTTCTTATACACACACACATACAAATATATTCTATCTTCCATTTCTTACAACCCATATATACATACACATGCATGCATACATATAAATAAATCCCATATTAAATCACATAAATAAATCCATATTAAAACACATTGGCTATGTGAATCTGGAACATTATTTAATCTCTTAGTGTCCCTGGCAACTTTCTAAGGTTCTAAGCTGTGCAGCAGGACACAGATGATTCATAGGACTTCCCTATACCCATACAATCACTGGCCCAGTCTGTTATAGTACCAGTCCATTAGAGAGCACACTCCTTGAGGTCAGGACTATCTTTTGCCTCTTACTATATCTCCAATGTTTGGCACAGTGCCTGGCACATAGTAAATGCTGTGTGCTAAACATATACTAGAAGGAAGCCACAGAGAAGGTGACTATGATGGAAAATTTTTTGCATGAAAATAATTGACCTAAGCAATCAAACCCATTGACCATTAAGTCAATTAAACCAATTCAGTGCAGAGGAGTTGGACTAGATGGCCTTTGAAAACTATGAGGTAGAAAATTAAAATTTCCTGCCTATGGTGCCAATTCTATTTGTATTTGTCCTCTTTGGAATGAAAAACTTTCCCTAATAAGGTTCTGAAAGACATTAATAAATATTTATTGACTTATTGACAGCGCTGAGATTTGAATTTAGGTCTTCTGACTTCAGATACAGGGCTTTTTCTGGTCATTTTTCACATAATACATGTTACTGCCAGAACCCAAGCTGTCTTGGTACGAATGAGACTTGGCTTCAGACAACTGAATTCAGAAACTACACTTCTTCATTATGACCCTCCCTCATACAAATAGGCTCAGCATCAGAACTACTCTTTTGCGGTTCTGTTGTTCCGGTCATGTCCAACTCTTCGTGACCCCATTTGGGGTTTTCTTGGCAAAGATACTGGACGGGGTTGTCTAAGGCAAACAGGGTTAACTAACTTGCCCAGCCAGGGTAATGTAGCTAGTAAAATGTCTGAGGTGAGTCTTCCTTACTTTAAGCTCAGCACTTTTGTGCACTATGGCTGCACCACCTAGCTGCCCCAAGAATTGCTCACACCCACAGTCCCAATGACATCACATCTCTCCTAATGGCTGTCTCCCACCCAACTCCCCAAGGTGAGACTGATACTTCTTTCATATCAATTGTACCATTGCTGAGCCACCTTCTTTCTGTAGCACTACTGCTGTTCCCCTCACCAATGTAGCTCAAGTGAAGGAATTCCTTGGTACTAACAAGGATCAAAACAGAATCATTTTGGAAACGTGGGTCTTTCAACTAGTTTAATATAAAGCATTGTGCTGGTATTATGATGTACTTTTTTCAATATACTTTTGGAAAAGCAAACATCCTAAACATATACTAGAAGAAAGCCACAGAGAAGGTGACTATGATGGAAAAATTTTGCATGAAAAGAATTGGGCCTAAGCAATCAAACCCATTGACCATTAAGCCAATTAAACCAATTCAGTGCAGAAGAGTTGGACTAGATAGACTTTGAAAACTGAGGTAGAAAATTAAATTTTCCTGCCTATGGTGCCAATTCTATTTGTCTCTGTCCTCTGTCAGAATGAAAAAAAATTTTCCCTAATAAGGTGGTGAAAGACATTAAGAATCATGAAAGCACCGTTACTTACGTGGCAAGATTTTTTCGAAATACAGAGTGAGGGCCAAATAGAGAAGATTATCAAAAATCAACATGAAACATATGGCTAACAATTGATGTGAGTCTCCAGAGGGGTCAGGGAAAGCAAAACCTCTCACGTTGTAATCCATCCTCATAATCTGAAGGTTTAAAAAATAGCAAATTAAAAAGGAAAAAAATAGTGCATTTATAAAAAAAATTATTTTGCAGCAGGAATTATAGTTTGTACATACAATGCTTATAACACTGGGATTAGTGACATTACTATGTATAAAGGGGTTAGAATTAACATGAAACATGATCAAGGAGAAAAAAAATTCAATGAAGAATAGAAGTATAATTTACTAGTCAAATCCCATTTCTCCTTAAGTTTCATTGCAATTTTAAGAATTATTCCTTGTACATATGAATTATGTGGTTGTAGGAATGGCATTAAGCTTGTAACTCTATAAAATGTATCAATGAAGTTATTTTTTATCTGAATCAGAAGAGATGGAGATATTTCATACTAATAAAATCATAGATCTTCAACCCCTTAAATTCTACACAGGAAAGAAATTTCGTAAAACTAAGAGTAAATGAGAAATAAATATTTCAAATTACCTGGATCATTCCAAAAATGAAGGCAAAGGGACTTAGGAGACTTAAAATCCATTCCAAAGATGCAGGAAATTGTTGATACAATAAAAGAAATCCCAAGCCTCCCCAATAAGCAGTAAGGAGGAATGTAACCAAGCCAGTAAGTAGAGGTTTCTTAATCAACACACTCATCAGGAAAGATAATGCTACCTGAAGGAAGAAGAAAAACCTCAGATGACAGCTGGACTTTGAGAATCCTTTATGGACGTCATGCAAGATGAGCCATTATATTACAAAACTAATGTCTGATAAGGTCTTGTCTTTAAAAAGTTTTTCTCGGAAATAATTTTAAACAGTTTAAAAAGAGTCTTTCTTGGGCAAATACAGAAAAAGAACAGACAAGGGATGACTGTCACGATGTCCTTACTTGACAGCATTTGATCTTCCTAATAACTAATACAGGGAAAGAAACTTTACATACTCACCAAAGAGAGACCATATAGGAGAAACAAGCTGAAGACCATGAAGTAACCAGTCATGACTACAAGTTCAGAAGATTTTATGATAATGGTCAGCAGATTTGCCAAAATAAAAATGTAGATAGTGTACAGTAAAGCCCAGGAAAGCCTATGGTAGAAATACAGTATAATTTCAATATTACATGGCCAGGCAATTCTTTCTATATTAGAGCAGTTAGGAACCAATCAGTAATGTCTGTTTGAACCGATGTTTTTAGTGAAGTGACTACCAAAAAGAAATGACAATCATCCTCTTATTGAAGAGACATAAATTCCCCAACTACCTTTAATTATAGATTATAGATATAGATAGATAGATAGATAATATATAGATAGATGATAGATAGATAGATGATAGGTAGATAGATAGCTACATAGATAGATAGATAGATTAGATAGATAAATAGATAGATAGATAGATAGATAGATAGATAGATAGATAGATAGATAGATAGATAGATCATAGCTCCAGAGATGGAAGGGACCTCAAAAGTCATCTAGACTAATCCTCCTCATTTTACAGATGAGGAAGGTAAGGCCCAGAGAGGTTGAGTGACTTGCCCAGGGTCACAAAGGCATTAAGTATCAGAATGGGAATTTAATCCAGTTAATCTGACTGTATCAAGTCAGTTCTCTTTTCCTTATATCTTACTGAGTACAACAGAAATATTTCCCATTTTAAAATGAGCCAATTTTGTCTTGTTCCAATTTCCTATGGACCTAGACAAATCACCTATAATATTCTCACTAAAACCCTTCACATGTGAGGTGTGCATAACATATAAAGTAATGTACAATTTTTAAAATTAATGAAATAGAACTGACATGTGGCAAACATGTTTTGTCCTCCCATATAGTCACCTTTAGAAGCTATGTACATGAATCCTGGGGTACTGATATTTCTCAAAACATTTATAGAACTCCTCATTTTGACAATTTGCCCTTGAAAAACAGCACAATTACTTTTGGGTTACATGTCCTTTTTGACCCACGTAGTGTAATGCAGCTTGCTCAGTCACCATAAAAAAAAAAAAAATTGTCTTCCCCTCAAAAGTCCAAGAATTTCCATTACTATGGGTATTTATGAGAATTTGGCACATGTCCTGAATGAAATTTTCAAAAGAGTGTATTGGTCTACAAAGGGGCCACAGTTCGTGATATTATGGGACAAGTCAGATAAAGAAGCTTTATTGCCTTTGCAAGCCATGGATGGTGAAATCAGATAATCGCAAAGGGAAAATCTCTGTCATTTAAGTGAGCTCAGCATCCAAGTCAGAAGTGTCCATTCAAAGAACGGTGAGAGAGAACAGGATTCTTTTCTTTTTCCTACATCTTGTAAGCTTGTCTATTGTAGTGTTAAGGACACTGGTGATGTTGCAAATATGTTATGAAAAGCCTTGAAAATAGAATGGGAGGAAGGGAGGAATAAACCACCTACATAGGGCAAGGATGTGATTTGCTCAATTCACACCAAAATGGAAGCTAATTCTTTTTTTTTAATTGTCAACTCAAACACCAAAACAGAAATATAGAATGGAGAAAAGAAACAAAATACATAACAATAATTTCCATTTCAAAAAAGCCTGTACGATAAATAATAAATATGTTGACAGTTGTCCATCTTTACTTCCTTGTGAGTTTTCTTTTGTTCTTTGCTTTGCACTTTTTAACCTGTTCTTTTTTTTTCTCTCTTTCCACCCCTAGACAGCTAAAATAAAGTTTAGATAAGATTCTCTATAGCTTTAGATATATACATGTACAAATTCATGTATAGACATATACTTTCCCAGACATATTCTAGTCCTGATCTTTGCTTTTATGTTTTTGCATATCTCTTGTTTCCTACCCCTCCTGCCTCCTCTACTTTACTTCTACTCACTACTTTGCTCTATTATGACTTGCCTATCCCCTCCAAGTATCCCTCCCCTATCTTCCCATTCCCATAAATCTAAACACCTTCCATAACCCCTTTTTTCCTATTCCTCCACCCTCCCCTCTAAAGATCCTTCCCTTGTCCTCTCCCCCTTCTCTACGCACCTCCTGTTTTATTTCTTCTGAATTTAGAAGACTTTTATCCTCTTCTAATACATAACAATATGTATTGTTCCCTCTTAAAACTATTTCCAATGAAAGGTTACCAGAACTATCCACCCTCCTCTACCATCTAATTCCTCTGTATCAGTTCTTCCTCTTGCACCTCATTTGTACAAAATAAATACAGAGAGGATTCTGGAAAGATGATGGAGTAGGTCAGAAAATTCCAACCTCCCAAGATTTTCCCTCACAAAAGAATTGAAATAGCACCTTAGAGACAACAAAGTATGGGTGAAGATAAATAAGGATAGGGGCACAGGGGCAGAGGTGTCGGAGTGAATAGAGCACCAGCCCTGGAGTCAGGAAGACCTGAGTTCAAATCCAACCTCAGACACTTAACACAAAAACTAGCTGTGTGACCTTGGGCAAGTCACTTAACCCCAAGTGTCCTCCAAAAAGCAAACAACAACAACAAAAAAGAATGGGGCACAACTGGATTTTCCTGGTACAATTTGAGAAGATTGGAAGAAAAATCGCAGGATGAGGTTTAGTCCCGATGAGTAAACACCTTCAGGTTAGGTACTGCTTTAACAGCAAGCAGCAAGTTCTAGGGCTAGTTTGATCGGTTGCATCAGCCCCAGTTACAGGAACTTTTACCCCCAATATGGAGGGGAGTTGACGTTTGAGCCTGGGAAGATTGAGGGAACCTCTGTTGATAGGGAACACCAGGCCCATCTGTGCTATGAAAAGCATGGGGAGGGGAGGGGGCAAGAAGGAACCAGCACACTCCCAGTGAGTGCAGAAGCAATGGGGTAGAAAGCCTCTGGCTGTTCGAACTTACAGGAGTTTGGAGGGTTGGCTCTGGTTCTAGGCTAGAGGGGAGAACTGAAGATCTGGGTCGAGAAGCACCATTTCTCATAACCCAGGGCTAGAGGTGATTACAAAAATTAAGCTATTACCTCAAAAATGCATAAGCAAAGGAGAAATAAACCAACCAGAGAAAGCTATTGGGGGTGGGGGAGCTAGGTGGTGCAGTGAATAGAGCACTGGCCCTGGAGTCAGGAGGACCTGAGTTCAAATTTGACCTCAGACACTTAACACTTGCTATCCCTGTGACCTTGGGCAAGTCACTTAAACCCCAATTGCCATGCCTTCCTCCCTCTAAAAAGCCCCCCTCCAAAAAAAAAAAAGATTTTAAAAATCAAATGACAGAGATGGAGTAAAAACTAAAAAAAAATATTAAGAAGAAGAATACAAGAAAAACAAGAAGGGTATGAAAGGAAAGTCAACCAATTAGAAAAGGAGATCCAGAATTAAACGACTTGCCTGAGGTCACTCGGCTAGTTTTTGTGTTAAATGTCTGAGGCTAGATTTGAACTCAGGTCCTCCTGACTCCAGAGCCAGTGCTCTATTCACTGTGCCACCTAGCCACCCCAAGAAGATCCAGAATCTTAAGGAAGAAAATGACACCTTGAAAATTAGAATTGAGCAAAGTGAAGCCAGTGAAATTATAAGAGATCAATAAATAATTAAACAAAATATGAATAATGAAAGAATAGAAGAGAATGTGAAGCATCTTATAAGAAAAACAACAGATTTGGAGAATAGATAAACTATAAAAATAATTGGAGTAACTGAAAGTTATGATAAAAAAAGAATCTTGATACAACAATACAAGAAATAATAAAAGAAATAATTAAAGAAAATTGTCCTGAAGCATTAGAACAAGGGGGGAAAGTAGAAACAGAAAAAAAAATTAATTGACCACTGCTTAAAAGAGATCCTATGAGGAAAACTCATAGGACTATTATACTCAAATTCTGAAACCCCCAACTCAAGGATAAAATATTAAAAGCATTGAGATTAAAACAATTAAAATATGATGACGATGCCACAATTAGAATTAAACAAGACCTTGCAGCAGAAACATTAAAGAACACAGATCTTTGAACACAATATATCAAAGAATAGAAGAACTGGGGCTACGATCGAAAATATCATACCCTACAAAGTCAAGTATTATCCTGAATGGAAAGAAAATAGGCATTTGATAAACTCTCAGACTTTCAAAACTGTCAAAAAAATCTTGAAGATTTAACATACAAGAACCAAGAGAAATATAAAATATATACCAAAGACTGATTATAAGGAATTCATAAGGACAGAGTGTTGACTTTTTATATATGTAAAATGTATATCTAAGATTCTTATTAATAATTGGGTAGCTCATAGGAAAGATTGGGATAAATCTGAGTATGATGTGAATTTAAAACACAAAACTATTTAGTTAAAATGGAGGTTAATTCTAAAATGAAGTTACACTTGTCAAGAGAGTGAAGCTACACTGAATCCTCTCTCTTTGCACCCATAAGGAGTTCCAAATATGTTTTTGAACAATAGCAGCTTTTTTATACTAAGTTTAGAACCTCTGAAGATGATGGTCGTGAAGGAGAAAACAGTCTGCTCTAGTGAAAAGAACACTAGATTTAAAGTCAAAGAACCTGGATTCAAATTTAAGTTCTGTTGCTTACTGTTGGACTAATAATTTTAATCTCTTTGAGGCTCCATTTACTCATTTGTAAAATGGAAGGAATGTAAGAGGTAATCTCTAAGATTCCAGTTCTAGTTTCTATGAGCTCAGTTTACTCATTTGTCAAATGGTAATAATAATAATAATACTCATGCCACCTACCGGAGTGGGGAGGATTGTTATAGGGAAAGCACATGGTGGAGTTTAATAAAGCACAATTAGAACATTAGTTATTAGTATTATTTGGTTGCAAAAGTTTTGGCATTGCCAAAAACAATAATAGCACCCAGTTACATTACTTCAAAGTCATATAACTATTTGACTTTATGAATCTATTCACTATCCCTTTGACTTTCCAGTTTAAAATATCTTCCTGCGTCACCACTACCTTATATTGGTTTTCTTCCTTTGTTAGAACACAAGCTGATTGGGGTGGAGCAGAAAGAGCACATCCAAGGCACTCTCCCCCCAGATCACCTTAAAATATGTAAAAGGGGACTCTGAACAACTTCTGGAGCCCCAGCACCCACAGAACAACACAGAGAAGCTAACCTCCTGCTGAGGACAGCCCAGCAGCCCTGCAGGAAGGACCAGCGCACTCTGGGAGGTGGCAGCACAGCAAGCGGAGAACGGAGCCCAGGTCCGAGTGAGCCCCGGTTTTAGCCCCAGGGTGGCCCGGGCCAGCAGCCGGCTGGAGGGACCCCAGCTGTGGCAAGTCCAGAATTATGAACACAGACATGCCTAGGACAAAGTGAGAGGTTAGTGCCCTATGGACTTTGGGACCAGTATTTGGGGAACGTGTTGGCTTCCTCCCCTGGGGGCTAGAAGCCGCTGAGGAGACACGACATTTTGCAGTTTTCAGAGGCAGCTCCAGCTCTGGCCTGCAAACTGTAGGGAGATCCAGCGATCAGTCCTGGGAGGTAATTGCTCTTGCTTTAACCTCCCTGGATCTGGATTGTGGTCTGGGGTGGAGGTCTGGGATGGGTATCCAGCTTGCCAGAATCGGAAGTTGTGAAGACCCCAACGTTCAGGACGGAAGCTCCCCCGTCTGGTGGCAGAGTCCTACTGTGGCAACAAGCCTAAAAGTCATGTAATTAAGTGGCAACATACCAAGGCAAAGGAAACAAATTAAACAGAAAAATGCAACTTTAGACTCCTATTTTGGGGGCAAAGAGGATCGAAGCATGGAACAGTCAGAGGACTGTGAGGTCAGAAATCCTGCTCCAAAAGCCCCAAAGGAAAATATGAGCGGGTTACAGGCCATAGATGACCTTAAGAAGGACTTTAAAAATCAAATAAGAGAAGTGGAGGAAAAGTTGGGAAGAGAAATGAAAAGGATGCAGGAAAAGTATGAAATGAGGGTCAACAGCCTAACTGAGGAAAACAACACCTTAAAAAATAGACTAACTCAAATGGCAAAGGAGGCCCAAAAGGGCAATGAGGAGAAGAATGCCTTAAAAAGTCGAATTTGCCAGATGGAAAAAGAATCTCAATAGTTCACTGAGGAGATTCATTCCTTCAGAGTTAGACTGGAGCAAATGGAAGCTAATGACTTTATGAGAAATCAAGATGCTGTTAAGCAGATCCAAAGAAATGAAAGAATAGAAGGCAATGTGAAATATCTCATGGGAAAAACCACTGACCTGGAAAGTAGATTCAGGAGAAATAATTTAAAAATTATTGGACTACCTGAAAGCCATGATCAAAGAAAGAACCTAGAAATCACCCTTCAAGAAATTCTCAAGGAAAATTGCCCTGGTGTTTTAGACCCAGAGGGCAAAATAGAGGTTGAAAGAATCCACTGATCACCTCCTGAAAAAGATCCCCAAAAGAAAACTCCAAGGAATATTATAGCCAGGTTCCAGAATCTCCAGATCAAGGAGAAAATACTACAAGCAGCACAGGACCTGGCAGCTTCTACACCAAGGGATCAAAGGGCATGGATTATGATATTCCAGAGGACAAAAGAGCTGGGACTGAACCCAAGGGTCACCTACCCAGCAAAACTAAGTATTTTGTTTCAGGGGAAAATATGGTCATTCAGTGGAATAGAGGACTTTCAATGTCCTAGGCATTCTTGAGGAAAAAACCAGAGTTAAGTAGAAAATTTGACATCCAGACACAAGAAGCAAGAGATGCCTGAGAAGGTAATCAGGGAAAAGAAATCAAAAGGAACTTTTAAAATGTATTTTTAAAAACTTACCAATGTATTGAATGTATGAAGTTTAAATCATAACCCTAGAAAACAAGAACTGCTAGTGTCTAGTTAGCCCCAGTCTTCTATTTATTCATATTATTTGAAAGCAAAATATATAACTTACCAGAAAGCTGAATCCTGGAGGCCCATTACTGTCATATATTTTTTAATCTTTTTTCTCTCTCTTGTAACATTGAGACAAACAAAATATATCATTGGGGAGAAAGAAATTATGTAGACTGCAATGATGATGTCATTAGTGATTCCAAATCGGGAAATGAAAGGAGGCACTTTCATTTTTATGCCATGGATTGACATTAACTGCTCCATCACAGAATGGTTTGTTGTGACCTAAAGTGGTATATTAACATTAAAAAATCAATATTTCAAATCAGTGAATAGATATGAAGAAAATGCTATTCTTTTATTTTTTCAGTCTTTAGTAATCACACATTTTATATTCTTTAATAATTGGGCAATTTTGATGTAGGCTATCCTTAACGTGGTCCAATAAATACATTCAGCAAACATTGATTAGCAACTTCTTACCTATAGGGCACAGGGTATACAAGGATAAAACCCATATAACCCCTGCCTTTAAATTGTTTTCTACTTGGAGATAGGTAGTGAAGAGGTCAAGGCAGGGATGGGGGATGGAGGCAGAAGAGGGAGAGACAAATCAATTTAGGAATATTTTAGTAAGGGAAAAATACTTTTATGGAAACAAGGACTGTAGCATGGAGGAAGTGGTATCTGAGCTTATTCTTGAGAGAAGGGAAGAATTTTGAAAGCCAGAAAGGGGAGGAAATGCTTTCCAGACATGGGAAAATGCCTATGGGGACAGGAAACTTCATATTGAATTTCTGGAACAGCTACTAGTTGAGTTTCACTGGAACACAACATACATGAATAAACATGATATGTGGTTTGGAGTCAGGTGCCAGAATGAGGAATTAAGATTTCGTACTGGAATTAGGGACCAAGAAAATGGCATGGTCAGAGTACAATTATATTGATCATTATTTTTAGGATTCTTAAAATTTTATACTTACTTCTATAATAGCAGAATTAATGGCAGCTTGAAAAGCAACAAAACCCTTTTCCCAATATCTTTCAAGTGAGCAACTGATTTCTTCAAAATATTTTGTACAATGTGCTTTAAAGAGAAGCAAAAACGTCATTATGGGTTAGGATTACATCAAGAAGATGCTTTTTTGCTCTGAATCTATGGAGAATGTTTTCTATCTGAAGAAAGAAAGAGAGTGAACATTTGTATAGTGCTTTATATGCTAGGCATTGTGCTAAGACCTCTGACAAATATTTTTCTCATCTGATGCTCATAATAACTATGAAAAGTAGTACTATTATTATCCTCATTTTATAGTTAAGGAAACTGAGACAAACAGAGGTTAAATGACTTGCCCAGCTACTAAGGGTCTGAAGCTGAATCTGAACTCAGGTCTTGCTGACTCTAGGTCCTATGCTCTATTCATTATGCCACCAGCTACCTCTCACTAAACTTATATGGTTTAATACCATTTTGTTATGTTCAGATATGTTGTATGATAAATATGAACATGGACAAAAGCAAAATAGCTTGATTACTTTTAGGGGTTTGATGGGATGTTAATTCCTTTGGGGCACAGAGTTAGAAAATTCTGGAAACTGAGACTGTATTTAATGAATAGTCTTTACATTGTTTGCTAAGGTAGCCTGAGTTTCATTATTAAAATTGGTGGAAGGATATTTTTTAGGAGGAAATGGGAAATCAGAAAGCATACATATGATAGAATTTTCAAAATTTTTAAAGAAAACTATTTGGTAGAGCTTCCCTGCCCACAATATCCTCCCTATCCACCCAACAACCTCCTCCCTTTTGTCCAATTTGGTCAAGATTTTTTTTTTAGTTCTTAATTTAAAAACTGAAAAACAGAGAGCATTTTCACATGCACAGCAGAACATGCCAAAAGGGATTCTGTATGATTTTCCGCTCTTAAAAAGGTATATAACAAATTAAAGATGTCACTTTCAAAATTGTCTTCAGCACATTTAAAAAATGTTTCAATGGTCCTCTTCTTTTTTTGGTATTGCTACTGCTAACTCCGCCCTCCCCTCCCCCAACATTCTTTGCTCAACTAAAAGAGAAAGAAAGAAAGGAAAAATATCTTGCAAAAAATAAAGCAATATTATGCAAAATAAATCATGTTCATGTTCAAAAATGCATGTCTCATTCTGCACCTGGATCTTGCTTATTGATTTAAATCTTTCAAAATTGTTTTTATTTACAATATTTTTTTCTCTTGTTCTTCTCACTTCACTCTGTGCCAATTCATATTAGTAATAATCCTCTAAAATAATCTATTTCATTATTTCTCTTCCATTCCCTTCCCTTCTCCAGTGTCAACCACTAGTAAATGTCTAAGGAGCTAGTGTTTGAATATGTATGCCTTACTCTAGATCTAGGGATCTATATGCCATGCCACCTACCTGCCTTTATAGCAAGTTCTCCCTCCATCTTCTTTTCTACATTATTGCATTTCTTTTACTCTACCTTCACTTTTCTCTCTTCAAACACTCAGAACAGAACCAATTCAATTCAAGGAACTCTGTTTTTCTTATTTAACTCTCTTAATGGTCTTTGAAAATATTAAGGTTCCAAAGGGACACATTTCTTCTCCATGTATTAGAATGCCAGCACTGTATCATCATCACAGCTCTTTCTGTAGTCTTTTGCTTGTATTTCTAAGTCAGTTCTAGTATTTTTATCTGAAATTCTTTAAAATTCTCTATTTCATGTTAGGTTCATTTTACCCTATAAGATTATAAATCACCTTCACAACTATTTTTGCCCAGTTATTTCACCTTTTGGAGTATTGTATTCCAAGATCTCCTCACTTATAGTAGAAGCTACCAGTTTTGGGGTAATTCTGATTGTCGTTTCTTGGTAAGTTTTTTATAGAATTATACTCTGTATAATTTTTTATACTCTGTGTTTTTTATAGAATTATAGTTTTTTTTTTTTTATTTGATGTAGGTATCCAGGATTTTGACTATAGCATTGCTGGGTCTTCGTCTTCTCAGATTTCATTACATAGAAGATCCACTGATTTCTTTTTATCTTGACTTTGCCTTCTAATTCTAATAGATCTGGATAATTTTCACTTAAAATTTCTTGAAATATAATGTTAAGACCTTTCCCCACAAAAACACACAAAATATGGTTTTCAAGGAGTCCAGTGCTTCTCAAATCATCTCTTATAGATCTTTTTTTCTAAGTTAGTTGTTTTTAATGTCAGGTACTTTACTTTTTAATTTTTTTCAATCTTTTGATTTTGTTCTAATATTTCTTGCTTTCCCATGGAGTCATTGATTTCCAAATGATCTTTTCCAGTTGTCAAGTATTTCATAATTTGGATAAGGTTTATGCTTTCTCTTCTAAGCTATTTAATCCTCCTCCCAAATCCTTCAGAGATTTCATTTCATTTTTTATTATTTCTTCATTTCTCTTAGGTATTTATGTACTTTTTATGAAAAATTATTTTTCCCCTTGAGTCTTATCTTAAAGTTATTACAGGGTTACTCTTTCCTTTTGGGAGCTTTCTAGATCCATGATCATTTGTTGTACTGGTGGAGGGCTTCTTTGGTTTATGCATCACTCAAGCTTTAGTGACTTGACTTGGATACTTGACTTGGAGCCAAGTATCTGCTCACTGCTATACTTTCAAGAGAGCTGGTCCACCTTGTTTAGTTTTGACCTGGTACCCCTGGGTTCTTGTGCTGACCTTCACTTCCAACCCCAGATATTTGAGATTTGGAATGATGGATCTTCAGGGCCTACTCTGTCATCTCAGAACAGAGTGCTAGGTATTTCAGAGTCCATGGGCATGGGTTAATGTGCTACAATCTCTCTCTGATCACTGCCCATCCCTAAGGCTTTATGATTACCCTAAGGGTGTCTGGGAAGAATCAGTAGCTCTTGCTACTTCAGGGAATAAAATCTCATAGGACATATGTGGTTGTAGCCTATCTTTGGTCATGCTGATAAGTTACTGGCTTGTTTGTCTTCGTTGCTCTTATTGGCTTTGCTGCCAGTCTCTTTTCCTCTTATGTATTAATTTCTTGCTATTTGTTTACTTCAGGAGTTGAAGAAGTCACTTACTGTAGAAATCATTGGATTTCTTTATTATTATTGCAGATGGTGTGGATTTCCAGTTTTTGCTGGAATAGGCATTCCGTCTTTTATTCAGATAGCCATCTTGTCTGGGAATTCAATACTTGAAATTATTTCCTTAATAAATTAAATTTAATTGTAGTCAGCTACAAAATAAAATTAACTTGGGGAAAAGGAAAGAAGAAAGGAGAAAAACAGTTCCTTCATGTAGACATAGATCTCTTTGCTCTGGTTGTATCTGGCTGCAGAGGTATTGGCTTAGGTGTTACAATAAATATCTAATTTCAAACTTATCAGTTAGATGCATTATGGCTCTCTTACTGCTGGTTCAATAGCCCAGTACATCTGAAACAGGTAGAGGTGAAGATAAGTTTGAAGCTATCTATGAGTAGGTAAAAATTTTGTTAGCATTAAATTGGTATCAAAAGAAACAATACTGATAGAAAATATGTGATTCCCAAGTGCCTATTTAAAATACTGCATGAATGTGAATCCTTTTATTTATAGAACAGTTACAGAGGTTGAATTTACTGTCTTTATAAATAGATGCTTTTTTGGTAATAAGAATATAATTATCTGCTTCTTGGTTAAATGAATATTGTGAGAATCAGCTACTAAGTCCTTTTTATGGGGGGAAATCTAGCTTTGAACCCTACACTTGGCAAGATACTATTATACTACCATTTTGTAGTAGCCAACCCAGTGGTAGACATAATCCAAAATGAGAAACTTACTTCTTTCTAGACAATATATCTTACAGATTTAACCATGAAGAATTAAATCAAATAACACTTGGTCAAAAGTAAAAATAAGAAACAAAAGGCTGAAAAACCAAGACCACACAATGAAAAATAATTATTGTAATAGTGGAAATATTTAAATAGCATATGTAGAAAACCAAAGGAAATGTTTATTTAAGTTAACCTGATTTTTCTCAAATCATGCCATTTATATAGGCCTATCAAAAGGATGTAATAAAGTTGAGAAGGAAAATAAATACATTTTAATAGGAACTTGTTCACTGAGAATTATACTCCTATGGGAAGGTATTCTTTTTTTTTTTTTCATAAAGAGGCATGCTATTTGAATTTAGGAGTAGAATGCATATTATACATCTATGTTGTTTATATCATTGTTTTATATATTTCTTATAGTCCCTGGTTTTTGAAAAAAAAAAATAGCCAAAGAGGAAGTCACCTGAATGTTCGTTATGTTCATTGAAATATGGCACTCGGTATCCCCATGACTTCAACTCATATGAAAATGTATCATGAAAGATGATTGCCATTGTGTCAAAGTTTCCATGAGATGAAGCTAAATCTTTTTTGTCTGTTGTCCCAGTGATATTTATTCCTGCCATGCATAAGGAAAAATAGTCATTTAAGATGATTAATTCGTGTCCAACTAATTTAAGCAAAGTTCCTTGACATATGAAGTAACTCAACTGTATAGGAGATTCAGATTTAGCAGCATGGAAAAAGAGATATTTCTAATCATCTAGAAATTATAACACATGAAAAACATACTTTGTCTCATTCTGACTTTTTCAATAAATCACACTTGATCATTTGAGACAATTTAATAAAGTATATATCCAAAAACATAGATAGTGTAAAGATGGGGCTTAATAGAGCCAGTCAATCACCTTGACCCCACTCAGCACAGATACTTTAATCAGGTGAAAACAATTTTGATTAAAGTTGAATGATTTATCATATTATGAAAAAATTGGAATCAATAATGCTAATAATGAATATTTTCTCATCTCAGGTAGTGGTGGGTCTACATATAGTTGAAAAAATGATATATTCTTATAACATTTTCACTAGTAAATATAAAAAATGTCTAAAGTGAGTAAACTTTTTTAGCACTCATTTCCCCACTCTTGTAGCTATAACTCTTCTACTTACTTATCCCTTCTCTTGCCCTAGCCCTGGAGACAAAGCAATTCATGTGCCTTCAAAGTCAACTTAACTTTTCTTCATTTAAGGAATTTATATAATCCCAAATAACTTATCCCAAGTATCATTTGTAATCATTGTCAGTTTAGCCTCCATATTCATCTCTGTTGATAATGGCAACATTGTTTCCTTTTCAAAAATGCAGTTTCTAGTTAATTCAGAAGCATTATTTTTATGATTCTTAATATTTTTCTCTACTAATGGAAAAAGAAGAAAAACAGTGGTCATAGAATCATAGATTTAAAGTTGGAAAAGATGACATAAAGTATAACCCTTCTTTATATAGGGGAGAAAATTAGGGTATAGGAAGATGGTAACTTTGCCTATCACTTCCTTATCTTTCCTTAACTTGCTCCCTGTTGAAGATCTTTGTACCTTCAAACCCTCAGAACTGCTGACCCTAATACCACTTCATTGCTAAACTAATCCTAAATGCCTTGGAGATTCTTGGCCTATCCTAGCCCTGTGTGGGAAAGCATAGTACTACTTGGTTTTCCTTCTGATGGGAAGAGAAATCATTGGGGTGCTGGGCCTTCACTATCTCATCCTACTGGAAGTCAGGTGGGGTGGAGCACTATGCATATAGATTGTCTTCAGTGGGCTTGATGTCTCCATAAACCATTATAATAAATACAAGGTATAGAGTGTTACACTGACCAAGATTTCAAACTAATTGCAGGGTTGATGACACCGAAGTAAGCTTCAGTAAAACTAGGTTCAGGTTCAAGAATAGAAAGACTGATGATGCTCCTGGTGAGCTCTGAGCATATTGGTAAATGGGATGGAATGAACAGGGCTTTAGCCCAGGTCATTGAAATTTAGAAGGCTATTGCCATTTACATTTCTTCAGCAAAGTAGGAAAACTGGATATTAGTACCTTATTAGTAAATTAAAAATCACTGAATAGGTACCAGAGATGCTACTCGTTCCCTCATTGTACCCAAGCAAAGCTCCCCCTGAATTTATATTTCCTCTCTCATTATTCCCTTTCCCTAAATATAGTCCTGAGGTGAGGGATTTTCTGTGCCTGGGTTAAACAAGAGAAGGAAGAAACAAAAAATGAGGAAAGGATGATGACTTAATAGCAGATTGGGGAGTCCATCTTAATAAAGGGTCCATTTTATTAAAATATTAGAATAAAATTCAGGGAGGTATGTTAAGATGCCCCTCCTCCCCCATCTTAACATACCTCCCTTCATTTTATTCTAAGCCTAAGGGTCTTCAGCATATAAGAGATTTTTAGTGTAACAGTAGGATTAGAATAAAAAACTCAAAGGGAGATGGGGGATGGGAGTTGCTTACTTTAGAATGAAGCAATACACAGGATACATGAGCACTATACACTGTTTGTCTTTCCTGAGTACTTATTGGGAAACTTAATCTTGATAGGCAATGATAACAAATTAGCTGGAAACTGCATTTTTGTAAATCTGGAAGAAAAACTTCATCTGACTGAGGCAAAAAATGGATACCTATAACCAATCTTTATCAAGAATGTTGAACTATTCTGAAGATCTGAAATCTGAAGTCTACTGAACCCTTCCTGCCATTAATCTAGTTTTAGAAAAAGGGTAACTATGCAGTCTTGAATCTTCTGAAATCAGACGCAAGAATACTGAAAAAAAGCAATTCATTTTAACTTGTTCTAACCCAGGAGTGTGGAACCTGTGGCCCCGAGGTCACATATGGCCCTCTAGATCCTCAAGTATGGCCCTTGTCTTCAATCAAAGGGCCATATCTGGTCTAACCTAAGTTTATGTATCGTAACATTTACAATACTAAAGAGTTAACTCATTCTATACATTTAATCTCAGATTAAACACGTTTATCTTTATAATAAAATAGGATAATTACACCAAATATTTGCTCTGAGCTGTTAGAGAACATACCTTTCATAAAGGAAGCCAAAGCCACCTTGTCTATTATCTGTTGAGTTATATTAGTGACGGGCATATATTTAACCTGAAAGTCAGAATCATTAAATTTATCTATGCGTCCTAGGTCTACAGGAGGCATTTCAGAAAGTTGAGAGTATAAAGTAAATAATCCAATCAGGAAGAGTTGCAGGCACAGAAACAAGGAAAGAAGCCATTCCTATATAACACAAGAGAAAAAAGAAATTAGAATGTGTTCACTTTTTTGTTCCATTAAGTTTCTATTTCTAAGCAGATACATTTATAAGACAAGGCAGAGGGAAAATAGAATGAGGAAGACACAATATAATTTGCCTATCAAAAGCAAGACAAATAAATATTAATAATAGTAAGGTAATTACAATAATAATTCATATAATATTTTAAAGTTTATGAAGCACCCTCCTCTACCATTCGAAATTATCAGTATTTTTTAAAGTATCTTGGGTCCTGTTAACCTATTCATTTTAATGCTTATTTCCAATTCCCAATGTTCTTCTCTGTGGTCCCTTTAAAATATGTGTTCCCTGAGAACTGAGAAAATAACTATGATTTCAACTAATTTAAGTAAGAGTGAGAGTAAGACCTGTACGAGTCCTTCCTTGGTAATGCTAAAAAAATGTGCCTTGAATGATGAACTCTCTGAGTAGACAGGATTAAGGAGTAATGGGATGTTCTGTTTTGGGGAGCAGTTCTCATCACTTTGCTCATTGGTGCTTTGTCTCTGTTCCAGTAATTGTGACCTGTGGAAACCTACACATTAGGCAATGTAGGAAGTAATAAGTATCTCTGTGATGATGCCCAGATCTAGGTATTTGTAAACTCAACAGGGTGTCACAGAACTTGGGGTCAGTGTAGTGTTTTATCAGAGTAAAAAAAAAAAACCAACATGAGGTTTTCCATTTCTGCCAACCAACACTTTCATAATCCTTCCAACCTAACCAGTGTTTCCATCATAATGTACCTTGATGTGCAGTAGCAGCAGACACTAGCTATTTATTTGTCCATTTAAACATTAAATTCTGGGTTGGTTAGCATTTTTGTTGTTGCAAGCCCAGAAACTGAGTCTGAGCTAAGCAGAATGATTTTGCATGATTTCTGTGAATTGATGATTTGGGAAAGTGCTACTTCTACTTCATGCATTTTTTCAATGGCATCTTTAATTTGAAATTTTTCCTTATGCTAAAACATTTGTAAGCATGCAGAATCTAAAATTAAACCAACCTAGCTTTCCGATATAAAATAAGCACATAAATAGTAGCATAGAATGAAGAAATGCATGTATGCTGCCTGAGAGGCACATCTTACTTTACCAAAAAAGATGTTGCTTTGTTGTTTTTTATTTTTGTTTTGCTTTTAGGAAATTAATTTTTTCAATGATCAAATATATTTACTTTTATCCCTCCCCCTTCCCTTTTCTATTCTGCTTAAAAAAATAGAAGCAAAACCCTTATAATATGTGTAGTTAAGAAAAAAAACCAAGAACAACATAAAATGACTTTTAATCATACCATGAAACTCTCTCTTTTCATCCTCCATTTTTTAATTATGTTCTTACACAGAAGTGCCCGAGTTTGTTGGAAAACGCTTATCTTTCTTTTAATCATTTTGACCTGTTTGTTACAAAAGGAGAGAAAACACAGTAAATGTTGTGGTACATAGATATAGATATAGATAGATAGATATAGGTATATATATACATATATACATAGATATATAGATATAGATAGATATATGACAGAGAGAAATGGTTTTGTTTTTCAAACAGAAAAAAATGTTTAATTATCATAACTTTGTTATCCTTTCAAATGTATTCTTGTGCATTCAAAGGAGAAATGTTGGAAAATATAGCAAGTAAATTCTGTGAGGGCAGACATAATTTTGTTTTTGTCTTTCTATTTCTAGCCAAGTGTACTATGCTTGCCACACAGTTAGTGTTAAAGAAATGTTTGCTGATTTGATCGATAATGAACTCTTTTAGAGACAAGAGTTTATCCATTTCACAAATAGCAGTATAGATTTACTGAAAGGTAAGTTAATCCTAAAAGTTAGCATTTCACCAATGTTGCTAACTGACTCCAGGAGAATATCACTGGATGTTGAGAGAGACACTGGCAGTAAATGTCACGCCTCCTATATTATTCTCATTTCTGAAATCAGTTAATAGACAAGCAGGAATACATGGGCTGTAACCTCTGAGGATACTTTTTTTTTTAACCATTTAGTAAGCTATTTAGAGGCAATCAGGTGGCACAGTGGCTAGAGCACTGGCCCTGAAGTCAGGAATACCTAAGTTCAAATCCTACCTCAGACAATTATGAGGACCAAATGAGATAATATTTGTAAAGTAATTAGGACAATGACTAGCCTTTAAAAGACTTAATAAATACACATTCTCTTTCCATCCTCCCATTTTATTTTTAGAAATGTGAGAGAAATTGCAATAAAAAAGTGTCTTCTTGGTCCCTGGGTAAAAAGAATTCAAAAACTTCCCCTTTTTCCCAGTTCTTTCCTTTTTGATCACCTCCCACCTATTCACAGAATAGATGCCCTTTAACAAGAAAATCTTATCTTTTACTACTTTCTAGGAATTGTTTAGTGAAATTACTTTTTGAGGCCCTTAATATATCTTAGAAAGGACATTTCAACTGACTTAAGAAAAGAGAATAATGTCAGAGGAATGACATTTACTACCAGTATTTCTCCAAATACCTAGTGGTATTCCCCCTGGAAGTCATTTGGCACTGTTGGTTGAATGCTTTTAAAGCTTAACTTACTTTTCAGTAAATCACTACTATTATGTATGAAGAAAAGGAATTTTTTTGCTCTGAGTCACAATAACATTCAAACACGTTGCTGACATGCTCATCAATTCACTTTCTGCCTGTGAAATCAACATAAACCCAACAACAAGGTATGGAAAATCAACACAAATCATCAGTATAGTGAGGACCTCTGAAAACATCAGCAAGACCCTCCTCCAGGATTTCTGTAAACATACAAGAAGAAAATCTTCTTTCAAGGCTTCTGAACCAGCAACAAATGTCCCAGGGCTTCTCTAATAGCACCATTGTCCTCTACCAGGAGACAAATCTGACAAAGTAACATCAAAATAGATAGGCAGAGTACGGGCACAACAGCCATGCCTTCTTCCAGTTCTTCTATCTTCTCATTTTTCAATTCTTCTCAGTTGTCAGTTCAGTTCTCAATTCTCAGTTCAGTTCTCAATTCTCAGTTCTGTTCTCAATTCTTCTCTCTCTCCAGCAGTAGCAGCTCAGCCTCCACACTGCTCTCTCCCAGCAGTTCTGGACTCTTTCAGCTTAGGCTTTTCCTTATATATGGTATTAGCTGCTCCCTGGTCTGCCCCTTCCTGTTAAGTCAACAAGTTCATCCCACTGTGGGATTCACAAGTTTTGGATCTTAATACTTAACACAATCATGAACTTGAAACAAGGTGCTAAGTACCTGTTTGCTTGACAATCCAATGGGCATGGAAGATGTTCAAATTCCATTACTATTATACCCCCATACTTCCAGTTAGTCAGGCTGACAACCTAGTCAAGTGTAATTCTTGACTCCTCACTCTTTCCTATGCCAGTAACTGTTCTGTTTCCAAAGTCTGTAGATGTTACCTCCACAGCATCTCTGCCTTCTCTCTTCTGATACTCACACCATCTTGGTGTAAGCTTTCATCACCTCTTGTCTATACAGTTGCAATAATTTGATGATTAGTCTGCCTGCCACAAATCTCTCCTAATTCTAGTGCATTTTTCACTTTGTTGTCAAAGTGGTTTTCCTAAAACATGTGTCTATGTCATTCCTTCCCACCCCAACTCAATGAACTCCAGTGGCTCCATATTACTTTTGAGATCAAATAAAAAATCTTCTGTTGGTCATTCAAAAACTTCTGTGATTCTTCTTTCCCTTCCACACCTATCTAGCCTTCTTACACCTTATACCTCTAGCTAAAATCCTGTATTCTTTAGGAAGCCTTTCCTGATGTTCCTTAATTCTAGAGCAGGTGTGGTGAACCTGTGGCCTTGAGGATTTGTTCTGTAAAACTTGGACTCAGTCAAAAGGCCACACCCAAGCCCCTAGAAGGTCAGGTGTAGCCTCAAGGCCACAGGTTCCCCACCCCCATTTGCTTTCCTTATGCTGATTATCTCTAATTTATGCTATCCATAGCTTGTTTGTACATAGTTGCTTATATGATATCTCCACATTAGACAATCATCTTGAGAGCAGTATTTGCCTTTTGCCTGTCTTTTCATCCCCTGATCTTAGCACACGACACATAGTCCTTAAGAAATGCTTACTAACTGACAGTAATTTGGAGCAATTGGAAAATCATTTTGGTGGTAGAGAAGAGAAATGAAGAAAATCACTGACAATTTTTTGAAAAATTGAAATTTTTATAAAATTGTATTTAGTTTAAGAACTAATAAAAATGTCTTTCTTCTTTAAAAAAGACAAAACAAAATTTAACAATAAAAACCTGGATCCATGATTTCCTCTATATGGAGACCTCCTGGTTTGTAAACTCTTTCTGTCCATGCACACAAGCAGAATTTTCCAATACAACTCACAGTGTAAGAGTGCTTGGAAGCAATGGGAGGTTGTGATTTGGCACATGGTCACACAACTAACACGTGTCAGAGACAGAACAAAGACCTGTTCACTATTCACTATGCCATTGTGATCCTCCTCAGAGTTTAGAACATAAAATATATATATTCATCCTCATAAGAATTCTATTTCCTATTTTCTTGATTTTTTTTAAAAAGAGCTTATTCATAAAATAATGACAAATATAGTGGCTCAATTTACTTTTAAATGTTTGAAATTTCTCTTACCTATTTAGCTAAAATATATTGAACATAGAAATGTTTCAGCCCTCTGTGTCTTGGGATAGTTTGTGAGAACAGGGCAAAAGAGTGAGAAAAAAACCTCATTGATTCTGAGGGGTTGCACATGTATGCATGTATGTGTGTATGTATGTAAATATGTATTGTGTAAAGAAATATGGTTCATATGAAAAATGATAGATCTGGAGGAGAGGACCTGAGTTTCAGTATTGACTTCATCACTTATGTGACCCTAGGTAAATCAAATCCTTTCACTGGACCTTAGTTTTTTTCATCTGTGAAATGAGAAAATTAGATTAGGTAATCACTGAAGTCTACCTTCTAACTCTTAATTTATTATTCTATGATCCCTATTAGCTTAATAAGTACAATTGCAATAGATGACCTTTTTTTCTTTTTGTTTTCAGATGGAAATTCCTGAGTAAAAACCTCATAGTTCTCTAAATCTACAAGCAACGAAAACAACATATGAAACTTAAAGTCTTACAAAGAGAAAATAATGTATTCTGGAAATAATAAGTCTGTAATAAAAACAATCCTAATAGTTTTCCTTTCAAAGAGGATTCTTATCGAAAAAATAATCCTGTTCTGGTCCCTACATTCTTGTGATTTGAGACTGAGAAACAAACACAATAAAAATATTTATCTCCATTTTCTGGTTAGAAAAAGTCTCTTTTGAAAGCTCGGAAGAATATTCTTAAAGTCCCTTGGAAAATGAAAAATAGAGGGAAAGTAAGTAAATAATCCAAATGTTTGCAAATGTGTTGGCAATGAAAAAGAATCTTAAAAGCAACTTCAGATTAAATTTACAAAATTCAGATACATTTCTCCTAGCCTATTCTATGCCATATTTCATTGGATCCTCAATAGTCTACAAATTTATGTCTCCACGTGAATAATAAAAATCCCCAAATTCCACAATTTTTCTAGATATTTTGGTCTATATAATATCAAATACCCCTATATTTGGGAACACAAACCACTAATACATATAGTTTCCACCCATATTTCCCTGAACAGATGTAGTTGAATACCATTCTTCATTTTGCAAACATTTATGGCATGTCCACTACACCAAGAGGAGTTTATACATTACATAAAACAAATAGGAGAAATAGAGATTAACTTACAGTCAGGAAAGCTGAAACAAGGAATCTAGAAGTATTATTAACTCATTGGTCTCTATGTCCAAGAGAACAGTTCAAATTGCTTCACAGCCCGTTTTATGTGAAGTTTTCAGTGTTTGCCTATTTTCAGCAGTTCCTATTCAGATCAATTTTGAAGAGGGCTAAGGTCAGTCAGGCTGCCAAAATGACATGTCACATGATGCTTTGTGTGCTGTTTTCCATTTCTTTCTCCTCTGGTCAGCGCAGGGAGACAACAGTGACAGATGGTTGGCTGTGCATGTTACTCTGGAAGAAATAATCTCATGAAGATAAATCCTACATTTACTCCTCTGGCTCCGTGCTTCCTGGAATAAAGGAAAAGTGGTCAAGTCCAAATATTTTAAAGAAAAGAAAAAGACCCACCAAGAGGGATGACCACAATTCAGTCTTTAAACGGGAAAAATGTAAACAGCCCAAATAGCAGATTGAAATGGGAGAAGGAAGAAAGGAAAGGGGGAAGGAGGAGGTGAATTACAATGATAAGTAACCCTCAAAGTCAAGACAGATGGTGGTTGATATGAGGGAATTTCAGCTGAGAATGTTAGCTTCACTTCAGGCAAATTATATAAATCATAAATTCATTAGCTGGACATTATGGTGTTTTATGGTTTCTTAAGTTCTTTATAGATAGTATCTTGTTTAATTATCACAATTCTAAAAGATATGGGAAAAATCATTATTTCATTTTACAGATGGGGAAACAGACTCAGAAAGGTGAAACTTGTCCAAAGTCCAACAGTTAATAAATAAGAGAGGCAGGATTCAAACCCAGATCTTAGGACCTGACTCCAGGGCTCATTCTGTTACTCCACAGCTGCCTTCTTATAATAAACTACTACCACCAGCACTAACAACAACAAAAACAACAGGTAAACAATAACTAATTCCCACTGATTATTTTTAGTGCACTGAAGTAAATGTTTGCTTCATAACTGCATTCAATCTTTATTTTGCTTGGGATAATTGCTTCAACAGAGGGGTTAGGGAATTGTGAATTAACACTTTTCTTCCCTATTATAAATCTGTGGGGAATAAAAACTAGACTTAGAGTGAGTCATTTTTCCATCCCAAGACAGTTTAAAAAGACATAAAGAGAGGTTTACAGACAGTGGGCGATTGGCTTGGAAGAAGAGACACCAGCTATGAACTTTGGGATTAGGGGAAATTGGTGAAAGCAGCAGCAGCAACACCAGGAACACTCAGTACCTGGGGACTATAGGAGTAATGAAGACCTAGTCAGAAAGAGATTGCAGGGGATCCTTTGTTAGCCCTAGGTGCAGGACCAGGTATCATTGACAACTCAATTTCTTGTTATCTAGTTCTGGGTCACAGTTCCAGGTGGAGAGTAGCTTATCCAGTTGCAAAAGCATAGACTCCCTACCAAGGTAAGAACCAAAACACAGAAAAGAAGAGCAATGACAAGAACTATCCTCAGATAACACCAATTAGGATGCTCCAAAGACTTAAAGGCCCTCAGTTCTAACTGAGAAAGCAACAGGACATAAAAATCCAAAGACCCAGTTCAGATATACTTCCACACACAGAGGTGGGCATAGCCCAACTCTAACATAAAGTCCAAAGTCAAGAAATAGGCTGGAAAAATGAGCAAAGAAAACCACAATCATACAAACCTTCTAAAATGAGAGGGATGCTCCAGCAAAAAAAAAACAAAAAACAAAAAACAAAAAAACACAGAAGAAGACAATGAGAATATCAACAAGCAAAGCTTTGAAATAAAATTCATATGGGACACAAGACCAACAAGAATTCTAAGAAGAGCTAAAGAAAGAAATGAAAAAGGACCAAAAAAAACATTGAAAATAAAATAAGGTTAGTAGACGTAAAATTGGGAAAAGAAATAAAAGACATTTTATTTAAGAGAATTAACAGTTTAGAAAAAGATGCACCAAAAATACTGAAGAAAATAATTCCTTAAAAAACAGAATTGACCAAATGGTAAAAGGTATAGAAAAATTCTAAAGAAAGTAACTACTTAAAAACAATCAGAATTGAGCACTTGGTAAAAGAGGTACAAAACCCTGCTGAAGAAAATAATTGCTTAACAATTAGAAATGGTCAATTGGAACTTAATGACTCCATGAGACATAAAGAAATGATAAAACAAAGTCAAGACTGAAATAAATAAATAAATCAAAATATGAAATACCTCATAAGGAAAAACATTAAGCAAGAAAATAGATTGAAGAGAAATAATTTAAGAATTATTAGACTACATGAAAACTGATCAGAAAACGAACCCAGACATCATATTTTAAGAAATTATAAAGGAAAATTACCTGTATAGCACAGAAAAAGTGAACAAAATAGAAATTGAAAGAATCTATTAGTTACCACCTGAAAGACATTCCAAAATTAAAACTCTCAGGAATATTGTAGCCAAATTCCAGAGTTCCTAAATAAAGGAGAGATTACTGAAAGCAGTCAGAAAGAAACAATTCAAATACCAGGGAGCCACAGTCATGAATAGAAAGATTTAATAGTCACCAGTATAAAGGAATGGAGGGTTTGGAATATAATTTTCTGGATGGCAAAGGAGCCAGTATTACAACCAAGAATAACCTTCCTGGCAAAACTAAATATAATCCCACAGGAGAAAATAATGAATATTTAATGAAATAGAGGTCTTTAAAGTGTTCCTGATGAAAAGATCAGAGTTGAATAGAAAATCTGACGTGCAAATACAAGACTAAAGAAAAGCATAAAAGGGCAAATATGAATGAAAAAATCATAAGGAACTTAATAAGGTTAAGCCACTTACATTACCAAATGGGAAGATAATATATGTAACTCCTAAAAGCTTTATCATCATTGGGACAGTTAGAAAGAATCTATTTACAGTGCATAGTTGTGAGTCTATTTTATTTAAATGATCTCAAAAGGAAAATAGAAGAGTGAAAAAGAGGGATGCATTGGGAGGAGGGGGAAGGGGAAGGAATAATAAGGAAAATTATTTCACATAAAAGAGTCATGCACAGGAGAGTTCTTACAATGAAAAATGATGAAAAATGCAGTGGAACAAACAACTCTTGGACTTTACACTCATCTGAATTTATTCAAAGAGGGAAGAATACATTTACACAAATAGTTGAGTATAGAAATTTATCATACCCAACAGAGAAGTAGAAAGAGTGAGGGATAAAAAAGGGGGGTGTAAAAAGAGGGAGAAAATCAATTGGAGAATGGCTAAACAAGTTGTGTTATATGAATGTAATGGAATATTATTGTGCTATAAGAAATGAGGAGGAGACGGTTTTCATATTTACCTGGAGAGGCTTATACAAACTGATGCTGAGCGAGAAGAGTAGAATCAGGAGAAATTTGTATACAATCACAGACACAACATATGTGTGATGACCAACTATGACAGACTGGACTCTTCTCAGCAATGCAGAGATATAAGTCAATCCCGAAAGACTCATGAAGGAGAGAGATGTGACATCCAGAGAAATAACTAGAAAGAACTGAGTTTGAATCATGATGGAAGCAAACTAATTGATCTTTTTCTTTTCATAGTTTGGTTTTATTTCTTCTTTGCCATTCTTCATCCCACCTAGTACAATACGTCTTTGTAATTGGAATAATGTCTAATATGAAAGTATTTGCAGATCTTATACTGCACTATATGCTTTCGTGGGGGGTGGGGGAGGGAGGGAAAGGAAATTTGAAAATCAAGGAACTATGGAATTGAATCTTGTCAACTAAAACTAAACTAATAAATTAATAAAAAAAAAAAGAGGGAGAAAAGATTAAAGGAAGCAGTGATCAGAAGCAAAAGACTTTTGAGGAAGGACATGGTAAAAAAAGAGAGAGAAAAGACAATAGAATAGGATTGAAGGAAATATAGTTACCCATCATCACTGTGAATCAGAATGAGAAGAACTTGATCAAAAATGGAAGAGGTTAGCAGAATGGACTAGAAACAAGAATCCAATAATGTTATTTACAAAAGCCACATTTGAAACAGAAAAATTCATACACAGAGAGTTAAAATAAGTATTTGTAGCAGAATTTTTTATGCTTCGACTGAAGTAAAGGTAGGAGTAACCATCATGATCTCAGAAAAAGCAAAAGTTAAAGGAGGCTATCAGGGGAGGTACATTTTGTTAAAAGGTACCATAGATAATGAATTAATATTAACTCTAAACAAATATACACCAAATGGCATAATACCCAAATTCTGGAAGGAAAAGTGTTACAGGAGAAAATAATAAAGCTGTACTAGTGGGGGACTTCAATCTACCCCATCACAAACCTACCAAAAATACATAAGAAAGAAGTTAAGGAGATGAATAGAATTTTAGAAAATTTAAATTAAATGGGAATTAAAAGTATATTTTTTTCCAACTGTACATGACATCTTCATAAAAACTGACCATGTATTAGGGCACAAAGCCTCACAAATAAATGCAGATAAGCATTAATATTAAATGCACTATTTTCAGACCATAATGCAATCAAAATCACATTCAAGAAAGAGTCTTGGAAGCATAGATAAAGTTCATTAAAAACTAAATAATGTAATCCTAAAGCATGAGTAAAAGAACAAATCATAGAAACAATAATTTCATTAACAAGAATGACAACAATGGGACAATATATCAAAATTTGTGGAATGCATTGAAAGCAATACTTAGGGGAAAACATATCTCTGAAAGCTTACATCCATAAAAGAAAGAGTATATCAATGAATCGGGCATGAAATGAAAAAAACAAAACTAGAAAAAACATTTAAAATCCCCAGTTAAATACTAAAAAAGAAATTCTAAAAATCAAAAAATAAATTAATAAAATGAATGTTTAAAAATTTTGAGCTAATAAAACTAGTATATGGTTTTATAGGGAAAATAATAATATAGATAAACCATTGGTTGATTTGATTTTTTAAAAGAAAGAAGAAAACTGAATTATAAATATCAAAAATGAAAAGGGTGAATGCACAACCAATGAATACAAAATTAAAGCAATTATTAGACAATAGTTTACCAAATTATATGCCAATAAAACTGAAAATCTAAATAAAATGGATACACACATACACACAAACATTTTTAAATTATAATTGCCCAGATAAACAGAAGAGGAAATAGAATACCTAAATAACCCTATTTTAGAAAAAGGAATCAACAAGTGTGATGTTAATGAAACAGGAAGATCTTCCCCATCCATTGATAGGCCTACATGACTTGCTTCAAGCTCAGACCCAGCTGACTGCTGTGATGGAGCCTGAGTCACATAGAGCTTGAGTGGAGGCCATGGTGGGAGGAGCTTGCTAAATGAGTGGAGCAGGAAGGGTGGAGCAGTAAGAGAGAGTCAAGGAGAGCTGAGGCAGAGCAGCTAGCATGAGTGAGAGAGGGAAGAATCTTGCTGATGGGAGTTTGTGGGGAGCCCAATGAAGGGAAGGCTTGGGGATGTTGGTGCTCCCTGGATTAGTGATGTGTATAAACTTACTAGTTACCATGGTGGAATTGGCTTTCTGGTATCTGAATAAATATTTTGGTTTTGCCTCTGAGGAAGAGAGCTATTTATATTTTGCAAATTTTCCTTGGAAATGTGCATGCATGTTCATGGCAGCTGCTATGTGTATTGTATTGGCGATACAACAAGTCATAAAGGAGCTTCTAAAAAAAAATAATCCCGAGACCAGGTGTATTAACAAGTGAATTTTACCAAACATTCAAAGAACAATTCCATGTAAACTATATTAATTATTTGACAAAAATGTGTAAAGGAGTTCTACCAAATTCCTTCCATGACACAAATATGACTTTGATACCTAAACCAGGAAGAATAAAAACAGAGAAAGAAAACTATAGGCCAATTGCCCTAAAAAATATTGATGCAAAATTTAAAAATAAAATACAACAAGGAGATAAAAATAATATATCTCAAATCCACCTTGAGCACATTAACTTTATACCAGGAATGCAGGACTATTGAATAGTAGGAAAACTTTAATTATAATTGACCATATCAGTGAGAAAAATAGCAAAACTATTTGTTTATATTGATAGATGGAGAAAAAATCACTTGACAAAAAGCAATACTCATTCCTATTAAAAACCCTAGAAAACATAAGAATGATTGGAACTTCTCTTAAAATGATAAATAGTACCTATCTAAAACCAAGATTAACCACTATCTGGATGGGGGTGAAATAGAACTCTTTCCAATAAGATAGGGGTGAAGCAGGGATTTCAATTATCACCATAATTATTCAAAATTCTGCTAGAAAATGCTAGCTATAGTAGTAAGACATGAAAAAGAAACTGACGGCATAAAAATAGACAATGAGGAAACAAAACTGTCACTTTTTGCCCTGTGTGTGTGTGTGTGTGTGTGTGTGTGTGTGTGTGTGTGTGTATAAGGGTATACTTAGAGAAACCTAAAAACAATTAACTAACAAGCTAGTTGAAATAATTAACAATTTTAACAAAGTTTCAGGATATGAAATAGCCAATCATAAGCATTTCTATTTATTACCAACAAAATCTAACAGACATAGAAAGGGAAATCCCAATTCAAATACCTGAAGATAATATGAAATACCAAGGCATACACAGAAACCACATGAAACACAATTACAGCACACTTTTTTTTTAAAAAACAATTGGGGTTAAGTAACTTGCTCAAGGTTACACGGCCAGTCATTATTTTTGTGTGGGTGCTCATTTTCTGAGGCCGGATTCGATCTCAGGTCATCCCAACTCAGAGGCGCTCTTACTCACTGCGCCACCTAGCCGCCCCTACAGCACACTTTTCATACAAATAAAGACAGATCTAGCAATCACAAAAATATTAACTGCTTGTGGGACAACAATAATTCTTGGACCAACATAATAAAAATGACAATGTAGTTTACTTATTAAGTGCTATTTAACTACTAAAGATTTTGTAGAACTAGAAAAACTAGAACTTAATAGAACTAGAAAAAATAGCAAAATTCATCTGGAGGAACAAAAAAATCAAGGATGTCAAGGGAATTCTAGTGAAAGGGCAATTAGCTGGCACAGTGGGTTGAGCACCAGCCCTATAATCAGAAAGGTCTGAGTTCAAATCCAGCCTCAGACACTAGCTATGAGACCCTGGGCAAGTCACTTAACCCTAAGTTCCTCATCTATAAAATGAGCTGGTGAAGGAAGTGGCAGAGCACTACTGTATCTTTGTCAAGAAAACCCCAGAAGGGTTTTTGAAGTCAGTCATAACTGAAAAAAGGAGCAAATGTAGCAGCAAGCACCCCGACATCCCAGAGTGGCTGCCAACACAGGTTCTCAGATCTGCTTTTCAAAAGGAAAGCAACTCAAAATGGGTTAACAAGCTTACTTTAATCAAACAGACATATATTATTTACTTAGTTCAGGGGGAAAAGGTCAGCACCCCAAACTTCAGAGTATACAGACAGAACTTACAGATCAAACAGACAGGCTTCCAAACTGTCCCAGCATTACATACATCAATACCAAATCACAGTTACCAGAGAAGGAAGCATCAACATCTGGGTTTTCAAAGATGGGGGGCTCTCAACAGCTGCCCAGAGCCTCATCTGGTCAAATCACACAACACTTCTCAAAGTGAGCCTCAAAGTAAAACCTCACATCAGGGATTATATAGCCTTCTCCTGGCTTAGAGAATGTAACCACCCTCTTGACCCACTGCCCAATCACACAGCATCAAGGTGTGGTCATTCCTGAAAACCAAGCCTCCTACCACAGGCTCCATGTGACCACATTCAGCCTATTAAGGGGCAGAGTGTATTTTCAAATTAAAGAAGGTTCTCAGAGTCACTTAAGCCAATCAAAGGGCCTAGGGGCAGGGAAGATCTTCAAATATGCATTTCCATTACAGCAAACAAAAAAAAAAATTAAACATGGGAATAAAAGAGGCAACTAGGTGGTGCAGTGAATAGAGTCAGGAAGACTGGAGTTAAAATTCTGCTTCTGACACTCATGGCTGTATGGGTTCACAGAGAGTGGAATATGACAAAGCAACTCAACAACAACAAAAACAACAATAAAACTAGGGAGGGAGGAGTGAAGGAAAATGTCCTGGAAGTAATCATTAAAACAATCTGGTACTGGATAAAAAAAAAAATGTTTTGTGACAGTTCTCTGGCATAAAGGAGTCCCTCCTTAGAGAACATAGGGTTTCTCTGTTGATACTTGCTTTGTACTACTGAACTCACAAAGCCGTACTCCCCCAGAGTACTCACAGCTACCAACAAGTTAAGTCCTCATCCAGGTATGCAATTTAAGAAAGGCCTGTGAGCCAGTCAGAGATGTAGGAGAAAACAACCCTTTAATGAGTTTGGATGCTGAGCCTAGCATGTAATACAACAGGTTTCAGTTAAATGCAAAGCTTTGTCAGCAAACAATGGGAAAAAAAAGAGAAATTGAGGAGCAGATCTGATAAACCATTCAGAAAGATATTACTAACAGAGTATAACTCATGTAAACTCAAAGCTGCATTGGGCAGCACAGATATGAATGAGTACATTCAGCTGGAAAGTACCCTTCTAAGAGTGGTACAATTCTTTTTTTTTTTTAATTTAAACAAATGCTTTATTAACTCCCGTTTTACATCATTCATTTCCACCAGATTTTGAGTTACAATTTTTTTCCCCGATTTTTCCCCTACCCACCCTCCCAGAATAGCAGTCCCACAAGATATTGCTTCCTCCATCCTGCTCTCTCCCATATCTTCTCCCTTACCCCCTTCGACTTTTCCATGAGAGCAAGGTGAATCTCTGTGCCCCAATGCCTGCACATCTTATCTCCCAATTGCATGCAAAAGAGTATTAATAATTGTGTATTATTTATATATATTTGAAACATTTAATTTTAAGACCTCCAATTTCAGATCCATTTCCTTCCTCCCTTGTCACCCATTCCCTCTGGGGAGATAAGTAATTCAGTATATGTTGTACATGTCTAGCTATGCAAAACATTATCATAGTAGATATATTGTACAAGGCTGCTTATAATTCCCTCCCACCCATCCCACCCCCACCTGGTCCATTCCCTACTTGATCTTGTCCCTCTTCTAAAGTGGGTACTTCCAACCTCCCCTCCCCCCAAGAATGCCCTCCCATCCATCATCCCTCCTCTCATCCCCCTTCCCCCTATTCTGCTGCAGGTTGAGATATCCCATTTAGTATGTATGTCATTCTCTCCCTGAACCAACTTCAATGAGAATGTGGTTTTGCTTTTTTGTGATTGGGCAGTGGGTCAAGAGTGTTGGGACTTTCTCTGAGCCAGGAGAAGGCTATATATACCCTGATGTGGGATTTTGCTTTGTGGCTCACTTTGAGAAGAGTTGTGTGATTTGACCAGATGAGACTCTGGGCAGCAGTTGAGCTCCCCAGCTTTGAAAACCCAGATGTTGGTGCTTCCCCCTCTGGTAACTGACTAGGTATGGATGTAATGGTCAGACAGCTGGAAGCCTGTCTGCTGATCTGTTTCTTTTTCTGCTTGTAACTTGTTTGTATTCTCTGAAGTTCAGGGTGCTGACCTTCCCCTGAACTAGGTAAATGACATGTTTGATTAAGGCAAGATTGTTAACCCATTTTGAGTTGCTTTCCTTTAAAAAAGTAGATCTAGGAACCTGTGCTAGCAGCCATCCTGAATATGCTGGGGTGCTTGCTGCTACAAAATGGCATCACGGAAAGGATATGCATACTAAAAGGAAAGTATGGGGGCTGGGATAATTATTTATTTCCCAGTTATGGTAGCTGTGACTATGGAGTCATGGAACAGGAAAGAAGAACGGCCTGCATGCTGACTTCATTGAGCTGAGAGCAGAAATGGTGAGCTGCCTGCATTGGCACTGAGGCAGAAGCCAGGAGTGGCTGCCTCCTGGGAGAGCAGAAGGAAGCCAGGAGTTCAGAATTCAGTCACAAGACAAGATAAGGACTGTGGGGCAAGGCAGAAGCACTGAATGTGTTTTTTTCCTGCATCCCACAGTTTGGAACCCAGGGGGAGGATGGACTTGTGTCTATGGCTACAGTCATATTTCTCCTGAAATCCAGTCTGCCTCCCAACTTCCCTGTTTCTCACGAGGCACCATCATTATTCCAGTCAACCAGATTTGGAACCTTGGAATCATGCTTAACTATTCTCTCTCTTATTCTTGATAACCAATAAGATACTGAATCTTATTGATTCTGCCTCCAAAAGAATCTTTTACATGTACATTACCCACTTTCTCTATGCTTTTGATATCTTATGTTAGATCCTTATGATCTTTAACCCATGGGAAGCCAGGTGGCACAGTGGACAGAGCACTTCCTGAAATCAGGAAGATGAATCTTGCTGAGTTCAAATCCAATGTCAGACACTTCTTAGCTGCATGACCCTGGACAAGTCATTAACGCTGTTTGCCTCATTTTCCTCATCTGTAAAATGAGTGGAAATAGCAAACTATTCCAGTATCTCTGCCAAGAAAACCCCCAAATGGGCTCATGAAGAGTCAGACACACTAAAAAACAACAACTGATACCCATCTAATTGGTGTCTCTGCTACTCTCTCTGTCCCCTTCCCAATCCATCTTCCACACAACTGCCAAATTAATATTCTTTTTTAAATAATATTTTATTTTTTCCAAATTACATATGAAAACAATTTTAACATTTATTTTTTAAAATTTTGAGTTCCAAAATCTCTTCCTCTCTCCCTCTTTCCTCCCTTCCTTGAGACAGTAAGCAATTTGATATGTTATACATGTGCAATCATGCAAAACATATTTCTGTATTAGACATGTTGTGAAAGAATAAGCAGACCAAAAAAAAAAAAAACCCAGAGTAGTAAAGAAAATGAAAAATAGTATTCTTTGACTGGCATTTGGACTCCATCAATTCTTTCTCTGGATATGGATAGCATTTTTCATCACGAGTCCTTTGGAATTGTCTAGGATCACTGTACTACTGAGAATAGCTAAGTAATTCACAGTTGATCATCACACAATATGAATGTTATTGTGTGCAGTGTTCTACTGGTTCTTCTCACTACACTCTGCATCTGTTCATTTAAGTCCAGGTTTTTCAGAAAGCATCCTGTTCTTATAGCACAATAGTATTCCATCGCAAACATTTACCACACCTTGTTCAGCCATTCACCAATTGATGACATCGCCTCAACTTCCAGTTCTTTGCCTCCTCCAAAAAAGAGCTGCTAGCAAGTATTATATGCAATAGGGATAAACTAGAAGCATTTCTAATAAGATCAGGAGTGAAACACGGGTGTCCACTATCACCCCTCTTATTCAGTCTTGTACTAGAAACCTTAGCAGTAGCAATTAGAGAAGAAAAAGAAATCAAATGAATCAAATTAGGCAAAGAAGAGACCAAGTTATCACTCTTTGCAGATGATATGATGATACACTTAGAGAATCCTAGAGAATCAAGTAAAAATTACTTGAGACAATAAATAAATTTGGCAAAGTTGCAGAATATAAAATAAACCCACATAAATCCTCGGCATTCCTGTACATCTCTAATGAAACTCAACAGCAAGAGATAGAAAGAGAAATCAATCCCATTTAAAGTCACTGGAGACATTATAAAATATTTGGGAATCTACCTGCCAAAACAAACCCAAAACCTTTATGATCACAACTACAAAACACTTCTCACACAAATAAAATCAGATCTAAATAATTGGGAAAATATCAATTACTCCTGGCTGGGTCGAGCTAATATAATAAAAATGGCAATTTTACCCAAACTAAACTATATATTTAGTGCCATACCAATCAATTTACCAAAACACTACTTTTTAGAGTTAGACAAAATAGTAAAAAAATTTATTTGGAAAAACAAACAGTCTAGAATATCAAGGGAATTTTTGAAATGAAATGCTAGGGAAGGTGGACTAGCTATGCCAGATTTTAATCTGTATTATACAGCAGCAGTCATTAAAACTGCTTGGTACTAGTAGAGGTGTAGAGTAGTGGATCAATGGAATAGATTGGGCGCAGGAGACCCAGCAATTAATGAATATAGTAATCTACTGTTCGATAAACCCAAAGACCCCGGTTTTGGGGATAAGAATGCACTATTTGACAAAAATTCCCGGGAAAACTGGAATACAGTATGGCAGAAACTGGGCATAGACCATTATCTAACACCATATACCAAAATCAAGTCTAAATGAATGCATGATCTAGGTATAAAGGATGACACTGTAAGCAATCTAGGAAAGCAAGAAATAGTTTACCTGACACATTTGTGGAGAAGGGAAGACTTTAGGACCAAACAAGAATTAAAGAGCATTATAAAATGCAAAATGGATAATGTTGATTACATTAAATTGAAAAGCTTCTATACAAACAAAGCCAATGTAACCAAGATCAAGAGGGAGGTGGGAAATTGGGAAAGAATTTTTACAACTTATGTCTCTGATAAAGGACTCATTTCTAAAATTTACAGAGAATTGAGTCACATCTATAAGAATACAAGTCATTCCCCAATTGATAAATGGTCAAAGGATATGAACAGGAAGTTTTCAGAGAAAGAAATTAAAGATATCTATAAGCATATGAAGAAATGCTCTAAATCACTATTGATTAGAGAAATGCAAATCAAAACAACTCCGAGGTACCACATCTCTCCAGTCAGATAGGCTAAGATGACAGAACAAGAAAGTGACAAATGCTGGAGAGGATGTGGGCAAATTGGAGCACTAATGCATTGCTGGTGGAGTTGTGAACTTATCCAACCATTCTGGAGAGCAATCTGGAATTATGCCCAAAGGGCTATAAATAATTTCATAACCTTTGACCCAGCAATACCACTTCTAGGGTTACATCCCAAAGAGATCATAGAAGAGGGAGGAAGACCCATATGTACAAAAATATTTATAGCAGCTCTTTTTGTGGTTGCAAAGAACTGGAAATTAAGGGGGTGCCCATCAATTGGGGAATGGCTAAACAAGTTGTGTTATATGCATGTAATGGAATATTATTGTCCTATAAGAAACGAGGAGGAGACAGATTTCATATTTACCTGGAGAGGCTTATACAAACTGATGCTGAGTGAGAAGAGTAGAATCAGGAGAAATCTGTATATAATCACAGGCACAACATATGTGTGATGACCAATTATGACAGACTGGACTCTTCTCAGCAATGCAATGATATGAGTCAATCCTGAAAGACTCATGAAGGAGAGAGATGCGACATCCAGAGAAATAGCTAGAAAGAACTGAGTTTGAATCCTGATGGAAGCAAACTAATTGATCTTTTTCTTTTCATTGTTTGGTTTTATTTCTTCTTTGCCATTTTTCATCCCACCTAGTACAATACGCCTTTGTAATTGGACTAATGTCTAATATGAAAGTATTTGCAGATCCTATACTGGACTATATGCTTTCGTGGGGGGTGAGGGGAGGGAGGGAAAGGAAATTTGAAAATCAAGGAACTATGGAATTGAATCTTGTTAACTAAAACTAAACTAATAAATTAATTTAAAAAAAGAAATAAAAAAGAAATGGAACAGGGAACAAAACTGAGATAATTAGTCATTAAAAATTATAAGCAAAGGAAAAAAAAGAGCTGCTAGAAATATCTTTGTACAAGTAGATCCTTTCTCCATTTTTGGATCTCTTTGGGATACAGACCAAGTAGTGCTATTGCTAGCTCAAAGGGTATGCACAGTTTTATATTCCTTTGGGCATAGTTCCAAATTGCTCTCCAGAATAGTTAGATCAAGTCACAATTCCACCAATAGTACATTATGTTCCCAATTTTCCTACATCCCCTCAAACATTTATATTTGTTTCCTTTTCTCTCTTATTAGCCAATCTGATAGGTAGGAGGTGGTACCTCAGAGTTGTTTTAATTTGCGTTTCTCTAGTCAATAGTGATTTAGAGCATTTTTATATGATTATAGTATAGCTTTAATTTCTTCTTCTCAAAACTGCCTGTTTTGCTTTGAAGAAAAAGATAAATAAAAGAAAACAGAAAAAAAAAACTGCCTGTTCATATCCTTTGACTATCAGTTGGGGAATAACTTATATTCTTATAAATTTGACTCAGTTCTCTATATATTTGAGAAATGAGGCCTTTATCAGAGATGCTTCCTGTAAAAAATAATTCCCCAGCTTTCTGCTTTCCTTTTAATCTTGGTTGCATTTGGTTTCATTTGGGCAAGAATTTTAAAAATTTTAATATAATCAAAATTGTGTATTTTATGTATCATAAGTCTTTCTATCTCATTTATTCATAAATCTTCCCTTCTCTAGAGATGTGATAGGCAAAGTATTCTTTGTTTTCCTTTATGGTTTATGGTAACACCCTTTATGTCTAAATAAGGTACACATTTTGACCTTATCTTGGCATATGGTGTAAGATGTTTGTTTATACCTACTTTCTGCTAATCTATTTTCTAGTTTTGCCCACAGTTTTTGTCAAACATTGAGTTCTTCTCTCAAATGCGTGGGACTTTGGGTTTATCAAACCTTAGACTCGTATGGCCATTTATGATCTACCACTCTTTTTCTTAGTTCCAGATTGTTTTGATGATTAACATTTTATAATACACTTTGAGATCTGTATGGTTAGGCCACCTTCCTTCACATTTTTTCATTAATTCCTTGATATTCTTGACCATTTGTTCTTCCAGGTGAATTTTATTATTTTCTTCTAATTCTATAAAATAATTTTTGGTAGTTTTATAGCTATGGCACTAAATAAGCAAATTGTTAAGCAGAATTGTCATTTTTTTATATTGGTTCAGCCTGCCCATGAGCAATAGATATTTTCCCACTTGTTAAGATGTGACTTTATTTATGTGAAGAGCGTTTTGTAATTATGTTTATGTAGCTCATGGGTTTATCTTGGTAGGTAAACTCCCAGTATTTAAAATTGTCTACAATGATTTTAAATGGAATTTCTCTATCTGTTGCTGCTGGGTTTTGTTGGTAAAAGATAGAAATGCTGATGATTTACATCAGTTAATTTTATATCAGGTGACTTTGCTAAAGTTGTTAATTATTTCAAGTAGTTTTTTAGTTGATTCTCTAGGGTTCTCTAAGTATACAGTCATATCATCTGCAAAGAACTATAGTTTTGTTTTCTCATTGTCTCTTCTAATTCCTTCACTTTCTTTTTCTGCTCATTGTCAAAAGTAACATTTCTAGTACAATACTGGATGATAATGGTGATAATGGGCATCTCTATTTCACCCCTGCTCTCATTGGGAAGGTTTCTAGCTTATCTACATGACAGATAGTGCTTGCTGATGGTTTTAGATAGATACTACTTATCATTTTAAGGAAAGTACCACTCCTATGTTCTGTAGTGTTTTTCTTTTTTCTTTTTTTTTAAACAAATGCTTTATTAACTTCTGTTTTACATCATTCATTTCCACCAGATTTTGAGTTACAATCATTTTCCCCCCATTATTCCCCTACCCAACCTCCCAAAACAGTAATCCCATAAGATATCGCTTCCTCCAATCTGCTCTCTCCCATACCTTCACCCATACCCCCATCGACTTTTCCATTAGAGGAAGGTGAGTCTTTGCATCCCAATGCCTGCACATCTTATCTCCCTATTACAAGCAAAAGAGTATTAATAATAGTATTTATATATATTTGAAACATTTAATGTTATGACCTCAAATTTCAGATCCATTTCCTTCCTCCCTTGTCACCCATTCCCTCTTGGGAGATAAGTAATTCAGTATATGTTGTACATGTCTAGCTATGCAAAACATTATCATAGTAGATATATTGTACAAGGCTGCTTATAATTCCCTCCCACTCATCCCACCCCCCACCTGGTCCATTCCCTACATGATCCTGTCCCTCTTCTATAGTGGGTACTTCCAACCTCCCCTCACCCCAAGGATGCCCTCCCATCCATCATCCCTCCTCCCATCCCCCTTCCCCCTATCCTGCTGCAGGTTGAGATATCCCATTTACTATGTATGTCATTTTCTCCCTGAACCAAATTCAATTTGAATGTGGTTTTGCCTTCCTTATTCTCCCTCTCTTTTGCAACCACTTCCCCTTGCTTCTTCTGCATGGGATAGTTTACACTACCCTGTCTCTCCCCATCTCCTCTTGCCACTTTCCTCTCTCACCTCATAATTTCATCCCTTGAGTATTCTCCCTTCCCAACAAATTCAACCTATGCCCTCTATCCATATATAACTGTAACCATATACACACACATTCACATATGTATTCATATGACCACACCCCCTTCTTCCATTATTTTCATAGTGAGAAAGATATCATCAGTCACCGTTATTGCTTTTCCATATAGGAATGTAAATAGTTCAACTTTGATAAGTTCCTTTTGATTTCTTTTCCCTGATTACCTTCTCAGGCATCTCTTCCTTCTTGTGTCTGGATGTCAAATTTTCTATTCAATTCTGGTTTTTTCCTCAAGAATGCTTGAAAGTCCTCTATTCCACTGAATAACCATATTTTCCCCTGAAACAAAATACTCAGTTTTGCTGGGTAGGTGACCCTTGGGTTCATTCCCAGTTCTTTTGCCCTCTGGAATATCATATTCCATGCCCTTCGATCCCTCAGTGTAGAAGCTGCCAGGTCCTGGGCTATTCTGATTGTGTTTCCACAATATTGAAATTGTTTCTTCCTGGCTGCTTGAAGTATTTTCTCCTTGATCTGGGGATTCTGGAACCTGGCTATAATATTCCTGGGAGTTTTCTTTTTGGGATCTTTTTCAGGAGGTGATCGTGGATTCTTTCAACCTCTATTTTGCCCTCTGGATCTAAAACATCAGGGCAGTTTTCCTTGAGAATTTCTTGAAGGGTGATTTCTAGGTTCTTTCTTTGATCATGGCTTTCAGGTAGTCCAATAATTTTTAAATTGTCTCTCCTGGATCTATTTTCCAGGTCAGTGGTTTTTCCCATGAGATATTTCACATTGCCTTCTAATCTTTCATTTATTTGGATCTGCTTAACAGCATCTTGATTTCTCATAAAGTCATTAGCTTCCATTTGCTCCAGTCTAACTCTGAAGGAATGAATCTCCTCAGTGAACTTTTGAGATTCTTTTTCCATCTGGCAAATTCGACTTTTAAGGCATTCTTCTCCTCATTGCCCTTTTGGGCCTCCTTTGCCATTTGAGTTAGTCTATTTTTTAAGGTGCTGTTTTCCTCAGTCAGGCTGTTGACCCTCATTTCATACTTTTCCTGCATCCTTCTCATTTCTCTTTCCAATTTTCCTCCACTTCTCTTATTTGATTTTTAAAGTCCTTCTTAAGGTCCTCTATGGCCTGCAACCTGCTCATGGTTTCCCCTGGGGCTTTTGGAGCAGGACTTCTGACCTCACAGTCCTTTTCCTGCTCTATGCCCCCAAAATAGGAGTCTAGGGTTGCATTTTTCTGTTTCCTTTGCCTTGGCATGTTGCCACTTAATTAATTGACTTTTGGGCTTGTTGCCACACTATGGCTTTAAGGCCAGATAGAGGAATTTTCGTCCTGAAAGTGTGGGGGGCAACTTCCGTTTCTGGCAAGCTGTAAACCCACCCACAACTTCCACCCTAGATCACAATCCAGATCCAGGGAGGTTAAAGCAAGAGCGATTACCCCCAAGACTGATCGCTGGATCTCCCTACAAATTTGCAGGCTGGGAGCGGGATCTGCCTCTGAAAACTACAAAATGGCGTTTGTCCTCAGCGGCTTCTAGCCCCCAGGGGAGGAGCCGACGCATTCCCTAATACCAGTCCCAAAGTCCATAGGACACTAACCTCTTACTTTGTCCCAGGCAAGTCTATGTTGATAATTCTGGAGTCGCCACAGCTCCTGGTGTTCTGGGATTCCTCCAGCTGGCTGCTGGCCCTGCCGCCCTGGGGCTAAAACCTCGGCTCATGTGGACCTGGGCTTGGCTCGGCTTGGCTCCTGCGCTCTGCGCTCTGCACGCTGCCAGGTCCCAGAGCACTGCGCTGGTCCTTCCCGCAGGGCTGCTGGGCTGTCCTCAGTGGGAGTTTAGCTTCTCTGTGTCGTTCTGTGGGTGCTGGGGCTCCAGAAGTTGTTTAGAGTCCCCTTTTACGTCGTTTGGGGGGAATGTGGGGGCAGAGTGGCTTGGATGAGCTGTTTCTACTCCGCCATCTTGGCTCCGCCCCCCTGTAGTGTTTTTCAAATTTATATTCCTAGAACACTTCTATGTCATTTGCCTACTTAAAGGTTGTACAGTGTATATATAATTCTGGGTGGCTTTAATACTAGCATGGGCTCAGACTACCAGACTTGGCATGAAGTCCTAGAGAGTTGGAAACAGCCGCAGAAATAGTCACTTACTACTAAAGACTTGCACATCTAACTACTTCTCATCAGCAACGCTGTCTTCCATTTACCTAAATGCAATAAAACTTTGTGGATGGGCCCCCACAGCAAACAGTGGCATTTATTAGACTATGTGATTGCAAGGAGAAGAGACGGGATGTGAGAGTAACAAAGGTTATGTGTGATGTAGAGTGCTGGACTGATCATAGACATCCTCCCCAAGATAAATGTTTGCATTCAACAAACATAGGGTCCCCAAGGCAAAATGACTACCATAGGAATTAATGTCAATAGATTAGAGCTCCTCTCTGAGAGGGTACAGTTGGTTGCTAGCTTGGAGGGAAAGTTGAGCCAATGCACAGTTGGCAACAGTGGAGCAGAGAAGGAGTAGGAAGCTTTCACAGATTTGGTGGATAGCCCATTTTGTGGATTTGCTTGCCTGGGTCCAAACACTAGAAAACTTCGATACTGGTTTGATGAAAATGATGGGGAAATTCAGAAGCTGATAATTTACAAATGAGAACTCCACAGGATTTACTAGCAGGATAGTTCATCCATCTCTAAGAAGGCAGCATTTAAGTCCATCAAAAGTAAAGTACAAGCAAATCTTGGAGAAATGTAGAATTCTTGGCTCAGTAAGAAGGCATATGAAATTCAGTTTTACAATGATAGTAACAATCCAAAGTGCTTTTATGATGCCCTGAAGCCTATTTATGGGTCAAAGATCTATCTTGTATCTCAACTGCTCAGTGCTGACAAACCCACATGATCAGTGATAAGGACATGATCCTAGAGATATGGGATGAACAGTTCCATAGTGTTCTCAACAGACCATCATCAATCATTGCTGAGGCCATTGAGCATTTACCTCAGGTTGAAGTCAATTTCTCCTAGATGAAACTCCAACTGGAGAAGAGATTTTGAGTGCCATTAGGCTCCTTTAACATGGCAAAGCACCTGGTGCTGAGATTAACAAGGTAGAGGGTCCATTGCTCATACAAAAGCTGACTGAATTTTTCCAGGTTATATGGCAAGAGGAGATTATCCCCAAGAATTGTCCATCTCTATAAAGGTAACGGAAATGCATTGTCCTGTGACCATCAGAGGACGGTATCTCTTTTCACCATTGCTGGCAAGATTCTTTCCAAAGGCCTCCTTAAGAGGTTGATCTTTCACCTGGAAGATGGTCATCTACCTGAGAGCCAGTGTGGCTTCAGAAAGGGCAACAGAATGGTCAATATGACGTTTGCTGCCCAAAAACTCCAGGAGAAATTATAGGAGCAAAACAGAAGTCTATGTATAACATTTGTAGATCTGACCAAGGTCTTTGATACTGTTAGTCATGAGGGCTTGTGTAAAATTAAGTCAAAATTTGGTCACCAGGAGAAGTTCTTCAACATTGTGCATCAATTTTATGATGGCATGTGTGCCTGGGTTCTGGATAATGGATGATGCTCTCCTGCTTTACCGGTCACCAATGGAGTGGAACAAGGCTTTGTGCTTCCTCCCTTGCTTTTTAGCATGACACTTTCAGCCATGCTGTCAGGTGCCTTCAATGAAGACAAACACAGCATCACAGCACTAATGTATTTACTATCTTCAGTTTGAAAAGGCTACAAGCCAAGACCAAAGTGGAGGGAGTGTTGGTGCATGATTTTCTGTTTGCAGATGATTGTGCACTCAATGCAGCCTCTGAAGCTGAGATGCAACAAAGTATGGATCAATTCTCTGCTGCTTGTGCTATTCTTGCCCTAGCAATACCAAGAAAACACTGGTGCTCCATCTACCACAAGTACACCATCATTACATGGAACTATCAGCTATAGCAAATGGAGTAGTTTTAAATGCTGTGGATAAGTTCACTTACCTTGGCAGTGTACTTTCCAGGGATGTGTACATTGATAATGAGGTTGATACATGCATTGCCAGAGCTAGATCAGTGTTTGGGAGGCTCTGAAGGAAAGTGTGGCAGAGAAGAGGTATTAGAATGACTACCAGGGAAGAGTCAAGATGGTGAAGCAGAAACAGAATTTCCACACAGCTATGGCTGGCTACTTCCAATTTATATAAAAAGGGACTCTGAAAAAACTCTGGAGCTGCAGAACCCACAAAATGACACAGAGAAGTGAACCTTCTGCTGAAGACAGCCCAGCAGCCCGGCAGGGAGTGGCCAGCAGAGGACTCAGGGAGCTGAGGCCAGGCCCCCATGAGTGAGAGGTTTTAGATCCAGGGTAGCCAGACCAGCAACCAGCTGGAGGAACTCTAGAACACCAGCAGCTGTGGCGTTTCCAGAATTATAAACACATAGATGCCAAAGCCAAAGTGAAAGGTCAGTGCAGTATGGATTTTGGGACTAGTGGTGAGAGCCTGTTGGCCTCTTTTCCTGGGGGTGAGAAGCCGCTAAGTAGCCTGGCACAGCACACCATGTTGCAGCTTCAGCTCCTGGCCTGTGGACTGTAGGGGGATCCGGCAATCAGTCTGAGGTGTAAGAGCTCTTCCTTTAACCTTCTCAGATCTGGATTGTGGTCTGGGAGTAGAGGACTTGGGGTGTGTGACCAGGTTGCCAGAGCGTGTAGAAGCTTCAGAGAGGGCACCAAACTAATACCTCCAGCAGCTGAGAAAACCGCAGCGTTTGGGACAGAAGCTCCCCTGGGTGGTGGCAGAGTCCTACTGTGGCAACTAGCCCAAAAGTCAAGTAATTGAGTGGTAATATGCCTAAGCAAAGGAAACAAAATAAACAGAAAAATTCAACACTAGACTCCTATTTTGGGGGCAAAGAGGATCAAAGCATGGAACAGGAGGAGGACTGGGAGGTCAGAATTCCTGCACCAAAAGCCCCAAATGAAAATACGAGCTCATTACAGGCCATAGAGGACCTTAAGAAGCAGATAAGAAAAGTGGAGGAAAAATTAGGAAGAGAAATGAAAAAGATGCAAGAAAAGTATGAAATGACAGTCAACAGCCTGACTGAGGAAAATAACAACTTAAAAAATAAACTAGCTCAAACAGCAAACGAGGCTCAAAAAGGCAATGAGGAGAAGAACGCCTTAAAAAGCCAAATTTGCCAGATGGAAAAAGAATCTCAAAAGCTCACTGAGGAGAATTATTCCTTCAGAATTAGACTGGAGCAAATGGAAGCTAATGACTTTATGAGAAATCAAGATGCTATTAAGCAGATTCAAAGAAATGAATGAATAGAAGGCAATGTGAAATATCTCATGGGGAAAACCACTGACCTGGAAAATAGATCCAAGAGAGATAATTTTAAAATTATTGGACTACCTGAAAACCATGTTCAAAGAATGGACCTAGAAATTGTCCTTCAAGAAATTCTCCAGGAATATTGCCCTGATATTTTAGAAGCAAAGGGCAAAACAGAGATTGAAAGAATCCACTGATGACCTCTTGAAAAAGATTCCCAAAAGAAAACTCCTAGGAATATTATAGCCAGGTTCCAGAATTCCCAGATCAAGGAGAAAATATTACAAGCAGCCAGGAAGAAACAATTTGAATACTGAAACAACTGGAAACACAATCAGGATAGCGCAGGATCTGGCAGCTTCTACACTGAGGGATTGAAGGGCTTGGAATGTGATATTCCAGAGGGCAAAGAGCTGGGATTAAAACCAAGAATCACCTACTCAGAAAAACTGAGTATCATGTTTCAGGGGAAAATATGGTCATTCAGTGGAATAGAGGACTTTCAAGCATTCTTGAGGAAATAACTATAGTTGAAAAGAAAAGTTGACATTCAGATACAAGAAGCAAGATATGCTTGAGAAGGTAAACAGGGAAAAGAAATCATACAGAACTTATCAAAGTTGAACTATTTACATTTCTACATGAAAAAATGATAATTGTTACTAATGAAACTCTTCTCAGTATGAAAATAGTTGAAGAAGGGCATATGAGCATATAAATACATATGTGAATGTGTGTATATATGCTTATAGATATACATAGAAAGAGGGCACAGGTCAAATTTAATAGGAAGGGATGATACTTAAAAGGTGGAATTAAGAGGTGAGAGACGAATATAAAGAGACAAGATGGGGAGAGACAGAATGGGGTAAACTATCTCATATAGATGAGGCAAGGGGAAATGGTTACATGGGAGGGGATAACAGGAAGGCAAAAAGGCAAAATCTTATTCTCATTGAATTTGGATCAGGGAGAGAATGACATACATACTAAATAGGATATCTCACCCTACAGGAGAGCAGGGGTGAAGGGGATGAGAGGGGAAATGATGGAAGGTAGGGCAGGAAGGAAGGGGCGAGGGAATTTGGAAGCACCCACTTTTGAAAAAGGACAGGATCAAAATAGGGATAGACCAAATGGGAGGTGGGATTGGAGGGAGGGAAATATAGTCAGTCTTTTACAATATATCCACTATTGTAATGTTTTGCATAGCTACACATGTACAACGTATACTGGATTGCTTATCTTCCCAGTAAGGGTGGGTGACAAGGGAGGAAGGGAATGAATCTGGAATTCAAAGTTTTAAAACCAAATGTTTAAAAATTTATTAATATTTTTTTGCATATAATTGGGAAATAAAATATACAGGCATTGGGGCTCAGAGATTCACCTTGCCCTACTGACAAAGTCAAAGCGGGTATGGGAGAAGATATGGGAGAGAGTAGATGGGATGAAAGGATATCCTGTGGGACTGCTATTCTGAGGCGGTGGGTAGGGAAAAATGGGTAAAAAATTGTAACTCAAAATCTGGCAGAAATGAATGATGTAAACCAGAAGTTAATGCAGCATTTGGAAAAAAAGGTAAGATGAGAAAAAATATTAATTAAAAAAACAAGGAAAAAAACAGAATGACTACCAAACTGAAGGTCTATTGCTCATATGAAACCTGACCTCACTGTTGTATGCCTATGAAATCTGGACAGTATACCAGTGTATACTTAGATTCCCTGAAGACTAAGCTCAAATGGTTTCTATAGGAATCCTTTTCATGTTTCTCCTCTTGCTAGGGTCTTCTCCTCTAAGATTACTTTGCATCTACTGTGATTTCATCTTGTATATAACTATTAATATACATGTTGTCTTCCCTAATAGAATGGAAGCTCCTTGAGGGAAGGAACATCTTTTACTTTTTGTTCTCTCCCCTCCATGCTTATCATAGTGACTTGCATATAGTAATTACTTATTGAATATCTTTGGAGCAGTTGATTTATGAGTTCTTTATGCTCTGGAAAAAATTGTTGGTTCTTAATTAGCAATAATCATGCTTTAGATAAACCTCATTGTCTATGATACTGTCATTGGGAGAAACTCACATAGTCAGTTTTTGTAAAGATATTGTACAGTGTTGAAAAATACACTTCTTATAATTGCCATTCAATAATTTACAATGGTCTATCATATCTATTTTTTCTAATATTCAGTTCAGAGACATAAGTTCTTTCTTATCTTTCTGTTAGAAAGTGCCTGAATTATTTCTGAGGACTCCTTAGCTATTTGAATTCGGTAGCAATGATTCCTTGGGCAATAATTTAAAAGTACCCCTCTCATTGTTACTATAGAAAGTTCCATGTGCATAATCATTAAAGGGTACATAAAGCTGACAACTAAACTGTAAGTAGCTCCCCCTTGCCTCCATAATCCTCATAGAGGACTACCCAATGCCCATGACAAAGAGCTAACTTGGAAGTAAAATTCCTGTCACATGAGAAAAGCCACAATACTCCTCGTTTTTGACTGCTTTGAGAGGCAACTGTTAAAATCATGTCACTAAAATGATCATAGAGCTATTTCTGTCAGGGTTGTGTGTTACTGTTATATATATGTTATATATACTATATATAACTGTTATATAACTCTGGATTTCTCCGTCTACTATCTAGTTCAATGTCTATTGTGCTGCTATCCTTGGCATATTTCCTTAAAGAGATTCTATGTAAACAATTGGGATTCAATTTGGGCAGCCGCTGTTGTTTGTCCTTAGTTTCCAAGAAGACCATCACATCATGGGAGCCTAGCCAAAGCCCATTACAATCCACCCCATAGTTCTGGCCATGAATAGTCATTCAGTATTCCAGTCAGGTCCTAGTTATAAAACTGTTTCCTTACCTTAATGCAATGGACAAGCTCACAGCAGCTAAAACTCCCATAATTAATAAGAAAACTTGAAGGATTAATTTCCTTGTGGGTCTTCATTTAGTTCAGTGGAAGATCCTTAAAGCTATTAGACTCTTGATTCAAGTTCCAGAGGCTAAGGACTTTGGATAAGTTGATAAGTATGTTGACCTTTGGACTATTGGTGATATTGCCATAAAGTTAAGTGAAGTGGGTCAGTCACCCAGGTCATTTAAGTCTGATATTGGAATAAAACGAGATGTTCATAAGTTAGTTAATAAAAAAGTTTACTTCGCTGTAACATAGAAAAGATACTGAACAAGGATATAGAGCTTAGCTTGTGTATATATAGTTTGCCTCATCTTCTTATGGAAAAGAGACTGGTCATCAGGGAAGACTTGTTATTTGAGAAGTCTTAGTACAGCCAACAAGTTGAAAAGGTCGTTATTTCATGTGGGTGGGCCTTTTTATGCCCTAAGGTGGCCAGGAAACCTGGTCAATATATCCTGAGGCCACCAGGAAGCTGAATTAAAGGTTAGATGCCTTGAGTCTTAGTCCCCTGAGCCAATTAATTCATTGAGACAGTTCTTTTGACTTTTAAGTAAAGAACTAGCCTAAGATATATGGCAGAGGGCAGGGAAAGAATCAGGTAGATATTGTCCCTATTACATGCCAATCTTTGGCCAAATCCCTGAAAGTCTTCTAGAGAATCTGCTACAATTTAAATGGCTTTAGAGCCATTCCTGGACGACCCAAATTTTGGGATTGAAAAGGGCAGTATGGCAGAGTAGTTACTGGAATGAAAAAGAAGTGGGGGAAAGCTAAATTAAAAATATAAAATATAAACACAAACAAATAAAATTTAATGGTGCTTTGAAAGAGTGACCAAATGTGGAAGAGAAAGACCAATAATTTTCACTTCTCAAATTTGGTAGACCCCATCCAAGATTTCAATGATCTGATCAATATTGTAGATGTGGCTAAATCATTGCAGTTCATAGTATATCTCCTGATAGTGTCGCAATGGGGGCTCTGCCCATGCCAAAAGCTATTGAGGTTTAAACTCTGGGACACCAAAAACTGTTGGGATTTCATGATGTGTTGTGGTAGAACTGTCTCAAAGAATTCAGTCATATCACCTCCAATCCAAGTATAGACGTTTATTGAGATTGATGAGAGGTCATGGAGCTGGCTAAATTCCAAGAGGAACCAGCAACTTTAGAGAAAGCAAGATGGATTTTTATAGGGTAAAAATGCAATTATATAACATAAATTATGAATACTAAAAAGGCAGGAGGTGTTTGTTAAGGGATTAGGAAATAGAGGAGGGGGTCCCAGTCACAGGGGAGCTGTGCATGTGATTACCCACAATGCATACAGAAAAACCCATTTGGGGGAGTGAATATGTATGACAATATTATAATAAGCCTCTATGTAATAAGTTCACTCTGGGTCAGTTCTTTACTATTACTGCAGAAGTGCCTACTTAGAGAAAGTCCCTTCTATTGTTTTGGGGCCCACATCCTGCTTGGGCATCCTGGTAGTGCCACTTCCTGATTGGCTGACTACTATTTCTGTGAGAAATATGAAGAATGGGTCGAGGGGCAATGCTTAGGTAGAAGTGATGGTTGGAATCCCATCACATGGACACACTTGCTCTTCTGTGAGGAATATGAGTTCATGGATACACCTGTTGTTCTAGTGGGCAGAGAGGCATATATGAAGTTAGGATATTGGTGGGAGGGGTGGCTAAGTAGGTTCAGTGGGCCTGCTATTCAGTGGGGGTTTATAATGAAGTCAGAATACTGGGGCTGGGGGCAGATTTATTAGGATTCCATAAGTAGAAGTGATAAGGAGTTGGAGCATCACAAGCAGCATCAGGGCTACCCCTTTGGCACGTCTCTTCTTCATCATGAATTAGGGTCATCTGTAGTAAGAAATCTAAGAGGTCATTGTTCTGCATGCAGACTGTACTGTCCTGGTGCTAGTGCTGATGCCAAGACCTCTTAATACTTCATCCTTATTGTTTCTCAGCTGAAAAATTAAAATATCTCTCTCCTTGGGAGCTTCAATGGGAAATTGGTTCCACATGTCTGCCCCTTTAGAGGTGCCTGTTGAGGGTCTGCACTCTTCTTTCACGGGGATGGATAAGGATCATGTTTACATTTTGACGCTCAGGATCATCACTAAGGCAATCAGGGATCTTCCTTTATCCAAGCAAATTTGCCACAGTTATGGTGAAGCAAAAGCTTCTCCTCCCTAAACCTTGATCCCCAAGATCTTTCTTGGAAGAAGCTGACTGGACCATCCCAGAAGAAAGATTTGCCATTTGAGGGGAGCCTGAGCTTTTTTCTCAAGGTACATAGAGCCCCTAAGGGGAAGGGAACTTTAGACATAAGAGATGCTGCATCGGGGAAGGAATAAAAGAAGAGCCAGCTCTTACTACCTCCAAAAGAACTTCATCCTTTTTTGGTAAATCTTCCTAGAGACTAGATTCAGGAAACCACTGGACCTCTCCTTTCTATAGCAGCAGAGATCCATCACAGTTACGGTTTCTGGGAGGAGAGACACACAACTTTGAAAATAGGCAATATGATAATGAAGCTATTGATTTGTAGGGACAAAACTTTTGACCCTTAAATGGAAGAAGAAGGCCAGTTTTTCAGCTGGGCATAGGGTGAGTGCCATTCGGATTATGTGCACACTCCAATTGGCATAAGGAGTAAAAGTCATCAATGGTACAAGTCTTGTCCTTAGTTACACCCACTAAGTGCTCTACACCTAGCATCATGTCATGGCTCCCATATGCAGATTGGCAATTGACATTCCCCAACTTTTGCTTTCCTCATAACAGCTTAACCTTGATTTAGTTAAGCAAATATCTATGATGAATGCCCCATAAAAAGAAACATCTGAAAAATTCCTCCACTGGCTCTGACCCCAAAGGTGAGAGCCTCCAATTGCCCAGCTCACTTCTCCCCAGGCCACAGATTATATGGCCGAGGACCATTTCCCAGGACTGAATATAGACGAACATCCTATCCAACTTGTTCTTGAGGTTTTTTTTACATGGATAGATATTCCATATATGCCCAATATTCTAGTTTACTGGTCACTTTTTCAGATGCTCACACCATTTTCAGAAAGTTGTTCTCTTATATAGAGGATATCATATTCATGGATATGGATCATGGTTGCAAGGAGGATAACCATAATGAAGACTAAAAAAAAAAAGATAACAGACAAAGCTTCCCTCTGTTACTTAGCTAAGGGATCATTCCTCTTTGCCTGAAGTTTATCTCCTGGCTTTTGGTTACAGATTCCCAGTCTCTTCTTACCTCTCCCCAAGGGAATATGGGTAGAAACAAAGAATAAATCCAATATTTCCCAATCCCTTGTTCTTTCCTGGTTATAGCTTTGATATTATCTTCTCCTTGGCCTTCACCCAGGAGCTTAGCAAGAATATCAGTTGAGTTAGTATATCCGCTTTCTTAGATATAAACTCTTCAATTCCCACCACCACTGCCTTCTTGAATGTGGACATGCCTTGCTGTGCCAGCATTTCCCACAAATCACAGTTATTACCAAAGTTCTTCAGAAATACCGTCAGAGTATTTTCATACCACCTCTTCTGTGTAGACCTTCAGTATTGTGCTCTCTAAAATAGAGTTTAAGTGTTTGGCAGTTCAACTCTAGAGAGGACTTCAGTGTTTTGTACCTTGTGTTGTCAGGAAATCTTCAGGATCTTAAGTGGAAGTGGTTCAGTTTTCTGGCATGGCACTGACAGACCATTAAGGGTTCACAGACATACAACGATATTTTCAGCACTGACATTCTGTAGACTTACAGTTTGGTATGCAGCCTAATACCTCTTCTCTCCCACACCCAAACACTGAGCCATCTCTGGAAGTACATGCATCAATTTCATCATCTATTATCTACAATGCTCTCATATTGTCCCAGTTACCTATGGGGTGAAGCAAGATTGTGTGCTTTCTCCCATTCTCTTCAGCATGATGTTTTCTGCAATGTTGTCAGATGCCTTCAACAAGGATGAAAATGGCATAAAGATGAGCTTCTATACTGATGATAAACTATTTAACTTGAAAAGGATACAAGCCAAGACCAAAGTAGAAAGGGAATTGATGTATGACATGTGAGGGGAGTTGATGATAGTGCACTCAATGCAGCCTCTGAGTCTGATATGCAACAGATGATTGATTTATTCTCTGCCACCTGTACTAATTTTGTCTTGACAATCAACACCAAGAAAACAGATGTCCTCCACCAGCCAGCACCAAACCATCCTTATGTGGAACGATTGGTCACAATAAATGGAGAAATTTTGAATGCTATGGATAAGTTCACTTACCTTTATGGTACTCAAGCCTGTCCAAGGACATTTCATATGGAAGAAGAAGAACATGATTGGTGAGGACAATGATGGTGATAGGTCCCATAGCCATCTTACTTGGTACTTAAATTCCCTAACTAGAGGTATCCTCAACTGTTAGAGCATATCACTTTCCATTGAAGAGGACCAATTGTAATGGTTATGAGAATTTTAAAATCTTCCCTGATTTGAAGATATCCCATGCCCCCTAATAGATTGAATTTAATCACATGGAGCCTGTGGTGGGAGAAGTTTGCTGAAGGGTGGAGCAGAGCCCACAGGAAACTGGGCCTCAGAGCAATTAGATGGTGGGAGACAGAGGATGGCAGGCTAGCAGACAGCTAGGCTTGTGAGTGTTGGTTTGTGGGAAGGCTGAAGGATGGTGTGGTTCTCTGTGGCGTTATATGTATTAACTTTGCTACTATGATGGATTTGGCTTTCCAGATAGGGGATTCACTTTTCTGGTGTCTGAATAAATGTTTTGCTTCTGTTGTCTACATGGAGAGTCTGTTACATTATGCAATTGAGAACTATGATGGCATATTTATAGTCACTGTCAACACTGTGAATATTGTGTTGGTGCTACACCAATGTAGTCTACTGAGCAATCTTTGCAAATTTGAGATTCTCTGGGTATATAATTTTATTGTTTTTAAATCAATCAACAACATTTATTAAGCACCTACTATATCCAGGCATTGTGCTAAGCACTGGGGATACAAAGAATGACAAAATAAAGCCCCTGCTCTCAAAGAGTTCAAAAGAAAGACAATATGCAAATAATTATGTGCAAACAACACACACACACATATATATATATATATATATATATATATATATATATATATATATATATATATATAATTGGAGATAATCAAGAGAAGGAAAACATTATAATTAAGAAGAATAAGGAAGGACTTCTTGTAAGAGGTAAGAATTTGATTAGGGCTAGAAGAAAGCCAGGAAGCAGAAATTAGGAGGGAGATAATTCAAGGCAGGTGGGACAGTCAATATAAGTTCATGGAGTCAGAACATAGAAGGTTTTGTTTGAGGAACAGCAAGAAAACCAGTATCACTCATTTGCAGAAATTGTGAAGATGGATAAAGTAGAAGAAGACAGGAAAAGTAGGAAGATGACTTGTTATGAAGGGGGCTTATCATAAAAGAGGTTTTATATTGTATACTGGAAATTATAAGGAGGCACCAGAGTGTTTTGAATATGTATATGACATAGTCAGACATGGACATTACAAAGATCATTTTGCATCTGAGTAGAGTGGAGAGTGGACTTCAGTAAAGAGATACTTGAGACATGGAGATAAACCTACATTACAGTACTATTGCAATAGCTTAGACATAAGGTGATGGGGACCTGTATCAGGGTGGCAGTAAGCCCATTGGGGGATTAGGTCAGAAGTGGCTAATTATGGGAACTGAGTGAACCATACTGATTCCATCTAGTGACTCAATTATGAAACGAGCTTAGTTTCTATTCAGTTCAATTTTCTAGTTCAATTTCTGTCTTGTGAGAAAACTTTATTCATTTGTGGGAACTGAGAGAAAATCTTAGTACGTTGTTAGAACCTGGTCCTGCATGACTATGAAACAGGACCACCTCTCCCTACTGTTTAGAGACCTTTAACCAAGGACCTAAGTTATGCTGACCAGAAACCCAGTCAGATGCAAAGATTGATGTAGGGAGTTTTCTCACAATTGTATATCTCAAACAACCCATATGTCTTATTTGAAAACTGGCCCCATACTGATCAATCAATTATTTTTTCCACAGTTGCCTTGATTGTTTACAAATACTTGGGGAGTAGGACTCCTCCTTTTCTGAATTCAGGGAACTGTACCTATTCACTCTCCCCTTCCCAACTTAGAAAGTCCATAATATTTCATCCAATTAAAATAAAATTGCTTAATGTTATATTAATTCCCTTTAATTAATTGACCTTATTTGATTAATTGTTTTTAATGAATAAAAGTCTGTCTCTCCCCATATTTAAGGTCCAAGCCTAAGCTAAGGAGGTCTGGTCCTAGTTTTTTGGATGATTGGCATGCATTCCATAATAAATCAACATGCTCAAAACATGAAGTCTTTGTTTCCTTAGTCATTAATCTTTCATCCATGAGAGAATAGAAGGGGATATATATGATAAATATTGTGAAGTTAGGAATGACAGGATTTAGCAGCAGATTGGATATATGGGGTGATCTTGAGTGAGGAATTAAAGATGACAGTGGGAGCAGCTAGGTGGTACAATGGATAGAGGACAGATATGGAATCAGGAGGACCTCAGTTAAAATCCGGCCTCAGACACTTGACACTTACTAGTTGTGTGACCCTGGGCTAGTCACTTAACCCTATGCCTCACCCCCCCCCAAAAAAAAAAGTACACTGAAACTATGAGTTTGAGTAATAAGGAGATTTGTAGCACACTCAAATGTAATAAAATGCAGAAGAGAGGAGGATTTGAAGAGAAAGATAATTACTTTTGTTTTGGACATGTTAAATTTGAAGTTTCTATGGGACATCCAATTTGAGATGTTTAAGAGACAGTTGTTAACTTAAGACTGAAAGTTAGGAAAGATATAAGTAGATCTGAGAATCATTGGAATAGAGAAAAACACTGAACAGCTGATAATATCACTAATCATGAGAGTAGAGGTAGAAGCAAGCTAAAGACAGACCCTTTGGGGGCTTCTCCATTTGGGAGGTATGACCCAGAGGAAGATCCAACAAATGAGACTGAGGAGTGGTCAGACAAACAGAAGGAGAACCAGAGCAGAACAGTGTCGTGAAAATCTAGAGGAAAGATTATCCAAGAGTCAAAGGCTGCAGACAGGTCAAGAAGGAAGAGGATTAAGAAAAGCCAGTCAGATCTGAGAATTAAAAAGCATTGGTAAATTTGAAAACAGTTTCAGTTAAATGATGTGGTCAGATCATGAAAGGAAAGGATGTGGGGAAACCCAGTGTAGATGGCTTTCTCAAGGAGTGAGCCATGAAGAGGGAGGGTAGCTAGCCAGCAAGGATATTCAGATCAAGCCAGAGTTAAGTTTTTTCTTTATTAAAGACAAGAAGAGTTATGGGCCTCTTTGTAGACAGCAAAGAAAGAAGTCAGTAGGTAGAAAAGCATCGATCAGTGAGAGAAGTGGAGAAGATGTGGTGAAATCCTTATTTCTTTATGCAATTCACTGGGGACTCTTCTATTAGAGGCTACATATAGTAGTCCCACTGTCATTAATGGTGAAAAGAGCCATAAAAATCTAACAGAGAGAAAAGGAACAATCATTTACAAAGAGCCTACTATGTACCCGGCACTTTGCTAAGCTCTTTGCAAATATTATCTCATCAAAAAACCCTGTGATGCAGCTTAATTCTGCAAATTCATCACAAGAAGCTGTGCAGAGGAAGTAGAAATAACAATTTGCTTCCTATTTTAATGCCTTCTCAGTCCTAGTCTTCCCAGACTAAAGCACTAGCGTCATGCATATACTCCCTCCTATTCAATGTTCACACTTATTCTTTTAATCTTTAATTCTCCCAGTCCAATTCCAGGTGACCCACTAATTGACTAGCCCATACCACTGCACACTTTGGAAGACACATTTGTGTACAACACAAAAGGCAACTGTTACTATCACTATTTTACTATTGAGGAAACTGAGACAAACAAGTGACTCTATCATGATCTTAGATGATAAGTGTCTGAAGCCAGATTTGAATTAAGTCTTCCTGATTCCAGGCCAGCTCTTCTCCAACCGCTGTGACATTTAGCTACATCTCAGAGTCTCTGTTGTCTCTTTCCAAAATAAATACATTTCTAAGGTCGTATTTGTGTTAATTTAAAAAACGAAATGTCTGATGCATTTAAAACCTCTATAAGATAATTTGTGGTATATCAGATGCCAAGAAGCATATCCATTAAAAACAAATCCCGTCATATATAGTTTATTGATTTCACAGAATGCAGAAAATATACTTAGAAGGGCATGCAAATGCAGAGGAAATCCCTGAACATCTAGCTGAAGCCAATGATGGGCCAGTGCTACTTCTTGCTTTCATCCTAGTCCTCTCATCTTCCTTCACTAATTTAAATGTAATTAGTTACTGAGTAAAAATATATGCTTCAAAAAGATTTGATTAACTTATTTCTGTAACAAACTCTAAGACAAATAAGGCAAATTAATGGGATTACAAATTATTCCACTGAATTTAAAGGGAATTGGGGAGGTTTGACTCTTTAAGGCTCTTCCTGAGGGAGGAGTTTCCATTTTACTGTTGTGTCCATTTCCTCAAAGTCTCCCAGCTCCTGATCCTTTGACAACTCTAGGAAGACCTGAAAAATAAGCAGGAGGGGAAAGAGGTAAAAGAAGAGGGGAGGGCAGAGAAGAAAGAAAGGCAAGTTGACAATGAATGGAAAGAGAACATAAAATATATTAAAGTTACCTGGCAATATAGCATACCTGTTCCAAAGTGGGCTGAGAAAGGCTGTATTCCTCCAGATTGAAGGCACATTTAGCTGCACAAGAATAAATTTTATATTAGGCAATTATCATATATATTTCACTCATTATTTAGAAGTCATAATACAGCAGAAATAGCAATTATAAATCATTCAAATATCTGATGGCCAAAGCTTCAGGAGTCAAATATTTAGCCAAGGAGCCAAATTTTCCTGGAAAGGGGAAGCCTAGAGCAAAAAGAGACCTAAACCCCCTAATCAGGGGAACCCCCAAGCTTCTAGAGGAAGCACCAAGTCAAAAGTACATGCTGTAGACAGCAAGTTTCTATATGCTATTTTTTTTACTAAGGGCAGCTTAATTCTGCAAATTCATCACAAGAAGGTGTGCTGAGGAAGTAGGCATAACAATTTGCTTCCTTCTGAGAAATGCATTCTTAGTCCTTGTCATCCCAGACTGAAGCACCAGTGTCATGCACATACTCCCTCCTCTTCAATGTTCACACTTATTGTTTTCATCTCTATTTCTCCCAGTCCAATTCCAGGTGACTCACTAATTGACTAGCCCATACCACTGAACATTTTGGAATACCCATCTACAGATGATAAATTCCCCTACATCCTTGAACTTTTCAAACAACATTTTTTTGATATCTTCATTCAAGAATGTTCATAAAATAGACCCTGTTATACAGAGGCTTATAGGTTGGGGACACCAAGAAACAATGAAGATGCTGCTGAGAAAGGAAGTAGAGAAGGATTGGAAAGGAGAGGACCATAGCTTGGTGGCTGATAGGTTAGGGAGAGTTGTCTCTGCCTACTGAAGAAATACAAATAATATCAATGTCCTTAACTCTAGGTTTTACTTGAGAAAACTATTCGCCCATTGTCATGGCTCTACCTCTGGGGAAAAAAATACACACACACACACACACACACACACACACACACACACACACACACACACATATATATAGTGCTTACTATGTGCCAAGCACTACCCTGGGCAGTTCACAATTTTGTACTATCTGATCCTCACACACCTTGTGAGGTAGGTTCTATTATTACCTCCATTTTACAGATGAGGAAATGTAGGCAAATAGAGATTAATTGACTTGTACAAGGTAATACAGCTAGTAAACTTAGGTCTTCCTAATTCCAGATCCAGCAGTCTTTCTACTCTACTAACTTGCTGTTCTATGTCTCAATCCCGTCAAATCATTCTATTACTTCTTTCATGCAAATTTAGAGGATCCACCCCAAATTTTCACATGGACTATTTGTGCCCAACCTATGGTGGAACAATCTGAATTCATATTGGTCTTTTCAGCCACAGTGGATCCATTAAAACTTGACTCTAGCATAGTGATGTCATTTTGATCCTCTTCAAGAATGAAGGATGGGAGCGGCTACGTGGTGCAGTGAGTAGAGCGCCGGACCTGGAGTCAGAAGGACCTGAGTTCGGATCCGGCCTCTGACACTTAATACACACAAATGAAAAAAGCCTAGCCAAGTAACCTTGGGCAAGTTACTTAACCCCAATTGCCCTCCAAAAGGCAAAAAAAAGAATGAAGGATGAATTTTCTTCATGATTTGGTACTTGGTTCGTGGTCTCCCTCTATACTTATCCAGACAAATCTTTTGATAATCTGATCTCTCAATTTTTCTATATTCCCAACTCTAATGACAACTTCCACCCCACTAAAGTCACATCTGACATAGCTATATCTTAGAATACACCATCTCTCAATGTTGTTCACCTCCAAAAAGATCTATGAAATGCTATTCTTTAATCATAGACTTCTTATCTTTTTGATTATTCTGCTTTAAATGAATTATTCACATTTATCATATTTGGTTTCTTGAACTATTCCCATTTTACTAATCCATCTCCTTCATTCTGTTTGTTTGTTTTTTTATTTCACTGAGACCAAACCTTGACCATCCCCTCTTCGGCTCCCCATAGCTAGCATGTCACTAGCTTCTGCAATGGAATCCTTTGGACCTCTTCCCTTCTGCTGCTGTCAGACAAGAAATATTCATCCCCAAAGAATCTCTGTTGATTTCTGTGTTCCAGAAGCATAACTAATGAAACTTCCTAGAAAAAACCCTTGACAATAAGGCTTCAGCTCCTACCTCCCTAAAAATTACTCTCTCTAAGGCAAGCATTCTTAACTTGATGCCTATGAACTTAGTCTTTTTTAATTTAATAACTGTATTTTAATATAATTTATTTCCTTTCTAATCCTATGCATTTAAAAACATTCTAAGAGGTCCATAGCCTTCACCAGACAAAGCAGTCCATGATGAAAAAAAAAGGTGAAAAACGGCTGTTCTACAGTGTCTAGTGATCTCCTAATTACTAATTACAGGGTCCTCTTTCAGGTTTATCATCCTTGAGTTTTCTGCATAATTTGGCACTCTTAGTTCCTGCTAGATACTGGATGCTTTCTTTCTTCAGAGGCTACTGAGATATAGATTCTTCTGGTTCTTAGACCTTTAATCAATCCTTTCTCTACCTTGGATCCTTAACTTCTTTTCATCAACTTAATGCAGGAAATCCTCTTAGGGTCTGTTGTGAGCCTCTTCACTTCTGTTTTCTTTCTCCTATATCTCCTTCATTCTAGTAGGAATAAATATCACAATATGGTGCAAGTCAACAAATATTTACAAAGCGCCTACTATGTGCCAAGAACAACACTAAGTGCTACAGACACCAAGAAAGACAAATACATTTACTACTCCTGAGGAGTTCACAGTCTAAGAAGATAATTTGTAAACAACTATGTACAAACAAGATTTGTACAGGATAAATTGGAGATAATCTTTGAGGAAATTGACTATCACTAGCTAGGATTTTAAAGTTGAGACTTAAAGGAATCCTGGGGGGAAGAAAGGAGGAAAGAGAGATGAAGAGGGAGGGAATTCCAGGAATGGTGGACAAAATGCTAAGTATGGAGAAAGTATCTTTTTCAGGGGAAATGTAAAGAGGCCTACATTACTGAATTGAACAGAGAACATGAAGGTTGAATAAGGTGTAAGAAGCCTGGAAAAGTACAGGATATTTTCTTCAGAGGCTACTGAAATGGTAGCCAGGTTACAAAGAATCACATTACAACGGGCTTAAAAAGCCAAACAGGGAATTTGTATTTGATTATGGGGGTAACAGGGAGTCACTAGAGTTTATTGAATGGAGGTGGTGGTGGTGGTGGTGGTGTGTGTGTATGTGTGTGAGAGACAGACAGACAGACAGACAGACAGAGTGCTAGACCTGTACTTTAGGAAGACCACTTTGATAAATGAGTGAAGGATGGTTTGGAGTTGGGAGAGACTAGAGTCAGGGGACGGACCAGAAGGTTATCATAATAGCAAAGGAGGGAGGTGATGAGGAGTGAAGGGAGCATTTAAAGGAATTACGGCACTTCATGTAATTTTTCTCCTTTTATCCTCACAACTCTGTGTAGTAAGTGCTTTTGTTATCTCTGTTTTGCCAATGAGGAAACAGGCTGAGAGATTTTAAGTCACTTGCCCAGGTTGAGCAGTCTATCCAGTCTTGCCAGAGAGTTGTATATACCCATATCCAAGACAATGAGCTCTATTTCTGGTTCTCTTCTTGGACATTGTTTCCTGAGAAAACTCTTCTTTCTATTACTGTTCTTCCTATACTATACTTGCTGTCCTTTATATCAGCTTTAGAAGATCTATGTATTATTTTCTCACTCTATCTTTAGAATTGGGACAATATTTTTTTTACTAGATTTTGTTGGTACACTCTATCACTGGTTAAGGCCCCATCATTACTAAGTAGTAGTAGAAGCAGTAGTAGTAGTAGCAGATGTACTAATAGTAGTAGTAGTAGCAATAACATAATAATTACATTTCTACAGCACTTAACAGTTTGAAAATTACTTTACAAGTATACATTACAAGTATCCTCATAGCAATCCTAGGAGGTAAGTATTATTATTATCCCCATTTTACAGATAAGGAAACTGAGGCAGAGAGAAGGTATATTACTTGCTTGCCCTTCTCTGAGAGAGGATTTGAATTCAGGTAAATCCAAAATATTGTTCTCAAACTCTCCCTACTAGACATTTATTCATTTCACAAAAATGTCCTTTTGTTATGAAGTTAATTCCTTTAATAATGAAAATAGCACAAGGTGTCGCTAAGCTCTTCAGGTTTTTGCCCAGGATTTTATGCTTCAATATTCTTCTATTTAGTTATTTGTATGGATGTATTCCACTAAACACCTACCATAAGGTAGCCAAAGTAAGTAGTGCTAAGGTCAGACAAGAGAGTGATCTGCAAACTATGAGTAAATAATTTGACTTAGATTCTTTGCAAAATTCGAGAATGTATTACTTAAAAGATTGTTAAGTGAACATTAAGAAGAGGAACAATAGTCACAAAAAGACAACAGGAATTGGTCATGTCAAAACAGACTTATTTTCTTTTTTTTCCCTAGGGTTGCCAAACTAATAAGTCAGGGGAATACTACGGGTAATTAAATGATCAAGAGCAAAATATTCAATAAAATCTGTCATGTGGGGGTGGCTAGATGGCACAGTGAAGATAGCACTAGCAGTGGAGTCAGGCAGACCTGAATTCAAATCTGGCCTCAGACATTTAATACTTACTAGCCATGCGACCTTGGGCAAGTCACTTAACCCCAATCACCCTGCCTCCCCCCCTCCAAAAAGAAAAAAAAAATCTGTCACATAGTCCAAATGATGGGATGGTTAGATAGATTTAGAAATGGTTGATTACCTAGACCTCAAGAAAAATTGTTAATAGTTTCATGTCAGTTTGGAAGATGGTGTTCAAAGGAGGGTCAAAAGTTTCTATACTTCACCTTGTATTGCTTAGCATGTTCTTCAGTTGCTTAGAAAAAGGCTTTTATAGCACTTATCAAATCTGAAGGTGAAACAAAACTGGGAGAAATAGAGGACACAATATGACTGACCAGGAATGGAATGCCCCAATATCCAAAAAGATCTTGACAAGGAAAATATTGACTCAAATTTACTAAGAAGAAAATCAGTGGTGATTGACATCCTACACTTAGGTACCACAAATAAATTTCATGAATACAAGAATAGGAAGGTATGTCCAATAGAAGTTCAGATGAAAAAATCTGATGGTTTTGATGATTTGACATGTGTGTCAAGAGCATTTTCTGGCAACCAAGAAAGCTTGTATAATCTTAGGTTACATTAAGAGATGCTGTATCCAGGAATAATAATCATCCTGCTATGCTCTGACATTGTCCATCTATATTAAGAGTAGACTTCATTCCTGCATCCCACATTTTTGGAATAATATTGATGTGATGGAGAATATATACTGGAAGATAACCAGAATGCTGAGGGGACATAAATTCATGTCACATGAGGATTGATTAAAGGAAAGGAGAATATTTAGCCTTGAGAATAAAAGACAATGGGAGTATTTGACATGGAAAAAAAAAACCCCTAAACTTGTTCTTATTGATCCTAGAAGGCTGAACCAAGAGCTATGGGGGTAAATTGCAAAGAGGAAAGTTTTTCAATGTCCTAAAATTAGCCAACTACAGGAATGGATATTTCTTTTACAATTAATTTTCCAGTTGTTTGTTATTTTATTTTGTCACAGTGATTGCAACTTGATGGATTTCTAGTTCTGACACTTTCTGCTATGTGTTTTTTTATGTTACTAAGACCTTGAAAACACGAACAAAAAACGAACTTTTCCCCCTACACAAAGGAAAACAGGAAAATTGGACTGCAAAGGAAAACACAAATCTCTGCCACAATCTGTATAGCATGTTTAAAAAATATTTTAATATCTGCTGACCATTTCTCTATTAGAGAATGGTGTATGTTATCACATACTTGCATTATTTTCCCTATATATTGGATATCAATCCTTAATGAGAGAAATTTGCTGCAAGTATTTTACCCCAGTTAACTATTTCCATGATTTTGAGATGAATCACTTAACCACTCTATCTCAATTCCATCATTAAAATTGTAATAACAATGCATGCCCCTACTTTGCAGGATACTTGTGAGGAAAATAATTTAAAAAATCTTAATGTGAAGGATACAAACAGTTTTCAAAAGAAAAAAGTCAAGCTAGGTAACAACTAAATTAAAATGATGCTCCAAATTACTAATAATTAGACAAATCCTAATTAAAACTACTTTGCAGTTCTACCTCACACATGTCAGATTAGCAAAACTGACCAAAAAAAGGAAAATGACGAATGCTGAAGGATCTACAAAAACAAAACAAACCAAAACAGGTATATCAATGCCCATTTGGTGAATTTGTGAAGTGGGTCTGAATTCTGGAAAACAATTTGGAGTTTTATCCAAAAAGTCACTAAATTGTACATACCTTTTGACCCAACAATGCTACTAATGGGTATGTACCCCAAAGTGATTAAAGAAAGTGCAAAAAATCCATATTCGCAAAAACATTCATCACAGTAATTTTTATTATAGCACAGAGCTAGAAACAAAGTGGGCATCCATTAACTGGAGAAGGACTAAACAAATCATTATATATGAATGCAATAGAATATAATCGTACTATAAGAAATTATGAAAGGGGGGGATTTTGAGGAACCTAGGAGGACTTGTATGAGCTGATAGAGTGAAATAAGCAGAACCAAAAGAATAATGTATATAGTGATTACAACATTGTAAAGGATAGCAACTATGAAAAGACAAGATTTATGATTAACACAATGACCACTCATAGCTCTAGAAGACTGATGATGTTGTCATGCTTTCCATATCTTGGCAGAGAGGTGATGGACTATAAGTATATATTCCGTATTTTGTATGACTATGACCTACTTGTTACAAGGAAGAGCTTTTGTTTTAGGTTAAGATGAGAGAGTTAGGGAGAGAAGTGAGAAGGAAGTGATAGTAATACTAAGACAAAAGAGAAAAGCAAGGAAAGAAAGGAGGAAAAAAAAGGAGAGAAAGAAAGGAAGGAGAGAAGGAAGGAAGAAAAGATGGGAGGAAGGAAGGAAAGAATAACATAGTGTTGAAAAATCATTACAAAACTAAACAGAAGTGAGCAGAAAGAATTTCAAAAGGGAGCATCCATAAGGGGACTTTTGAAGTTTAGTGTGGAATTACAACATCAAATTTCAAATATACAAAAATGTATCATTTTGGGTGGGAAAAGACTTTAAATGTTTTAAGAATTTTGAGTTATTATTATTATTAGATCACACCTTTTTTTTTACTTTTGGCATCATGTTCTGTACTGTAGAATGTCATTTTCAAAGTAGCCTTTGAAATCTTACCTGCCTCTAATTTGGAAAAGGCTTGAGAAAGAGGTTGAACATCTTCCATGGGCAACTTATAAACCATCAAAGAGGAATACCTTAAATGGGGGGAAATAAAAATTTGTTGCTTAGTCTCAAAGTTACAATTTACCATTTTCTTTCAGATAAGTAACACTACTGGAATTACTTTTCAATTTGCAATAAAAAAAATTGGTCTTATATACTATTGTTCAGTCATGTCCAACTCATCATGACCCCATTTGGATTTTCTTGGCAAAGATACTGGAATGGTTTGCCATTTCCTTCTCCATATCATTTTTCAGATAAAGAAACTGAGGCAACAGGGTTAAGTAACTTGCCAATGGACACAAAGCTAGTAAAGTGTCTGAGACCAGATTGAAACTCAAGAAGATGAGTCTTCCTGACTTCAGGCCAGGCACTCTATCCTAGTTCATATACTAACTACAAAGTATAAATCTAACACCATTCATCCACTTTTAGAATTTCATAGGCCTTGGGTCTCTCTGCTCTTTCTAAAACATCTCCCTTACCTTTCCTACTAACCCGCAGTTTACTTGCCTAGACTTCTCTAAACCTCTAAGGTGGGCACCCTACCTACATCTCCCTCCCAGTAAATACCCTGGTAAATTTTCCCATGCTTCAAAACTACCACACCCTACTCTCTTCTTGCCTACAGCCTCCTGTCCTTCCACTCCCTCCCAATACCCAAAACTTTCTGAAGACAATGCAAATGTAACAGAACTCCAATTAAGCTACAATAGGTCTTTGGTAGAATACAATAATATATATATGTCTCTCTGTCTCTGTCTCTTTCTCTCCCTCCTTCCCTTCCTCCCTCTCCCTCTTTTCTAGAATCATAAGAGTGAAGAAACACTCCTGATTGAAGCCTCCTGATTGAAAAGAGAGAGAACTAGTTAGCACCAGCAGCCCACTGTACCCACCCAAGTCTACATGAACCCATGAGTACAGGATTCTGCTGTTCTTTCTGTCTAATATATCTATTCTTGCCTGCCTTAGGTGGGGGGTATTAGAAATAGAATGGACTCAGCTGAGACCCTATGTGCTTTGAAAGGCTGGAAGAAAGAGCCATCAGAGGATTACTGATAGGAGTAATGCCAGATGTTTAGGGCAACCAAACCAGGAAAGGAGATAAGTCCTGAATGCTCCAGTTGACCTAGCAATAGAGCAAAAGCAGCTGACAGGGTAATAGCTTAACTATGCCACATTTGGAGGTGAGCTTGGTGAGGGCAAATGCTTTGTAGTAAATCCTTTAAATGAGAGTCCACTCTCACATTTAATTGGGGATTGGGGTAGAATAGAAGAAAGGAATCACCTAGGTTATGGGGGAAATGTCTGTCTTCTGTTCTCACTGTATCTTTATAGTAAATATCCCTTTATAAAAGTTACTTGATATTACTTGGTTAAATGATGCTGAGGCACTAATCCTCAGAAATTGATCTTAAGTAGGTACACAGCAGAATAGGGGACTTAGCCTTTGTAATTAGCCAGACATCCCAAACCACTTTGGATTGCTCCCTAGAAACTTCAAGTGAAGATATGCTTAGGGATCAGACTCATCAGTGAAAGTAAAAATTGCAACAAGACACCAGAGCTTAAATGGACTATATTTGTTTATTTTTCACCAGTGCCCAGTCTTTAGATGCTAAGTTAGTTACACAGTGGTGGGAAACCTCTGGCCTCGGGGCCACATGTGACCCTCTAAGTGAGGCTCTTTGACAGAATCCAAACTTAACAGAACAAATCCCCTTAATAAAAGGACAACTTGGTCTCCTTAAAAAAGTTGCACCCAAGGACTTAAAAGGCAACTTGTGCTCTTGAGGCTGTAGATTCCCCACACATGGTAGTAATTCAAAATGAATTGTTCAGGTAACAAAATTATATTAGGTTTTTGTTTTTTAAATTTTATTTGACCATTTCAACTTTTCCTCACTGTCAATCAATAATCATTCATATGCCTGCTATATGCCAACTATTTAGTTAAGTATTAGAGATATAAAAATGAGGCAAAAGACAGTCTTTACCCTCAAGGAGCTTACAATTTATATTCCTTCCTTCATCAATGAATCAAACAAACAATTATTAAGTAAATAACTTTGTGAGTGGCACTATTCTAAGAGCTGGGAATACAGATGAAAAAATAGATAGAATTAAGGTGGCTAGGTGGTGCAGTGAATAGAGCACTGGCCCTGGAGTCAGAAGGACCTGAGTTCAAATCCTGCCTCAAACACTTAACATTTATTAGCTGTGTGACCTTGGGCAAGTCACTTAGCCCCAATTGCTCTGGCCTCCCCCCTCCAAAAAGGGGAAAAAATACCAGATATAATTGCCTTCAAGGACCTTCTGTTCTACTTCTCCATTTTTTTTAAACTATTGCAAATATTTTAATAAGTGTTCTCTGCAAGGCATTTAAAACACCAGTTTGTGAGGATAAACTCCATTGGAGAGAGAGAAGACAGAACGCAGGTAGCCACGGAGCTGAGGAATTTTCTTGATTTGGGGTAGGATCTGAGCGTCTACTGTTTTCTGATCAGCCTAGCGCTGCTCTGTAATCTCCTATTTCTCTTTTTCTGTGTCAAAAATCTCTCCTTCTTGGTGTCTAGGTTTACGGAGCCTCTTCTTCTTGAAGTAAGCATCAGTAAGATGATTTGGAATTTTCACACCTGAAAGGTTAACTCGGGTAGAAGTGGCAATGACAAATTTCTGATGGGTCCTTCTCAGAGGAACACGGTTGATGGTCAGAGGTCCAGTCACCAGTAGCAAGCCACTAGCCAGTTGCTTTAGGAAAACCACGCGCTTGCCTCTGTGGCGGCCAGTGAGCATGATCAGAACCGTACCGGGCTTGATGCTAGCTCGAAGTCTCCTCACATGCTGGCTAAAGGGCTTTTTGCCATGACTTAGCAGCTTTCTAGGCACATCCTCAGTAGGGTAATACTTAGGCATTTTGCGAATCTTTACCACTCGAGTTCCTCCATTCTTATCACCACCAACAGGCTTTGAGATAGTAGCAGGCACTTTGTCTTTCTTCTTCCTTTCGATCCGGGTTTTGGGGGCAGCATATTTCCGCTTGTACATGGCTCTCCGGGAATACATGGCAGACCTGGAGTATCTACTGATCCCTCGGGCCAGGACGGGGTTATGACTGCAATGCTTTCGAGACTTTTTGGCCTTTTCAGCGACATCTTCCTTTTTTTCTCTTTTTTTTCCTTTTTGACCTTCTTTTCCTTGGGTGGCTTTTGGTCTGCCATCTTGAGAGACGGGAAAGAGCTCTACTCCATTTTCTGAGTGTTAAAAGTCACTAATGATATGGTTTGCTTAGTAGCTAGTCTTCTCAAAGGGAAGACTTACCTATAACTTTTGTCCTGAGTAGTCTCATAAACATTCTCTAGAAATAGCAATTTATTCTTTTCTTTATTCCCAGGGGAACTAAACATTTCAGGTCCTATTATCTATCTCTTCCTCAGGAATCAAATGACACTAAAATTTATAGTAAAGCAAGAAAAGTTAATGACACAGTAAAGCTAACTTTTGCCCCCACAGGAAAATGTTTATTTACCTTGTTTGCTGAGCTGCTCTTGGAAAAAGCTTCAGAATCTCAAGATGCAGGGTTGTTATTTGCCCAGGTTCCTTCAGCTTTATTTCTAGTAAATAATCCCGGCCAAATTTGCTTTTCAGATGTTGGATAGAACCAATACATCTAGGACCCAAAAATAGGGACATGAGACAGAGAGACAGGGACAGAGACAGAGAGAGATTTGAAAATAATATATTTTCTACTTAATCTACCAGTATAGATTGCTATGATTCTTTGATGTTTGAATGGTGAGTGTTGAGGAGGGGAAGAAGGGAAGCAAGACCTCGTTTTTAAACCAGACCAGCAGGTCCAGCAAATCATGAAACTGAGTAGGGTAGCAGAAGCCCCACCCCCATAAGAAGCACTCTTTTCCCTGCAGTGTTGTCTTTATTCATGAAGTTGAAATGGGGCATTTACCCACCGTAGTTGTCCTGACACCATGATGGCGACACGGTCACACACAGCCTCAGCCTCTGCCATGTAATGTGTAGTGAGGATAGCACCATTATCCTTGGTCTTAACAGTTGCTCGAATAGCCTGCCTATAGTGAAGGCAAGAAAATGCTTGTAATTACTGGAAACACACTAACGTTTCTTGGCAAAAGAAAAATGAATTTGTCTGGGGAATTCAGGACAGTAAAAAGAGGAAATGATTCTGTAGAGGAAAATGGCAGGATAGCAAGGGACCAAGTAAGTTGTGCTCTCTATCTCCAACTAGATGCAGGAATTGAAGAAAAGAAAACAATGAGAGAGGGATTCTGAGATCAGGAAGAATTTAGGATTAAAAGAGGGAAGCATTGAATTAATCAATAAATAATAAAATTTGAAATAAATTTTTAAGACAGAAGACCTGTGAAAGATAATAAAATCCTTAGAGGATTTACTGGAACTTTAGGTGGGTTATTTAACTTCAGGTTGTTGTTATTGTGTTTGTTCTTCATTTTCGAAGAGGACCATGACATCAGGGAAATGATGACATGACTTGCAGTTGACTTTGATTTGAGTGAGGGAGGGCTGTGCAAGGTCACCAGCCTCACTTTCTCCTCCAGAGCCATCTGGGTCCAGTGGCCAGATATTCATCAGGATGACTGGAAGTGGCCCAGGATGCAATGGGAGACCCTGGCCCTTTTAAGCTAAGGCCTTTTCAGGTCCTCACTTTGAGTGAGGCAACACCCATTCAGCGAATAGGCCTTTTTAAGAAGTTAGGAAATCACAAGGAATCTTTTGGTGCTAAATGTTGATTTTTCAGAGTTGATCACTTGGAGTGAATAAGTAAATAGAACTTTCAAGGTTTAATTATAATAGGACCAACTAAAGGATTAAAATACAATCATATCTCTTCCTGCTAGGACCAAAACTTGTTAAAATTCTTCTTACCATATTTGTTGCTGCCCTTCTGGGTCCATTCCAGTTGATGGTTCATCCAGAAGCACTATAGTAGGATTTCCCAGGATACTCAATGCAAAACATAGCTGAAATGAAAACAATCACTGTTTGTGATTAGCCTTACCATGGTATTACTTAAAAGAAGATCAAGCACAATACATACCTTTTGGTTTATGCCTGGTGACAATTGATTGACTGGAAATTTCATGTATTCCTGAAGTGTGAGAGCATCTGCTAATCTGATAGAAAATATACTGAACATGTTATCAAACTCTGTGCCCTTGGTGGACATTGGGAGAAGGTGTCCCCAAAAGAGAGTACTGTTATCCTTTCCACATCACAGCAGTTAGTGGCACAGAGACCCCCACAACCTGGAAACTCCACATAAAAATGTTTTGGAGCTTCCTTCATACCAGAGAAGAAATCTAAATTATTATGATATTAAAAGATAAAACATCTTAACATTATACTCATATTTTATACACTTCTGAGTTTCCAAATTTTTTTCTGTGTCATCTATCTGTGGCTTTGTAATGGCAAGCAAAGAAGTACTTTGCTCCTTGTTTCAGCTATTCTATTGCTTTTGAGCCTCCCTTTGATTATGTCAAGTCTTTCTTGGAAATTAAAATCATTATATGGAATCTAAGGTGGGAGGAAATTGCCAAAATCACATATAAAAGTACAAGCATGAGTTGGAAGCAGGCAGAACTGAGAGGGAGAATACTTGTGGTGTCAGCACTCCGTCCATCTATTCTGTCTGTTGATTTGTGTTTGTGTTACTTTGTCAGACAGAAGCATTATATCTGTTGAATTGTGTTACTTTGTCAGACAGAAGCACCCTGTCTGTTGACTTGTGATGATTTCACAGGCAGAAAGTGAATTGAGATAATAGTGCCAGAAATGTGTGTGAATATTGTTGTAACTCTGCTAAACTTAATGTGTGTTAATATTGTTGTGGTTCTGTTAAGCTTTGTCTTCCCAGAAACAGAAACTGTGAAGGGTTTGAAGTTGACTAGTCACTATGAGCTTCAAGTTGGAAGAGGAATTGGAGCAGGAGTTGGAATAGGAGCTGGAACAGGAGCTGATAGCTGATTACCTGTGACACCAGGTTAGAGTTGGGTGAATTCAGGCAAGAGCCAGGAGCAAGGAAGAGGAGACATGGAGTTTGGGAGTCAGCTTCAATCAAGATGAAAGGTCCTCTACTTGGGTACTTAGAGCTGACTGACAAGATTATGATTTACTGTGACCTAGAGGTGGGATTCTTTTGTACTTTGTACTCCTTAAGGATAATTGAGTTAAGGATGGTTGGAAGCTGTCTCCAATCAAGATGAAAGAAGACTTTAGATGGGTACTTTATATTGATTGATTGAGATTGTGACTTACTGAATGATATCTTTTGTTTAAGACTATGTGGCCACCTTAGTAATAAATTGCTACTTTATATTGTCATGAATGATGTATTTGGGTTCCTGTGAATGTTTTGCTTTAGTTTGTTGCTGAATAAATGGAGAGTTCACTATACTATGCAATCAGAACCTTAAAGTTATTCATAGCAGCAGTCCTCAGGAGAGAAGCTTCTGCTTGGCTTTATAGGCAGGCTTCTACAAAACCCACCAAAAATTCCCATTTAATTTCTTATGCCTGCCTGTGCTTTATTGAAACTGAGATGGGGAAAAGTGTGCTGTGGGAGGCATAACTGTAACTAGAAATGTTGGTCATGATCATTCTGAAAATCCCAGTTCTGGATATCAGAAAATAGGCTCATTTGGGCACAAGAGAGTTCCGGTGCCTCCTAGAAACCTTGTAATAAGAGGCCAAATTTGGCCCAGCCTCCTGCTTTTGTATGGCCCTTCAGCTAAGAATGGTTTTTTATATTTTTAAATAAAACTTTTATCATAGTTTAAAATGCAAAGGCCATTCTTAGCTCATGGGCAGACAAGTGAGATATGGCCTTCAGACTATAGTTTGTTGACCTTTGGAAAAGGTTTTGGCTTTGAAATTTGCTACTTAGATAGTTTTCAATTATTTCATTTCAATTTGCTTTGCCAATTTCATATGTCCATATTTACTTCTTATTAGTCTGTATTGTACAAATTGAGACATAGGAAAATATATAACTATCCAGGGATGGGCTGATAAATGTTAAACTGGCTCTCTGGGGGAGAAAATATACTGCCTGACAAATTCTGCATCATTACCATTTTCTCTATCACTTTCTTAAGACTACACAATCAAAACAATAAACCAAGACTTGACTTGTAGCATTTGCTCATGTTTAAAGTAGAAATACTCACACTGAAAATTTAACTATCAGCTTTTTAGCTGGTTCCAGTACACCTTTGGTTCAATCCCAGCTCCAGCACTGATGATCCATGATTTGTGGGGAATATTATAACAAATCTGCATACCTGATTGTTTATAAAAGAAAAACCACATTTTTTCTTAAAGAGAACTAGTACGGGTTCTCTCTGTTCCATACCGTGAAATTGCAACTTTGGCATCTTCCTTATCCATCCCTTTCACTGCAGCATACACCTCCATGTGTTCTCTCACTGTAATGTTTCTCCACAGTGAGTTTTCCTGAGCATGGTAGCCAAGGAACTGGAGCACGTCATCTCCTTGTTGATTCATGGGGGTACTGCTTCTTTTCAGCACCACCTACACAACAGAGCCTTTTTCAGATTATCCATGTAGAATATATAAACACACACATTTTAGCAATATATTCTGTATGATCTACATTGCAGTAAAGAATAAATCTCTAATGCTTTAGCTCCGATGAAAGAATGAAAGAGAATAATTACATGAATACTAATGTATGTAAAGGCAGAGGAAGTATCTACAAGAAATTTCCTCTTCTCATAGTGTCCCTCACTTCACCATAATGGATGTCCCTTAGATTTCTTTTCTTGAAGGGAATGGAAGGAGAAAGGAATAAGCATTTATAAAGTAACTACTATATGCCAGGCACTGTGCTAAGTCCTTTTTTAAACAAATATTGTCAGGGTAGCTAGGTGGCACAGTGAATAGAGCACTTGCCCTGGAGTCAGGAGGACCTGAGCTCAAATCCGGCCTCAGACACTTGACACTCTTACTAGCTGTGTGACCTTGGGCAAGTCACTTAACCCCAATTGCCTTGGTTTCCCCCTCCAAAAAAAAAAACATTATCTCATCTGCCTTCTTGAAGCTCAGACCTCCATGATTCTATCATTTAGTGAATGAGTTTATGGTTCTTGTTCTCATTATCTCCTACCCTAGTAACCTCAACTTTCTCTGCCTTATTTCCAAATAGCTAGAATCTGATCTTCTTAACATTTACTATTAATATTCTTGGATAGCCCACTCTCCCTGGGCGGGGGTGGGGGGGGGGCACTGGTGTGCTCTTCCTCAGTCCTGGACACTCAATAAACAGGCCTTCCTTCATAGTACTCATAGTCATTTTTCTTGCCCTTTTTCCTCAGATTGACTCTCCTCTCTGGCTTGCCCAGCCCTCAAATGAGACCTGGTAAAAAGTTAGAGGTAGAGAAAAGGAGCTTCCTCTCCTTCATAAGCTATCATCAGAATCAACACCAAACAGTTAATGAGCCCACAATCTGTAGAAGTTGAGTATGATAGGAAATGGGTTTATAAACAGTCATAAAGCACTGTCTCTATTCTTCAAATGCACACAATAAAATTAGAAAGTTAGAACACAAAGATAAATAACACTACAGGATAGTATGTGTTAAGTGCCAAATGAGTGGAATGGACCATGAATGCTATACTGGTCTCAATATAAGCTACACTTGTCCCCATCATCTGTATAAAACCTAAATGTGAGCTATAATTGATATTCTTTTCATAGTAATATATGTATATGTATGGGCAGCTAGGTGGTGTATAGAGTGGTGTATAGAGTGCTGGGCATGAAGTCAAGAAGATTCATTTTCCTGAGTTCAAATCTGACTTCAAACACTTAATAGCTATGTGACCCTGGGCAAGTCACTTAGCCCTGTTTGCCTCTGTTTTCTCATCTGTCAAATGAGCTGGAGAAGGAAATGGCAAACCACTCCCTTATCTTTGCCAAGAAAACCTGAATGGGGTCACAAAGAGTCAGACATGACCGAGAAATAGCTGAACAACTATATACATATGTATGTTACTAGAAAAAAAGCACATATTTCTATATTATATAATATTATGTAAACATGTGGATACGTATATGGATGTCAAGGAAGTGTGGATGTTAAAGGCTGGAATTTGCTAGTCAGGACTGAAATCATCCAGTGATTCTATCCCCAACTCCCCAGAAGAGTTCCCCTGACCTTGAGGTCAATAGTGTCTGGACTTCTACAAGCTAGTCTCTCCATTTTAACAGATGATGATGCACATGAGAGGGGCAGCTCAGAAACAAGTGTGATGGCAGTGACATGGATGCATGGGGATCAGAGTGAGACATGCAGGGGTTGCTGCCACAACCAAAAGCAACGCTGGGGATTTGGAGAGAAGCTAGGAGGAGGTAGCACCAGTCATGAGCTCCACAGCCTCAGAGACTAGAAATGGAGCTATGTAGATAAATCAAGGACAAGGTAGATACAACAGGAGGGAAACTGTGTCTCTGAAACTTTCCTTGTTCTACCCACTAAGACAGTGATTCCTGTAACTTTCCTTCTCCCCTTTCTCTTTTCCCAACCCCTAGGAAAACATATGTCTACTACCTAAATGTCTACTTCATAAGATTATATTTGTCTTTCTCTTTACCCTGTCTTTTAAGTATGAAAAGTGTAGCTAATCACTATAGTACTGATGGAAAGAATCACAACTCTAGTATTTTACTGGAGTAAATTTTCTCTGGCTGGGTGCTTGAGCTATATAAATAAAATCATTCATTTTTATAACTTCCTCCAACAGGCAGAGAAACTTGGACCTAGCTCTTTCTAGGCAAATGAATGAGAATTTGGCTGAGGGAGACCATGATCAGCCAACTATAATAGGGAGGGATTTTAGTATCTTAACCACTTCTTTTTACAATCTTTCCTGTAGCTCAGTTTGAAAGGAAAATAATTCTTCCAAAAGACAGGAGAAACACCACTCATATAATCATAGGGGCAAGTTAAGTCACAGCTCTGCTTATTCAGAACACTATAGAATTATCCCATCTCATCTCCATGTGTGTAAGAGTATGTGTGTGGGGGTGACTAGGTGGCACAGTGAGTAGAGCACTGACCCTGGTGTCAGAAGGACCCAAGTTCAAATCTGGCCTCAGACACTTAACACAAAAACTAGCTGTGTGACCTTGGGTAAGTCACTTAACCCCAATTGACCACCAAAAAAAGCAAAAAAAAAAAAAGAGTGTGTGTGCTTAGGATAGTTGTTATAGAAAAACAAAGACACATCCTTATCTTAAAATGATTCTCTTTGTTCAAGATTTAGACCAGGTTTATGAATATCTTCTATTTTCTGATTCCTCAAGCTCAGAGTTCTCCTTCCTCAATTTTTTTTTTTCTCCAGCATTTGTCTGGATTTATCCTGTGCTCCCATCATGTTCAACCTTATGTTATTCTTGTCTTTGTATGTGTTGCATCCATTTTTGAGGATAAGGACTTTGCTTTTTCTTCTTTATAGCTCTAATACATAGTCTTGTATTGAGTAGGGAATTAATAAATGTTTATTGAGTTGCACGGTGATCTCATATGTTCTCATGGCTACAATTATCACCTCTATCTCTACATATCTATTTCTGACCTGATTTCTGCTGAAAAATAAACTGATTGCCTGATTGAAATTCCTGCTTGGATATACTGTTATCACCTCATTTTCCACCTATCTAAAATCAAACTAATTAACTTTTACTTAAAAAAATTTAACTGCTTTGTCATTTCTATCAGTGATACTCTCCTTTCTCCAAAGTACCCCAATCAAAATCTTAGTCAATCTTTATTCTTTCTCCTCACTCACCAATCCCACCTAACCTTCCCTACATTTGGCCAGTCATTGTTCATTTTAATTCCTTCTTTGTAACTTCTATAGAGCCAATTCCTTTTTTTTTTCTGTTTTCTAGTGGCCAGTCCTGACCCTCACCACCTCTAAGCTTTGACTATCACAATGGTTTATCAGTTAATTTCCCTGTCTACCATTTCTTCCTCCTACTGAAATCTATAGATTGCCAAATAATATTTAGCATTCCCCTTATCATGGACAAAACTCATCATTGGTCCTCTGCCTTCTACTACATGAAATCTAAGGGTCTTAGTCTGGCATTCAAGGCCCTCTTCACTCTGGTCCTCACCAATTCTACAGCAACATCTTTTCCTACTTCCTACTCAAACACTATCTTGCAACCAGCCTAATCTAATACTCTGTTTCCAGATAGCCTCCCACTTTAAACATATTTTCTCCTTCCTTACTCCTTCCTGTCTTACCCAATCTTACCTAAATCCTACCCAATCTCTGCTCAATTCCCACACATTCTCTGAAGCTCTCCCTACCAACTGAGTTCTCTGTGACTTATCTCTTTACAACTCCTGTAGGAAGATACTGTTATGCAAAAGAATAGCCTCCTTATAACAGGTAAACCTATGTGGAGGCAGATTAAGTGGCAAAGTATATAGAGTGCTGTGTTCAGAGTCAGGAACACCTGAGTTCCAATCTGGCCTAAGGCACTTACTAGCTGTGTGACACTGGGTAAGTCACTTAACATCTGCCTGCCTCAGTTTCCTTAACTGTAAAAAGGGGATAATAAGACTATCTACCTCACAGATCAGTTATAAGCATCAAATGAGATATTTTAAAAATGCTTAACACATAGTAGGCACTTAATAGATGTTTATTCGCTTTCCCAAGCCTGTAGTCTTTTAAAGCAGAAAGGGATTAGCAGGACATTTAAAATGAAATAAGAATAATACAAGCAACTATGCAAAACATATGGCATGTTGGGAAATAGGTTTATTTGGTTGCAATAAAAAATTTGCATCACAGTAGGAAAGGGTAAGGTTACAGGAACCAAAGGCCAACTAAGTAGTGCAATGGATAAAGCATTGTGCCTAGAATCAGGAAGACTTTCCTTGAATTCAAATCTGGTCTCAGACACTTACTGTGTGACCCTGTGCAGGTCACTTGACCCTGTTTGCCTCTGTTTCCTCATCTGTAAAATGAGCTGGAGAAGAAAATGATAAAACACTCCATGACATTTGCCAAGAAAATCCCAAATGGGATCATAAAGAGTCAGACATGATCAAAACAATTGAACAACCATAAAAATAAAGACCAGATTAAGGAGGACCTTGAATGCCAGACTAAGAGTTTTGGATGTCATTCTATAGGAGACAGAGTTTCACCAATGGTTTTTGCACATGGTAAGTAAAATGGGTAAAGCAGTATTTTAGGGTGAACACTTGACAGCAGAATCTATGCTGGATTGAAAGGAGGAAGAGATAATAACTATAGTGAATAAATAATAAACTATCAAGATAGCCAGAAACCTAGACCAGCCACTAGAATTTGAAATAGAGCATGGATTCAATAGACATTCAAAAGCCCAAATCAAATTGACTAGGTGACTGATCATTTGCAAAGGGTGCAATGGAGAAGAATCAAGGATAACTACAAGATTTTGAACTTGGGAAACTGGAAGAGTGATGCTATAGAAATGAGGAAGTTAGGGGGAAAATTCATTTTAAGGAGAGACTAATTTAAAAAACAACAACAAAAAACATGACTTAGACGATCACTTAGTAATCAGATGGAAACAGATGAAATATTGAGGAAAACTGAGAATGTAGAGGAAATCAGACAGATTACAGGCTAGCAAGTAGGGCAATGCCATAAAAACCAGGAGAGAAGCCAAGGTCCAGGGGGAGCCAAGAGTACAAGATAGTATTGAATGCTTCAGAAAAGTCAAATAGGATATGGATTTATAAAAGGATTAAGTAATGAACAATCCACTGTGTATTTTGAAAGTTGAGTTTCAATAGAATGAGTCTAGAGAAAGAACTCCTAACCACCTTTTTATTTGTTGCAGACTCTTTTGGAAGTCTGATGAAATCTATGAACTCCCTTCTTAGGATAATGTTTTTAAAAGCATAAAATAAAATGGAATATTACAAAAGAACCAATTTTATTGTAATATGAGTTTTTGTACCAATATCATCTATATATTTCAAGTTCATAGATCTCAAGTTAAGAATTCATTTTAAAGGGAGATTATGAGGAGGTTAGCATTAACTGGGTGGTAAAGGGGTGGATTTCATCAAGTACCAACTATCCTTAGAAGTTTAGCAATGAAAAGGAAAGGACATAAGAAGGATTGTTTGGGAGTAGATGTCAGCATCTGAGTATATTTGGAATTAATGGTGTAACAAGTAGAAGAAAAAGAGAAGGGAAATTAAGAGAAGTAATTGTGTAGGCTCCCAAAAAGAGAGAGGGGATGGTAAAAAAAAAGACACAAGTGCAAAGGCGAGTTTTGATGAACACAAGGTCTGTCTCATTCTCTATGATTTTTTTTTGGTGGGCAATTGGGGTTAAGTAACTTGCCCAAGGCCACACGGCTAGTTTTTTTTTTTCTTTTGTGTGTGCGTTAAGTGTCTGAGGTCGGATCCGAACTCAGGTCCTTCTGACTTCAGGGCCGACGCTCTACTCACTGCGACACCTAGCCGCCCCTCTATGATTTTTTTAAGGAGAAGGTCAATGATGATGTGAAGAAGGTGTGAGCTGTGCTAGAAAAGGTGATCCTGATCTTCCTAGTCAAGCAGGAGGCTAGGTCATCTGCTGAAAGGATAAAGATTGAGGCTTCAGGGAAGAGAAAGTTTGGATTTAATGGGGTATAATGTGTGAGATGAAAGTTTATGTCTGCTTTCTGCCACACTACTTTCCAGCTTTCCCCATATATCAGGAGTTCTTAACCTGGCATTCATAGACCTCCAACGAGTTCATGGGGAAATTGCAGGGTTTCTGTGAATGTGGATACAAAAATACATTTTGTTTTCACTAGCCTTTAACTGCAATTTAGCATTTCCTTTAGCACATCCTTCTTATAGGTGAGGAATGATTGTAGTATTAGCTTTCACCAGACTGCCAAAAAGCTTCCTAACATAAAAAGAGGTTAAGAAGTCTTGACTTGAGTAATTCCATTTGAAAACTATTCTTTTTTTGTGAGGGTTTAAATGAGGAAATGTGTCCCAGTTTCCCTTTCCCCTCCCTACTTACATAACCATAAAATATGAACCATATCATGTCCAAGAAGATGGTGTCCAGCTGTTAAAGCCAGCTTAAATCTAAGTGACTCTTAAGCAACTTTTAAGTTGATGCTTTGTTTCAGTAACAACTGTCTATATTTTATCCTTTGCAGGATGTCTCAATTTAGACAGTCTGCACCCAAAAAAAGTTATGTCCTCTCTCATGTTATATTATTCTTATTAACTGATGACTATAAGGCATTTTGATTCTTTAAAGAGTAGGGACAACAGGTTTTCCCCAGCTTGGCCAGGTTGATTTTATTGTTTAACAAAAGTTGGGGGAATGAATTTTATTCCATAATACTATATGTTATGTTTTAAAATGCTAAGTCAGTTAATTAGCATTTATTGAGCACCTAATATGTGCCAGGCACTGTGCTAAGCATTAAGTATACAAAGAAAGGCAAAACACAGTCTCTGTTTTCAAGAGGTTCACATTCTAATGGGGAAGACAACATGAAAACAACTATGAACAAACAAGATATTTATAGGATAAACTGGTGATGATCAACAGAGGAAAGGAATTAGAATTAAGTGGGATCAAGAAAGGTTTCCTCTAGAAGGTGGCATTTTAGCTGGTACATGAAGGAAGTCAGGAAGACCAGAAGGTAGCAATGGGGTCCAGACACGAGGGACAGTCAATGAGGAAGCCAATGTTACTGGATTGTAGGTATGTTAATTGGGTACACTATTTAAGAATACTGGAAAGTAAGGGAGGGCAGGTTATGAAGATCTGAATGCCAGAGTATTTTATATTTGATCCTTGAAATGACAGAGAATAATGAGAGTTTATTGAATAGGAAGAAGGGTGGTACGGTCAGAACTGCACTTTAGGATGGTCACTTTGATAGCAGAATAGAAGATGGACTGGAGTGAGGAAATACTTGAGGCTGGGGGACCGACTAGTAAGCTATTGCAATTCAAGCTATTCAGGCATGACTTGATAAAGGTTTCCATCAGGGTAGCATCAGGGTCAGAGGAGAAAAGAAGTTTGGGAGTGATGTTAGTTACAAAGGTGAAAATGACAGGACTTGGCCACTGACTAGATATGAAGACAGAAAGGAATGAGGATTAAAGGATTACATCTAGGTTCTGAAATTGGGTAACTAGGAGGATAATGGATTGCCCTTGACTGTAATAGGGAAGTTTGGAAAGGGGCAGCTTTGGAGGTAAATATAATGAGTTTTGGGGCGGCTAGGTAGCACAGTAAATAGAGCACTGGCTTTGGAATCAGGAGAACCTGAGTTCAAATCTGGCCTCAGACACTTATAAAAACTAGCGGTGTGACTTTGGGCAAGTCACTTAACCCCAATTGCCCTCCAAAAAAGCAAAAAAAAAAAAAGATAATGAGTTTGACTTTGAACATGTTGAGATGTCTATATGACATCTGGTTTGAGATATCTAGTGGGCAGTTGGAAATGTGAGTGAGTCTGGTATTCAGGAGGAAGTATAGGGTTGTAAAAGTAGATCTGAGAATCATTAACATAGAGAAGATCATTACCACCATAGGCTAAGCTGATGAGATCACAAGTGAAATACTATAGAATGAGAAGAGGGCCTTCTAGAACATTCAGGGTTGATAGGCATGAGTTGGGTGAAGATGCAGCAAAGGATACTGAGAAGGAGCCATCAGACAGGCAGGAGGAGAGCAAGGAGAGAGTAGTGTCATGAAAACCTAAAGGGAAGAGCTCAGCAAGAAGAGGGACATTGACCCACAGAGAGGACAAGGTACAAAAATCTAAAAACGAATGTCAGCATTCGAGACATTCATCTTCTGAGCATCATCCTTCAGAACAATTCCCTCCGGCTCCTCATACCTTTCCTGCTGTTGGTCTTATGTCTCCACTTATCATCCTAATTGCTGTACTTTTGCCAGCTCCGTTGTGTCCTAGCAGTCCCAGGACCTCACCTGAAAGGAATAGTGACTGAAAGTCAATTTATGCTCAGGTTGATTTCCCAACATTCTATACAAATGTTCCCTAGAGACTAAGAGAGCAAGAAGTGTTCTCGGAGTCACTGCATTGGCTTTAGCAGTCATTACAGTGAAATGGAAATGAGGGGCTCTGTTTCGATTTCCCTTAAATCCCTCACAGACCAGGAATTATACGGCTATGGGTAACCTTCTGGGGCCTTGTCTTTACAACCTGTAATTGAAATCTTGATTAATTTAACAGTTTAATCAGTAGCTCATTCTGAGAAAGTGGTGTAGGCCTAGTGAGTTTTTTAAATCTCTGCTGCTTGGAGTTCATTATCATGTACCTCAACAGGAAGTTTACAACTTTAATGGAGGTGTGATTATTTTCCTATTCTAGGAAATAGCTCTTCTTTTTATCAAAACTGTTTTACATTAATAGTATAAACACATTTGCCCTACTCACATATTAGGTACATTTATATTAATTATTAGTCTCCAATATTGCCAAAGAATCAGGACCCTCAAAGATCCTAAGCCTAGAAAATGTGTATGGGGGGGACTCTGCTAAAGGATTTATTGTTTCAAACCTTTTTTAACACAGAAAGAGATATTTCTTATAGCCAGTTTCTTCTTTTTCTTTGCAAAACAACTTTTCTTCTTGCTTTCATATTCTTTGCGTAGACAGCTAGCAATAATTACAGGTTTCTGAAAAAGACAATTTTTATTTTCCCCATAGTTCTTAGTTGAATGCTGTATTCTGTCTAGCTCAACCCCATTCTCCACCCCAAGCTATGAATCAAAGCAGGCTATACTGGGAGCAGCACGTGTATGAAGTAGTTAAGAATACTGTCCCACCATGTTTTCATGTCTAGGAGTAAACACTCTTTATTCATGTGTGAATGGACACTGGAATAACTGGATACATTTTGTGAAATGTCAAGATTCTGGAGGTTGCAAAAGTAAATTTTTGTAACATCAGTATTTTCATGACCTATAGGTTTGAATCATGGAACATCACAATCTCTAAAGAATAAAAATGGGAGATGACTCATAGAGCAATGGAAACATACAAGGTCGGTAATTAGGCTAACAATAATGACTTACATTTTAGAAGTGACATTAAATGACATTATCAAAAATATGCATGACTAGAAAAAGAAGTAGGTAGACATGTAGTGAGAATGAGGTACAACAAATGGATATCAAGAGACAAAGTGTGTTTGTTTTTTATTATACCGAAGGACATGGCTTCCAATATGTTTAATAAATCCTTTATATAGAATTTGTGATGAAATTGATTAGAATTGCACGAGATAAAACAACATCCAGGGTTTTAATTCTATACTAGTGGTGCAATGCCACTGATTATATCACAGAACCATGAGAGGTAGGAGGGTGCACTGGGATAGTTGTCGCACAACTTGGGTTCAGATTTCGAATTGCCACTCAATGCCTCTCTGACCCTGGGTGAGCCAGCTGTTCTATGCTTCAGTTTCCTCATTTGTAAAACTAGGGAGGTTGGATGTTCCATTGAATTGTCAAAGTGTAAATGATCATTATCAAAGTATAAGTTTAATGAGATCTAATATTTTCTCTAAATGGTCAGACTCGTCAATAAATTAACTAAAAAAATCTTTAGCATAAATGAAAAAAATATCAATTAAATCTAAAAAAAAAATAGATCAGTGATTATCAGGAGGGCTAGATTTTTAAACTTAACCTATTATAGACCAGATGAATCTCTGAACTAAGTTCAGAGACGAAGAGTCATGACTTCATCAGTTATAGGACAAAAGCAATTAATTGTAAACAGGATCAATATGAAAAATGATACAGGACCAATTTACTATCCTCAGCCTCAAACATCATCATGCACTATGTCACTTTAAAATTCTCTTCTTTCATATGGAGCAGGTTGGTACTGAAAGGAGCAGAATACTTTTATATAAAGAAAAATAATTAAATCAACTAGTTAAAGATGTAGGGTATTGCCACTTTCATAGGTGAACAGTTGGTTGACTTAAAGGAAATTAACTTTGAGAAAATAAAAACTGCTAAAATCTTTGTGTTAAGAAAAAATTTTCAGATGGACTATGAGCATTTTGGTTGAAAAGGGGGCTAAAAAGTTAGCTGTGGTGCAAATTTACAAGATCTAATCACTTCGTAAAAGATTCAGGGTGATACCTCCTTTGTATCTGAACAGCTTGATGATTTAAAGGGGATTTTAAAAAAAAACCTTTCATTTATAAAAAAAATGTCTGTATCCATATGGTAGTGGATCATCTCTGATAAGATAAATCTGAGAGTTTGAGAGCAAATTAGACTGAGCTCAAACAAGGACACACTGTTTATCAGATATGAAGCATTATAGATGGACTTCTTACACGTACATTAAATATGGATTAGGGAAATGGAATAACCTTGAAATTGTAGAGAACAGATTGTTTACTTGATAATTGGTTGAACTAAATATCTAAGTTTTTAAGTAAATAATGGTTTTTATTTGTTTGTTTGTTTGTTTTACCTCATCAAAATTTGAAGTAGTCAATGCACTTGCTGTTCTTTCTCTTTCTTCCTGAATGTCCTCATCTTCAGCTTCTGGTTCTTCAGGGTTGGGACCTGCATCTTCACGAAATGGAGAAATCCTACAGAGAACAAAGGAATGTTATAGAAATGCATGGCATGAAGATAGTGCCCCGCCCCCACCCACCATAGTAATTTTTACAAATGGTTATCCTTGACTTGATTAGATTGTCTTCTCCTTCAAAATAGCTTCTCTTCTCTATCAATACATTTCTTACTGTCTTATAGGCTCTATATCCCTTCTAGATCACTGCCTTGTCATGGCAGAGGGTCTTGAATAGGTCAATGAAACTATGAGCTATGCCATGCAGGGTTACCCATACCCAGGGTCATAGTGGAGAATTCTAACAAAAGGTGACCTCTGGGGAAGGAAATGGCAAACCACTTCAGTATTTTTTCCAAGGAGATGCCATGAAAGAATACAGATCATTCCTTAACTGGTAAATGGTCAAGGGATATGAACAGGCAGTTTTCAGATGACATAATTAAAGCTACCTGTAGTCATATGAAAAAAAATGCTCTAAATCCTATTGATTAGAAAAACGCAAATCAAAACAACTCTGAAGTACCATATCACATTATCAGATTGGCTAATATGTCAAAACAGGAAAATGATAAATGCTGGAGAAGATGTGGGAAAATTGTAACACTAATGCATTGTTGGTGGAGTTGTGAACTGATCCAACAACTCTGAAGAGCAATTTGGAATTATGCCCAAAGTGCTATAAAACTGCATACACTTTGCAAGCAATACCATTTCTTGGTCTATGTTCCAAACAGATCATACCAATGGGAAAAGGACCTACATGTACAAAAATATTCATAGCAGCTCTTTTTTCAGTGACCAAGAATAGGAAATGGAGTGGTTGTCCATCAATTGGGGAATGGCTAAACAAGTTGTGGCATATGAATACAATGGAATACTATTGTTCTATATAAAATGATGAGTAAGTGGACTTCAGAAAAACCTGGAAAGACCTATATGAACTGATGCTGAATGAAATGAGCAGAGCCAGGAGAACATTGTACACAGTAACAATCACATTGCACAATGGCTGACATTGATAGAGTTAGTTCTTCTCAGCAATGCAAGAACTAAGATAGCTCTAAAAGACTCAGGATGGAAAATGCTATCCACATTCAAAGAAAGAGCTTTGGTGTCTGAATGTGGATGGAAGCATACTATTTCCTCTCCTTTTCTTTTATTGTTTTGTTTTGTTTCTTCTTTCTTGTGGTTCCTCCCATTAGTTCTAGTTTTTCTTTACATCATGAATAATATGAAAATATGTTTAATATTAATGCATAAATAGAACCTATATCATATTGCACCCCAACTTGAGAGGGGAGAAGAGAGGGTGGGAGAGAAAACTTGAAACTTAAAATCTTATGGAAGTGAACGTTGAAAACTAAAAATAAATTAATTAATTTTAAAAATAAAAAAAGAAGACCCCATGAACAGCAGCATAGACATGCTATGGTCGATAAGGTAACAAAGAATCAGACCTGACCAAATCACTGAACAACATCAACAGGCTATACACATTGATAAAATTAAATCTTCCCTCTTCTTTAGCCCCTAAATTCAATCTATCACCAAATCTTATTACATGCCACCCACGTCACATTCTCTCCTTATTTGCCCTTCACTGATCTCATTGCATTCTAAACTATTATGCCTATATTATTGCAACAGAGGCCTCACTGACCTTATATCTGTTTCATCCTGATTCCAATGTATCCTTTGTCTTACTGTCAAAATACTTTTTCCTGACATTGCTTAATTTTGTCACTCACTTGCTTAAGAGTCAACAGTAGCTCCTTATTGCCTATTCTTTCCAATTCAAACTCCTCTTCTGGTTTTCAAATCACTCTACAATCTAGTTCCAAGGATCTAACTTCAATTTATTCTACTAACCAACACAAATGTCTGTCAGGCTCTATTTAATGTCTCCTGGAAAATCACAATCACTGCTATTTTTTTTTTAATTTTCCCTTTTAGGTTTTAATAACATGGAAATTTTCCAACAACCCTTCCCTCTGCCCAGATCCAGAATCACTAGTTATCATGAAGCAAAACAGTTAAGCTAAACTGACCAAGAACAAACTCACATGCATCATTTGGAACCCAAATAATCCTCTACCCTTCTACAAAGAGAAAGATTTGTTGCACCTTCTGTCCTTGGTGGAACCAGTGTTGGTCACTGACCTTAATATAAGTTCAATTCCTTTTCATTAACATTATGGCATAGGCCTTCCCATGTTTCTCTCAACAGTTTGTGAAAATAATATATCATTTCATTCAAATATCACTTGTATATACCATTTCACAATCAATGGGCACATATTTTTCTTTCTAGATTTTTTATGTGAGTCCTTTTACTTCTCTGATACATTTTTTGTATCAGATTCATATTTTTGTCTTTGACTTTTCTGCTAAGTTTGATTGCTGAACTTGGAATAAAAAAAAAAACTGTTCAACTACCATCTGTGACTCTTAATAGCTCTAGGACCATGGACAAATCACTTAATTTTGCTGTCTGTTTTCTCAAATCAAGATCATTATAATAATATCTGTCGTATTGACATCAGTAAGCTGATATGCAGCTCAAATAAGATAATATATGCAAAGAGCTTCATAAAATTTAAAGAGCTATATGTCAACTATTTACCAATTTATAACTATTGGGAAAGCTGGGTATGAAAAGTTGAGAGGCTTTGATTACTAATTCCATTTCCCCCCAGAATTGTAGTTGGATTGACTTTGTTTTTGAAAAAGTATTCTGTTTACACATTAAAAACTGTTTTTGTTTTTAATCATACTCACTATCCTTTGCTTATAAAACAAAGGATTAGGAGAACATGAAGTATTTTCCATAACCATCTTGGTGGAAGAGGGAATTTCATAAGCAAAGGATAGTGAGAAAAGAGAAGGCATTTCAGACTTTAGGAACATCAAAGCCAAAGCACAGAGGTACAAATAATCCGTGAAGTAAAAGCTCTGAAAATAAAAAAAAGTTGAAAGCAAAAAAAAATTAATTAAAACACTGAAATGTTTTTTTTTTTTTGACAAGACAAATAAGATAGACAAATCAGGAATAATGAGTATAAATAAACTATATTAATAACAAAATACAAATTATATGATTTAATAACAAATAAATCCTTTGAAAAATATGATGATCCATTATTTAATTTTTTTTCAAAAGCATAAGATTCTATCTGTATTAAAGAACTAACAAGAAACACCAGGAGCTTTCTCAGTAAGGTTAAGCAAAGGTGTTCATTGCCTCCACTATTATTTAGTATAGTACTAGAAATGTTAGGTATCACACTAATGAAAAATAACAACAATAACAATCTGATCACAAAACAATAAGTCTAGGAAAAGAGAAGTCAAAATTATTTTTTCATAGAAACAAAATAATACAACAAACATGAAAGTTATTCATTGTGGGTAGGCCATACCAATATAATATTAATGATAATACTGATGACAAGTATTGTCAATTTTGTTTCTATAACAAACTACCATGGGATTATTTTATAGAATGAAACAAAATTTTATGAAAATTAATTTGGAAGAACTAATGGATAAGGTGTTTAATGAAAATATAGAAAATTTCAAGAACAAAGGAAGTCTACCATTATCAGATATTAAATTATTTTAAAAGCTATAGCTGTCAAAAGTTTGGTAGTAGTTAAAAATTTTAACTCTGTCAATAAAACAAAATAGAAAAACAATACCTAGATGAAAATCCCAGTGTTCAATAATCATAAAAAACAAACCACAACACCAAACAAATGAAAATCCCACAACCAAAACACTGGTAAAAGGATATCCTATTCAACAACGATTCATTGGAAAACTGGAAAATCATTTGACAGAAAAAGACCAACGTCTTGCAAATCACACTAAACTCTAAATGGATAAATGATCTAATATAAAAAGCCATATCATGGCTTTGATGTTCCTAAAGTCTGAAATGCCTTCTCTTTTCTCTTTTTACTGAAATCCTACCCATTTTCAGAATTCCTCCACTTCATTATGGTCTTTTCCAATTATACTCATTGATTTCTTCCACTCTATTTCAACAACCATTATTTACTAATTGCTACATGGATTATAGCTTTCTTCTCACCAAGTAAAATATAATCTCCTTAATTACAGAGATCATAACTGATACATTTTTTATCCTCATTTCCACAATAGTAGAACACTATACTGCTTGACCCAGGACTATTATTCAATACATCTTTTTTAAACTGTTTAACATGGCAGCTTTAAATTTTAATTCTAAAACTGAATACCAAGTTCTATTTTTCTCCAAACCTGAATACAGGGTCCATTCCTACTGATTTTTTTCCATAATTCATTTTTTCCAGATACCGTAGAGCAAAACCAAAAATGATGCAATGAAAATAAGGCTGGAGGAAGGAAGGAAGAGAAAGAAAACTAGTTATTAACAATAAAGCAAAGGTCATGTCCATATTTTAATTGAAAGAAAAATGTTTCATCTTGTTATCAGAGTAAATATGTAAAACATGTTGTAAATTTGAGAGATAAAATGCAAATTCTAAAGATCCTCCTTAGATGTTTTCCCATTTTAGTAAGCAGTAAGAATAAGACAGGAAAATTATATATTCATAACCAAGATTTCTCCCCAAATTAGGCAAAGTTCAAAATTTTAGACTTAAGTCAGATTCATCTGATAGTCACAATTCTTAGTCCGGTTTTAAGAGTCATCATAACAAAATGAAGTCTGAGTGTCTAAATTCATTCATTTATTTTTTTAAAATTAAGCCAAGTACTATTAAAATGAATGGTATATTATAAATTAATGGCATAATATGACAATGGCATAATGGTATAATATAACAAATCAGTGGTATGATATAACAGATATTGTCCCCTTTAATGCATCAGAAAATGGAAAAGTTCTTACTATGAGAATTATGAAGAATATATTTTTATCAAGTTCATCAAAATCAGTTTCTTTATACCAGAAGAACTGCCAAAGGAAAATAATAGGTAAGTGAAAATTCATCAATTTAATAAATAAATACATTAGAATGCAGGCATTTAAATTCCTGTTTAATTACATGTCTAGGAACTATCACTACCTCAATGTGGTAGAAGAAACCTTGCATATTTTGTTCCCATGTTTATAGCTTAAATCTTATTCCAGTTCAGTTTAAACCAGGTTCCCTTGGGACATTTTGCCTACTGCTGCTTAGGTATGATTCTGAATTGGTAGAGAGATGATAATTTTTTTAAATACCCAAGCGAGGGGTGGAGATGGTATGAGAGTTTTGGAGAGGAGAAACATTATTCATTCCTGCCTCAAGACACACACAGTTCTAAACTCTAATTGTGAAGAAAAATGAGGAGACAGAAAAGAGACTTTGAAAGGCAACAGACCTGTAGAGGAGTTGATATGTCAAATAGTACCTCATATCAAGCTTGCTTCCATAGAGATCTGGGGCAATTTCCTCCTGACTGAGATTAGGGATGCCTTTCTTCCTTCCTTCCTTCCTTCCTTCCTTCCTTCCTTCCTTCCTTCCTTCCTTCCTTCCTTCCTTCCTTCTTTCCTTCCTTCCTTCCTTCCTTTCTTTCTCATTCCTTCCTTCCTTCTTTCCTTCCTTCCTTCCTTCCTTCCTTCCTTCCTTCCTTCCTTCCTTCCTTCCTTCTTTCCTTCATTCATTTATTTATTTAGGTTCAGTTGAACTACCTTTGTCCCAGTCAAAGAATTTATTCAAGCTATGTTTTTAAAAATATTTTTCTGAAACATTCTAATCCATATTATTTCTCTGATTTTTGTTTGCCATATGCTTGGATAAATGAATTTACTTGCTATATATTATCTAAGATGATATTTAATTTAGCTTGCATTTGGTAAGAAGGAGTCAAGCCTGCTGGTTAAGCTTGGGGTACCTTCCATTTTAAGGGAGAGAAACCAGAAAATCATCTTGAACCTTAAAATATGTGTATAGATATGTGTGAGCGTATGTGTGTGTGTGTATACACATAGGATATATGTAGACACGTATGTAAGTGCCTACATATACATATATTATGGGAAAATATATCCTCTTTAAATTCATGTGAGAGGTAACTGCTGCTGAAATAAAACTATCAAAATACAGAAACACATTTTGCTTGCATTTTTTTCTCTTTCTTTTCATAAGGAACAGAATTTCTTTGGAGGTACAGATAATGTTTTTTTTTTCTTTCTAGTTGAATTCTAAAATTATTTCCTATGGGCTTGTTATGTTTTATTTTAATTTTTTTCTTTAAGGTACAATGACTTTATTCAAGCTAAATTGCCTGGATTCCTACCTGATATTAGCATGAAAATATTGTTAACTGAATGATGAATTTATTAATATACTTTATTTCTTAAAGCTTAAAATGCTACTGTATGTCTAATTAATTTATATATGTTAATTGCTGTACATGATAAATTCGTTGTTATTCCTTACATAATTTGAATTCATGTCTATTGCTATGATATTATATTGTTTAAGTAGAGTATATTGATCCAATAGAGTGCTTCTGCTATAGTACTACAAATTAGAGTTTGTATTAATATAGTATTTATTTGTGTCATTAGTATGGGCATACAGGGAATAATCTCCAAAAAAGATGGTAACTTTGTAATTCATAGCTATTGTCTACAAGAGATGGAAAGCATAGAACTTCCTTAAGTAGACCTTAAGAACGAGGACATTTTAAGAATATTAGACAGAAAAGTGAAAGGCTTGAAGAATAATTATATAATCAATTAAGGTCACTAATATTAAGTCAGGCGATACAATTCAGAGGTCTTTCTAGTAATACCTGGGAATTTTGATCACGGAAATATGCCTTGGAAATAATTGTTCTTGGAATTGTTCTCCAAAGAGAAACAATTGCTTAAAGATATAGAAACCCTTCTAATCAAATGAGGCCTCCCACAGAGAAACTGAAAACTCTAAAAAAAAAAAAATCCAGACATATAACTTCATCTGTGAGCAAGCCTGAGGCCATATTCCCTATGGTAAAGAGATATTACAGATGCCAAATTGACATTTTCTCTAGACAAGAGCCATGTCTTCCAGTAGAGAGGCTTGGGTTGAACAGGCAGCTGTTGGTCTGAGACATGGAAAGAGCCCTGAGGCAAATAAAGTGATGAAAATGACAGAGAGACTAAGAGGAACACCCTTAGTGGCAATGAAATGTCTTGGGCATGAATATATAGGAAATTTGGCTGAAATGTAAGAAAAAAGGAGCTGATGCTAATTTTATTTTTAATATTAATATTTAATAACACAAAGGAGAGAAGCCTGTGTAGATCCTGTTCCTGTTGGATCAACATTTGCAGAGTGAGATGCAGAGAGGTATGGTAGCCCTGAGGAGATTATACTTTAGAGATTTCAACCAGAGCTTGGTCCATGGCCCTTCTTTTTCTGAAGGCACAGAGACTACTGCCAACAATCTTGAAATAAGATAGATACTTACATGAATAGAGCGTCAGGCCTGGGTCAGTAAGATCTGAATTCAAATCCAGTCTCAGAAACTTACTCTGGACAAGTTGCTTAACTTTATTTGCCTCCGTCTCCTCATCTATAAAATGAACTTAAAGAAACCACTCTTGGGATGGCTAGGTGGTGCAGTGAATAGAGCACCAGCCCTGGAGTCAGGGCATGACTTCAAATCCAGCCTCAGACTCTTAACACTTACTAGCCATGTGACCTTGGGCAAGTCACTTAACCCTAATTGCCCTACCTTTCCCCCACAAAAAGAAAAAAAACAAAGAAACTAATCTTGTATATTTGCCAAGAAAACCCCAAATGGGGTCACAGAGTCAGACATGACTGAAGAAAAAGAACAAGATAGATATAGATGCTTTGGCAAAACATCTTAGAAAAGTAGAACTGAGACAATAAGATAAAAAGATAGGAGAGGAATCTGTGATACCCAAACAAGCTGGACTATAATCAGGCAAAAGTACAACCAAGAGCTCCAAAGTTACACTAAGCAGCATTTTATATATGCATATATGTGAACCTTGATTGATCCAACCAATTTTCCTCAATGCAGTTGTCTGAGAATGCCTGGCAGCAAGAAAAGGTGGGTGATAAAAAGCTGAGAAAAGAGATACAAATCAAAACTCAAGGTAATGATACTAAGCATCTTGAGTTGCAGTTAACAGAAGGCATTTTACTAATGAAATGATGGCAGAAGTTGGAGTCTTGCAGTGGAGTTTTACATTGAACTATGACTGATTCCACACATGGAATCAGGAAGTAGCTGGTGTTCCCAAAGCTCTCTAGGGGACTTTGGCTCAACATTTCATAAATAACTAACGTGGTGACTTTGAACATATATGTCAAAGAACCCTAGAGCTTATAAGGAGATTTTTCTGTCCTAAGTTGGCTGCAGAGGTTACCAAAACACTTGTGTTAAATGTGTAAAAGGAAACGATGACCTTGTGCTACTTAGCAGCAAAGTCTTAGGGATTTGTCTGTGTGGATTTTTATACCTGGAAGGAGATAGCAAAACTATGAATCATGGCTTAGTGATAACTGACCATTTCACCAGATATGCTCAAGCATACTCAACCAGAAAGCATCTGCTATTACCTAATGGTTGTGGGGGAAACTAATTTTGTTTTGTTTTGTTTTGAGTGTATATATTCCAACGGGATGCACTCTGATTGAAATAGAGAATTTGAGAGCAAGTTTCTCAAAGAAATGTTGACTTAGGCAGGTAGAAAAGGTATAAAATTACTCAACACTTCTGTTTGAATGTTTTATTTGCATACTATTTGGGATACCAGGTTGGGAACATGGATGTCTAAATGGTGATTTTCCTTTGTGTGACAAAGCTTTTTTTTTATTTTCCAAAATTCACATGTTCTGGTACATTGGGAAAATCATTAGTGTTGCTTACCCCAATAAAAATAGAAGAGATTCCCATCAGTGTAAAAGAGGGTATCAATATTATGCAGAGAAGCATAAAGGGAAGCCTGGGCATTGTATACGAAATGTTTATCAATAGGATTGTAACCTGAAAGAAAATATTAAAAGGGAATCATGATAATGTCAGGATCAAAGTTAAATACTATAGAATTTTCTATTTTCTTGATACAAATTGTTTTCTAAGTTTCAAAAATATTAAGAGCTCGAATAGTACTTACAAAATGCTTTTCTCAAAACAACCTTGAAACCTAGATAATGCAAGGAATTTCATCCCACTCTTATGGATGAGGAAAATGAGACGAAGAGGGACCAGATGACTCACCTATGTTCACGAACTACTAAGTATTGGAGTCAAAATTCAAACTCAGATATGCTGATTGCAAGTCTGGCAATTAATCTACTCTTATGCTGCCTCTCATAAAATTAATAATAATTCATAATTATATAAAGTTCTATGGTTTATAAAACATTGTACATATATGATCACATTTGTTTCTCAGAGCAATATTCTAAGGTACATTATGTTACCATATTTATACATGTAAGAAGCCTGAGTCTCAGGTTAAAAGACTTGTAAGGTCATCAAGGGGACAGCTAGGTTGCATAGTGGATTGAATATCAGGTCTGGAATCAGGAAGACTCATCTTCCTGAGTTCAAACAAATTTGACTCAGGGGTAAAGGAGTAAAATACTTGTCCTCCTAAGGACCAACTTGCCAGGACCAGCTGAGGTTTGATCTGAATGACATGCAAATAATTAAAGGCTGACTCAGTTGAAATAATAAACAATAAGCCCTGGGGGCTGTTGGGTTGTAAAGTAGCCTGGCCTCACAAAGTTTCATCTCATGAACTTTCATGTAACAAAGGGCTAATTGGGGAAAAATCAAAGTACCTTGTGCTGTCTAAAGATGCCAGGACTAACTGTGCTGACCTGATATGATTCTGTGCTGTAACTGTGGGCAAGGAAAAACAAATCCACACTGGGTGAGTGTGGTACCAATAGCACAGAAAGAGCATTTTGGGGACAGCATGGCTGGGGGCCCCAGACATGGCTTAGGTGAAGAGAGGACTGCCTAAGGATGGGATCCTGGACAAAATTCAGAAAATAACAGTAAGAAGGACCTGAGACCTGGGGGAACATTACCCACCACTCTGGATTAAAATAAAACAAAATAAAAATAAATATGAGTAAGCAAAAGAGAAAGAATCTGACCATAGATACTTACTATGATGTATAAGAAGACCTGGGTTCATATTCAGAGGAAGAGAGTGAGGTTAAAAAAAAGCCACTCCTACCACAAAGAGTAATGAGAAATGTTCACAAATCCAAAAAAAGTTCTTGGAAGAACTTAAAAAGACATTAAAAAATCAAACAAGTGGGGGCGGCTAGGTGGCACAGTGAATAGAGCGCCGGCCCTGGAATCAGAAGGACCTGAGTTCAGAGCCGGCCTAATCCGCACAAACAAAAACCTAGCCGTGTAACCTTGGGCAAGTTACTTAAGCCCAATTGCCCTAAAGGGGCGGCTAGGTGGCGCAGTGAGTAAGAGCGATGGCCTCGGAGTTTGGATGACCCGAGATCAGATCCGGCCTCAGAAAATGAGCACCCACGCATAAATCAAATGACTAGCCGTGTAACATTGAGCAAGTTACTTAACCCCAATTGCTTTATAAAAAAAAAAAAAATCAAACAAGTGAAACTGAGGGAAAATTAGGGAAAAAAAATAAAAACAATCCAAGAAAATTATGAAAAGAAAGTCAACCAATTGGAAAGAGATCCAAAATCTTAAAGAAGGAAATAACTCCTTTAAAACTAGAATTAAGCAAAGGGAAGCAAATGACATTATGATACCAAGAAATTATAGAACAAAATCAAAAGAATGAAAAAATAGAAGAGAATATTAAATATTTCATCTGAAAAGCAACTGATCTGTGGAACAGATCAAGGAGAGACAATACAAGAATTATTGAACTACCTGAAAGTTATTATCAGAAAAAGAGGCTTGGTACAATATTACAAGAAATTATCAAGGAAAATTTCCCCAAAGTTCTAGACAAGAGGGTAAATTAGAAATAGAAAAATCTACATTCACCATCTGACAAAGATATCAGGAGGAAAATTTAAAGGAATATCATAGCCAAGTTTCAAAGCACCCTGGTTAAGGGGAAAATATTATGAACAACAACATAAAATGTAATATAATAATTAAATAAGCAAAGTTAAATATAGTCTTGAATGAAAAAAAAAAAACAAAAGATATTCGATGAACTGAAAATTTTCAGGTATTTGTGACAAAAAGACCAGAACTCAAAGGGAAAAAAATCATAGACAAAAATATAAGAAAAGCATTAAAGACCAAGTATAAAGGACTCATTAAAGTCAAAGTATTTACTTTTTAAATGTGAAAATGTTATCAGTATTCTTAAGACTGTCATCATTACTTGATTAGTTTGAAAGAAAGGTTGGGGTTGAGCAAGTATGATTGGGTGATTCTAAAAAAAAAAATTGTGTAGAAAAAAGTAAAAAGCAATTATCTCATAAAAATGAGGTGTGAGAGGAAGAGCTGATAAAGAGCAGAAAGTATGGGTGGAGTTCTGGAAACTTATTTTCATTTTATCTGTGTTAAGGTCAGGATACAAAGGTCTAATAATCTTATAAAGAAGTAAGAGGTCTTGGTGACAGAATAAAAAGGGGGGTTTTAGAAGGATGTGAAGATTAAGATTTAGGAGGGAGGGTGGAGAGGATAAGGGAGGGACTCTTACCAGGGTGGGTATATTAAGGAATACATGAGTAAGGGGAGAGGATAAGGAAAGGATTCTTTAAAAGGGTGTGTATTAGGGAGGTAGTGGTTACAAGTAAAGGACTAATGAGGAGGGATAGAGTAGAAAGAGAGACAGAAGGAAAATAGCAAGAAAAAAATAGAATGGAGAGAAATACACAAATAGTAATTACAATTTTGAATATGAATGGGATGAACTCACCTTTACTGGATAGCAGAATGAATTAAAATAATAATAATAAACAGAATATTGTTTACAAGAAACACATTGAAAACTGAGAGATACAGAGTTAAATAGAGGGTTGGAGTAGAATTTATTCGAGAATTTATTATCCTTCAGCTAATGCAAAAAAGCAGTGGTAGCAGTCATGATCTCAAGCAAAGTTAAAACTAAAATAGATTTAATTTAAAAAGATGAACAGGGTAACTACATTTTAATAAAAAGGTATCATAGACAATGAAGCAATGTCAATACTAAACCCATATGCACTAAATACTATAGCATCTAAATTTTTAAAAGAAAAATTAAATGAATTACAAGTGGAAATAGTAATAGTACTATAATAGTGGGGACTTGAATCTTCCCTTCTCAGAACTAGATAAATATAATAAAATAAATAAATAAGAAGTCAAGGAAATGAATAGAAATTTAAATAAGCTAGATAGATATCTGGAGAGAATTAAATGAGAATAGAAAGGGAAACACCTTTTTCTCAGTTGTTCATGATATCTTTACAAAGATTGACCATATGTTAGGGCATAGAATTTTTAGTTAAAACCAGAAAAGCAGACATATTAAAAGCATCTTTTTCAGATCACAAAGTAATAAAAATTGTATTTAATAAGGGATCATGGAAACATAGATTAAAAACTAAAGAAGACTAAACAACCTAATCTTAAAGAATGAGTGGATTAAAGAACAAATCACAGAAACAAGGAGTAATTTCATTAAAGGAAATGACAAAAATGAGACAACATATCCAAAAATGTGGGATGCAGCAAAAGTAGTGTGTGGGATGACTTAAAGTGAAGTTTCCCCATTCTGAATATCATATATACATTCTTATTACTTCCTTGTATTTTGTAACTAAGTTCAGTATTATTTCCCCATAAATATGTGTAAGTCATTGTGTATTTCAAGATAATGTAAGAGCTATTGAGTATTAATACAATTGATTAAATTAACTATTGAGACCAAATTAGAGCTGTTTTTAGTTTGGGGAAAGGAATGGTAGTTGAGAGGCAGCAAAGGATTAAGTTTCTATAGAACTGCAAGAATTGCTGAAACAAGGCTACTGATAAAAAGTACCAGACTTAGTAGCCTTGGGAAGAGTTGAGGCAGTAGCCTTGAATGGAAGTTTGAGTTCCCAGTTCCCAGAGAACTCCTAGATAATACTAAAATGAAATAATGTAGATAAAAAGAGCTGGCAGCAGCAAGTGGATTTGAGCAATCAGAAAGCAGTCAGCAGCTTTGGGACACTGAGGCCAAGATAAGGACACATCTAGGTTGGACTGAAGGGGGTTCAGTATTCTGAGGTTGTTACTGAGCTTGCTTAATGTACCTCATGTATTATGTATATTATCTAACAGAATTAGAGCCTCATTAGTAATAACTAGATTAATGTTTGGGAGGGATCAGTGACCCTTGCTTATATAACCCAGCTTTAGCTTCTGTACCTTGGCCTCCTCTCTCTGGGCACTGTGCCAGTGACTGGACCACCCACTTCTCGTGAGATTCTAATAAATCTTTCTACCTTTATCCTGAGAGGTCTCCAAGTGATCAATTTATTTGGGTTAGGGTCTCTGTACCCCACACAGTAATAACCAGAGAAAATTTTATATCTCTAAATGCTTGTAAGGGTTATGGGATTTAAAGATCTTCAGTGACCCATTGGACTTGCTGACATAGCAGGAAGGGGAGGGGCAAGAGGAAGCAAAGCTAGAGTTCCTGTGGGGACTGGTGGTGGTGGCGGCAGCAGCGGGGCAGCAGCGGTAGCAGCAAGGTAGAGGTGGAGGCACAAACCCCTTTTTAAGGTAGCCAGAATTTCTGCTAAGGCTTTTGTTGAGGACTGACAGGGACCTGAACTGCGGCAGGGGGTGGGGTGGGGGGGAGTGGGGGAGTGCGGAGCTGTTGGGAACACACTTCCAGCTGTTCAGCACTGAACAGTTGCTGTGAGTGGGGAGAAAAGGACCTTTGCCTGAGGTAGCCTGTTTTGTTTTGAAGGCTTAAGCATGTGATTGTTTACTACATAAACTACTGGTGCCAATTTCATAACTACTCTGATGGCTTTGACTTTCTGGTTTTGGGATTCAGTTATTTGGTGTTTTAATAAATGTTCTAGCTTTATCCCCCATATAGAAAGCCTGGTATATTTTGTGATTAATAACCACATAAGCCTATTTACAATTGCCATAGGCATTGTGAATATTGCATTGTTAATATAATGCTTATTTCAAAATAGAGAAAGAGCAAACCAATGAATTGAATATGCAGTTTTTTAAAACTAGAAAAAGAACAAACTAAATATTCCCAATAAAACACTAAATTGGCAATCCTAAAAATTAAGGGTGAGATTAATAAAATTGAATTTTTAAAAATTGAATTAGTAAATAAAACTAACAGTTGGTTTTGTGAAAAAGCCAACAAAATAGAAAAAACACTGGTTAATATGATTTTTAAAAAGAGAAGCAAATGAAATCACTAATATTAAAAATGAAAAGGATAAATATCACACTAACAAAGATAAAATTAAAACAATTAGGAGTTATTTTGCCAAATTATATGCCAATATATTTAATAATTTGTATAAAATGGAAGAATATTTACAAAAATTCATACTTCTTAGGTTGAAAAAGAGAAAATAGAATATCTAAATAGACCTAATTTAGAAAAAGAAATTGAACAGACCATGAGTTAATTTTCTAAGAAAAAAAAAGCAACAGGATAAAATGGATTTACAAATTAATTCTATCAAACATTTAAAGATCAAACAATTCCAATATTAAATAATTATTTGGAATAATAGACAAAGAAAGAGTCCTATCAAACTCCTTTTGTAAAACAAATATGAGACTGATACCTAAACCAGGAAGGCTAAAAACAGAGAAAGGAAATTGTAGACCAATTTCATTAATGAATATGGATGCAAAAAATTCTAAATAAAATACCAGCTAAAGTATTGCATCAATATATTATAAAGATTATGCATTATGACCAATCAGAATTTATGCCAGGAGTGCAGGGATGGTTTAAAATAAGGAAAACTATTAACATAATTGATTATATTAATAATAAAAGTAGAAAAAATCGCATGATTATATCAATAGATACAGAAAAAGCTTCAAATAACTACAACCCTCATTTCCATTAAAATATGTGAAAGTATAGGTATAAATGGATTTTCCTTAAATTGATAAAAAAAAATTGCCTAAAACCACCAACAAGCATTATTTATAATGAGGATAAGATAGAAGGCTTCCCAGCAAAATCAGGTGTGAAACAAGGATGCCCACTGTCACTAATATTGCTCAATATTATATTAGAAATCTTAGCAGTAGCAATAAGGGAGAGGGGAATAGAGGGAACTAGAATAGGAAATGAGATATTAAAGCTATCTCTTTTTGCAGATAATATGATGATATACTTGGAAAACCCCAAAGGCTCAACTAAAAAGTTAGTTGAACAATTAATTACCATTTTATTGTTATTTTTTTCTAACTCAGTAAAATAATTTTTTGGTAATTTAATTGGGATGGCATTGGATATGTAAATTCATTTAGGTGAAATTGTCATTACCTAAACTAATTTATACATTCAATGCTGTCCTAATTAAATTACAAAATAAATTATTTTACTGAGTTAGAAAAAAAAAATAACAACAAAATTCATTTGGAAGAACAAATGGTAAAGAATATCAAAGGAATGAATTTTTTAAATGTAAAGGAAGGAGGTTTAGCAGTACTAGATCTTAAATTATATTATGAGGGAGTAATTATCAAAACTATCTGGTACTGGCAGAAGTAAGAAAGGTACCTTTCTACTTACCTTTCTTCTTACCTTTCTACTTTCTAAGAAGTAGAAAGGTAAATCAGTGGAACAGAGAGTAGACATATAATTTACAGCAGCAAATGACTATAGTAACCTTGTGTTTGACCAGTGTAAATAAGTTTTGGGGATAAGAATCCATTATTTGCTGTAAATTCAAATTATTGAGAAAACTGGAAAGCAATCTGGCAGAAATTGGGCATAGGCCAATAATATACACTATTTACCAAGACAAGGTCAAAACAGATACATGACCTAGATATAAAGGGGGATGTTAGAAGAAAATTTAAAGAATATGGAACATATTACCAATCAGACTTATGGATGAGTGAATAATTTATGAATAAACAATAGAGAGAAGTGTGAAGTATAAAATATAAAATGTCAGTTGCATTAAGTTAAAAAGGATTTGTACAAATAAAACATATGTAGCCAAGATCAGAAGCAAAGCAGAAAATTGGGAGAAAATTTTATAGACAGTTTCTCAGATAAAGGCATCATATTTCAAATATATAAATAATTTTGTCAAATCTATAAGAATATGAGTCATTCCCCAACTGATAAATGGTCAAAGGATATAAACAAGCAGTTTTCCAATGAAGAAATCAAAACAATTTATAGTCATATGGACAAATACTCTATTATTTGACCCAGTAATACCACTACTAGATCTGTTTCCAAAGATAAACAGGGAAAAGGGGAAAGAACCTATATGTTCTAAAATATTTAAAACAGACTTTTTTGGGTGGCAAAGAACTAGAAATTGTGGAGATACCCATCAATTGGGGAAAGACTGAACAAGTTGTAGTATAAGATGGTGATGGAATACTACTGTTCTATAAGAAATGATGAACTTGATGATCTTAGAAAAACATATATTTGCATGAAATAATGAAGAATAAAATAGTAGAACCAAGAGAACATCATATATATTAATAACTATATGGTTTTGGGGGGCGGAGCCAAGATGGCAGAGTAGAAACAGTTCATCCAAGGCACTCTGCCCCCAGATCCCTCCCAAACTATGTAAAAGGGGACTCTGAACAACTTTTGGAGCTCCAGCACCCACAGAACGACACAGAGAAGCTAACCTCCCACTGAGGACAGCCCAGCAGCCCTGCAGGAAGGACCAGCACAGCTCTCTGGGAGCCAGCAGCGTGCAGCGCACAGAGCGAGGGGAGCCTAGCGGAGAGGAGCCCAGGTCCCCGAGAACTGAGGTTTTAGCCCCAGGGCGGCAGGGCCAGCGGCCGGCTGGAAAGACCCCAGAACACCAGCAGCTGTGGTGATTCCAGAATTATCAACATAGACATGCCTAGGACAAAGTGAGAGGTTAGTGTACTATGGATTTTGGGACCAGTATTTGGGGAATGCGTCGGCTTCCTCCCCTGGGGGCTAGAAGCCACTGAGGAGACACGCCATTTTGTAGTTTTCAGAGGCAGCTCCAGCTCCTGGCCTGTGAACTGTGGGGAGATCCAGCAATCAGTCTTGGGGGGTAATCACTCTTGCTTTAACCTCCCTGGATCTGGATTGTGATCTGGGGTGGAAGTCGTGGGTGGGTTTACAGCTTGCCAGAAATGGAAGTTGCCCTCCCACATGTTCAGGATGAAAATTCCCCTATCTGTCCACAAACACATACTGTGGCAACAAGCCCAAAAGTCACGTAATTAAGTGGCAACATGCCAAGGCAAAGGAAACAGAAAAATGCAACCCTAGACTCCTATTTTGGGGGCATAGAGTGGGAAAAAGACTGTGAGGTCAGAAGTCCTGCTCCAAAAGCCCCAGGGGAAAACATGAGTGGGTTGCAGGCCATAGAGGACCTTAAAAAGGATTGTAAATATCAAATAAGAGAAGTGAAGGAAAAATTGGAAAGAGAAATGAGAAGGATGCAGGAAAAGTATGAAATGAGGGTCAACAGCCTGACTGAGGAAAACAACACCTTAAAAAATAGACTAACTCAAATGGCAAAGGAGGCCCAAAAGGGCAATAAGGAGAAGAATGCCTTAAAAAGTCGAATTTGCCAGATGGAAAAAGAATCTCAAAAGTTCACTGAGGAGATTCATTCCTTCAGAGTTAGACTGGAGCGAATGGAAGCTAATGACTTTATGAGAAATCAAGATGCTGTTAAGCAGATCCAAACAAATGAAAGATTAGAAGGCAATGTGAAATATCTCATGGGAAAAACCACTGACCTGAAAAATAGATCCAGGAGAGATAATTTAAAAATTATTGGACTACCTGAAAGCCATGATCAAAGAAAGAACCTAGAAATCACCCTTCAAGAAATTCTCAAGGAAAATTGCCCTGATGTTTTAGACCCAGAGGGCAAAATAGAGGTTGAAGGAATCTACCAATCACCTCCTGAAAAAGACCCCAAAAATAAAACTCCCAGGAATATTATAGCCAGGTTCCAGAATCCCCAGATCAAGGAGAAAATACCACAAGCATCCAGGAAGAAACAATTTCAGTATTGTGGAAACACAATCAGAATAGCCCAGGACCTGGCAGCTTCTACACTGAGGGATCAAAGGGCATGGAATATGATATTCCAGAGGGCAAAAGAGCTGGGATTAAAACCAAGAATCACCTACCCAGCAAAGCTGAGTATTTTGTTTCAGGGGAAAATATGGTCATTCAGTGGAATAGAGGACTTTCAAGCATTCTTGAGGAAAAAACCAGAGTTGCATAGAAAATTTGACATCCAGACTCGAGTAGCAAGAGATGCCTGAGAAGGTAATCAGGGAAAAGAAATCAAAAGGAACTTATCAAAGTTGAACTATTTACATTCCTATATGGAAAAACAGTAACTGTGACTGAGGAAATCTTTCTCACTATGAAAATAATGGTAGAAGGGTGAGGGTGTGTGGTCATACATATGTGAATGTGTGTGTATATGGTTACAGTTATATATGGATAGAGGGCATAGGTTGAATTTGTTGGGAAGGGAGGATACTCAAGGGATGAAATTATGAGGTGAGAGAGGAAAGTAGCAAGAGGAGATGGGGAGAGACAGGGTAGAGTAAACTATATCATGTAGAAGAAGCAAGGGGAAGTGGTTGCAAGGGAGGGGGAGAATAGGAAGGCAAAAAGGCAAAACCACATTCTCATTGAATTTGGTTCTGGGAGAGAATGACATACATACTAAATGGGATATCTCAACCTACAGCAGAATAGGGGGAAGGGAGATGAGAGGAGGGATGATGGATGGGAGGGCATCCTTGGGGGGAGGGGAGGTTGGAAGTACCCACTATAGAAGAAGGACAGGATCAAAGTAGGGAATGGACCAGGTGGGGGGGGGGTGAGATGGGTGGGAGGGAATTATAAGCACCCTTTTACAATATATCTACTATGATAATGTTTTGCATAGCTAGACATGTACAACATATACTGAATTACTTATCTTCCCAGAGGGAATGGGTGACAAGGGAGGAAGGAAATGGATCTGAAATTCGAGGTCTTAAGATTAAATGTTTCAAATATATATAAATACTAGTATTAATACTATTTTGCATGTAATTGGGAGATCAGATGTTCAGGCATTGGGGCACAGAGATTCACCTCGCCCTAATGGTAAAGTTGAAGGCGGTATTGGAGAAGATATTGGAGAGAGCAGATTGGATGAGGGGATATCTTTGTAGGACTGCTATTCTGGGGTGGTGGGTAGGGGAAAATGGGGAAAAAATTGTAACTCAAAATCTGGCAGAAATGAATGATGTAAACCAGAAGTTAATAAAGCATTTGTTAAAAAAAAATGAATGCATTATTTATATGTACTTACTGTAAAGAAGCAAAAAGTCCAAAAGTTACTATTTCTTTTCCCCTTGCGAAAGAGGAATGAAACCACATACATGAAGGAGATATTAGATGCTGCATAACCAATGCCTGTTAGGACCTGAAATTGGTAGAAATTTGTATTAAACATAAATAAAATAAAATTTCTTCAGGAAATATGGAAGCTTGTAAAGGTTTCCAAAATAAATTTTATATCATGAGCTTTTCATAATTTTCATTTATGTAATCCTTTAAACTTTGAAATATTTTTCATATTATTTCTTTGTTTCAATTACAGACATTATTATTTTTTTTCTGTTTTATTTGTAATACTTACCTTAGCAAACATGATTCCAGGGTCATAGAAAGTGTTTACTAATGTTTCGGGGTTAAAAACATACAAAAATATAAGCATTAAAGAGAGAATCAAACAAAACGAAGGGATATCCACCAGAGCCTGCCCACACCAATATGCAGACGGGTAGAGGCCTGAAATCCTTAGTTGGGATTGAGCTTTTATCTGATCAAAAAAGAAGAGGTACAAAGTCATTTTGAAGTCTGAAGTTTAATAAATGCAGTTACATAAAAATGTGCATTTATAATAATGTGGTAAAAACGTTCAAATAACCTTGTAGATATAGTGCACTTTCCCAAATATTAAACTTCACAGGGAATAAATAGGCATCTACTTAGTAGGTAAAACTTGGAAATCTTGTTTGACACAATTACACACTGGAACATGCAGAAGAGAACTGAACTACATGCTATGTATATAAAAATTTGTGTATTGTTTAAGAAGAAAACCAATGTATGTTATAAAAAAATTACCCTTTCAGAACGAAATTAGTTGATGTTTAAATAACTTTTTCTTACTTTGTAATCATGGATGCTGCTCATTGCAATGTAAGGGGAAATGCTGGTGGCAATTGTTATCCAGAAAATGTCTGTGTCCAAAACACCAAGCCAAATACCGACACTATTCTGGAAGTATGAAGAACACTATTAACTATTTAATATAAGGAGTAAAACAGTAAATGATAAATAATGTCAGTTTTCCAGGGATGTAAAATTTTTGAAGGAAGGAAAAGTAGAAGTATAACATTGAATCTTGACGATAAAGTTAAGAGAGCTTTTATATTTAGGGAAGATGTATATTCTTTACAGAGAATTATGTAAGACTTGGAAACAATTAATCGCAGTAGCATAGTGTCTGATAAATCCAAGGACACCAACTGCAAGCATAGAGACTCTATTTTGACAGAAACCACTGGGAAAACTAGAAAATAGACTGCCAGAAATTAGACTAAAATCATGTCATATTCCACAATAAACCAAATATTTAATGCTATATTATAAATTTGAAAAGAGGACATAACTTTTACAACTATGAATAGGGAAAAAAATTATTGACCAAAAGATTTAAATGATCACACAAGATAAAATGGATAATTTTGATTACATAAATTTAAAAACTTTCCACAAATAAAATCAAAGCAATTGTAAATAAAAGACAGTCAACTAGTAAAAAAAAATAAATCTTTTCATTAAATTCCTCTGATAAAAGTCTGGATATCAAAGATATAACATATATTCATATAGACATATGTATGTATGTATTCAACTTGATTCAAGTACACAAGAACATGGGTGATCCCCAGTAGATAAGAAAGCTACCAACAATCACCTTCCCTTCCCCCTCAAAAAGCGCTCCCACTCACTAATAATAAGAGAAATGCTAATTAAACAGATCAATTTCCATCGCACACCCTTCAGATCAGCAAAGATGGCCAAAAAAGGTAAATAATAATTATTGGAGCCATAACAACAGCGCTAATTCATTGTTATTGGAGCTATAAGATGATCCAACCACTGTGAAAAGCAATTTGGAACTAGGCTCCAAAACCCACTTAACTATGCATGAACTTTTTAGTCATCTAGTTTCTCTGAACAATCCTCATTTCGGAGTTAGTAGGATATGAGATTGGAAATGAAGTCATCATTTAAAGATTAAATGTGTTCAAATATAATCCATTTAATAATAAAGGAAAGAAGAAAAGGTTTTTAGAAAGAGTTCTTTTTTAAAAAAAGCTGGTGTAAAAATATTTTGTGTCTCAAAGTGTTAAGTTTCTGCCAAATTCTCTTCTACAATTTCATTTCTTAGTAATAGTGGTTAAGCAAATTCTTACTGTTATACTTACTGAAGCAAATACACCTCTCTCAGTTAGAATCTGCTTTGAGGAATTAAACATTTTAAGTAGTCCATTACTAATGATGTCCACAAGCATAGGAAAGCAACTCAATCTCTTGGTGTTACACACAATCGAAAACTCATAATCCTTAGGGAAAATAAATGAAAGGTCAGTTTTACTAGAAATAAAATACAATTAATTTGTTGTAAATATAGTGGTCTTCTTTTTTCCTTCTTCACTTGGGTGAAAAATCAAATTCAGATCAAGTCTGGAATGCTAAGTAAATTCTATAATTAATGTCTAGGATAGGCTTAATGAATTAGCAGATTGCAATCCTATATTGAACTAATGCTGAATACTAACATGTGGATAATTCATGCCTACGATTATAGACATAAAGTACATCATAAAAGTCAAAAGGATGAAGAATGCCTATTGTCAAAAGAATGCCATGCATTGGGATGGACACTTGTAAGACATATTAAAGTCAATATCAGTTTGCTATTTCCTTCTCTAGCTTGTTTTTCAGATGAGGAAACTGAGGCAAACAGGATTAAGTGACTTAGCCTGGGTCACACAGGTAGCAAGTGTCTGAGACTGCATTTGAACTCAGGAAGAGTTTTCCTGACTTCAGGTCCAGCACTTTATCCACTGTGCCACCTAGCTGCCAAGCTTATGAAAAGTCAGTTTATGAAGGGCTTTAAATGCCAACAAGAATTTTATCAATCTCTGAGATAATAATATGTTGGGACTTTATCTTGTCTTTTTTTTTTAATTTGGAGATGGTGGGAGGGTGAGGTGAAATGTGTAGCCCTGTGCTTTAGAAAATCACTTTAGCAGTAGCATGTAGGAGGAGCTGAAATGGACACATACTTGAGGCAGGGAGACTAGGAGATGAATGAAATAGTTCAGGTGAGATGTGATAAGGGCAGGTACTGGAGTGGGAGAAGAGGATATATGTGGAAGATGTTGTAAAACAACATTTGACAACAGATTTGTGGGACTAGTGCAAGTGAAGCATTGAGATTGATGCCAAACTGGTCAGAGGATTAAAAAAAAGCTAACCCTATACCCTACCTATCAAGAATTTTTAGCTAAACTAAGACCAAATGGTTCTATTCCTCAGAAAAGGTATTTGAAGCCTCCTTTTCAGTAGTATACCCATAACCTGAGGTCTCTGTCTCCCTTTCCCCACCTCCCAATTGAGGGTTCTATTAATCCCAAGAGTAGTCAAGGTACCTCCCCTATTTGTAAAAATTTCTGTTTTCCTCTCCAGATAGCACTAACTCATTGACAACTAGCAAACTGAAGACTAACATACCTTTTGTGTACCTGATACAATAATGGCTCCATTGTATGATAGATCATCTGTGTCATTTTTATTTCCAAAATCCCTTACTTCCAGAAGTAGGTTCTGGAACTTCAAAGAATCTGTAAAATCTTCAATGTTTGACCCTAATAAATTATAAATAAAAAGAAAATGAAAATGTCAAAATAAAAATTTGAAAATTTTATAATTTTACCCACTTCATATGCTATTATGCTTTAACAAATGTTTTATATTTATGACAAGAATGACATTAAAGAAAGAAAGAGACTTTTTACAACTGTGAAAACCAAGGTAGTTTATTTAAAATATTTGTGTCCCTTAAACTTTACTTGTGCAAATAACTCAGTCATATTAATATGACAAACATTATGGAAGTGAAACAATTTTTGCCCCTGCATAAACGTATTCAGAGCCCTCTGATTTAGGAATTTGGAAACTAAACATAAAAACCCTCTCATGATCTAGTCTTTGAGTGATGAAATGCAATTTTAGATTATTCTTTAGCAAGAAATTCCTTCTTTTTAATTTTAAATCATCTCTATCTTTGGCTTATAATTAGTTGATCTGTCAAAATGCATTTCCTAAACAAATCTATCTGTAATTATAATTTCCATAATTTTATTTATCTTCTTGGTGCTTTATAGCCTTCCTTCTTCCACGGGCTCATTCCCTCAAAAAACAAAATAAAACCCAAAACTAATACAGTGTGTGTGTGTGTGTGTGTGTGTGTGTGTGTGTGTGTGTGTGCATGTGTTCAAGGTTTTAGGATAGTATATATACATATATACACTTATGTCTAAACTATTTAGAACATGTTAGAGTGCATATGTGTGTATAGACCTTTTCTAAATTTCTGGGCACTTAGAACACGCTTGGTTCATGCTTTTAACAATAAAGAATAAATAAATAAAATTAAGGATAAATTTTAGCCCAATTTCTTTACCTGTGTTATTGATGATCAATAGACTGGTGAGTGGGCTTTGTGGATTTTGTCCAGGAGACAGGAAATATGCTTTAGGTGAAAGTCCCCAAACAATCTCTTGATGAAATATTTTATAAATCGTTGTTTCAAAAAGGTAAGGTGTAAAAGATATTCCAAAAAGCAGTAATCTAAACAGGAGGAAAGTAACAAGGGGGTACATGGGCAGTTTTTCTTCTTTGTAGAAAAAGAAATGTGTGCTATATCAATTCTGCTATAAATCCATATGTAGGCACAGTATAACATCTTTTCCCCCCAGCAGATTATAAATTGATTTACCAATTTTCCTATGATATGGGGAGGGAGGGAACTATAGCTTCCTTGGCTTACTCATTCACGATATAAGACTGAATTAAAATTTTAATATATTCTCAAAGAGGAAAAGGAAGCACCCTAGAATGGGGCAAAGCAACATAGAAATATAGGCAGACAACCTATGTTCACATCTTGGCTCCACTATTTATTGTCTATAGGGTCATAAGCAAATCATTTAACTCCCCCATAACTATGTTTACCTAAGTCTAAAATAAGAGTTGGACCAGATGGTTGCTAAGGTCCCTTCTAGCTCTAAATCTATATTCCTTTCAAATCCTTATATTTGAAACATGTAAATATATGAAAAATACTAGTTCATATTAATAAACCCAATAGGCAAGAGAGGCTTGCTGTCAGCTTCCAGGAGTCCTACAGCAAAAATGACTTTTCACTGCTTCTCATACTCTCCAGAGAATCTAGTCAGCTCCTGATGAATTTTTTTTTTTCTGGATTGTCATACGACAAATTGACTAAGCCAGGAGAAGTATCTTGTCAGAATGAATAGAACTTTGGAATTGGAGATTGAATGTTGAATTTTGATACTTACTGTGCAACCCTAAGCAAGTACAATCCATCAAGTGCTATATAAATGCTAATTGTTGTTACTAGTATTAGTAATTAATTGGCTTATTCCTCTTAGCATTTCTCATTCATGACTACTTCCCATACCTTTAGAAGGGTGGACAAGCCAATAAGGCTATTTTAGGGGTAGAAGACAATAAAATGCTCATGAACATTCATAATGGTACCCAAACATATTTCAGACGGTTTTTTTTTTTTACTTCACCACAAAAGCATCCAATTTGCTTCTTAAGCATAACACTCAGAGCTCCCTTCAGACATAGACCTCAATCCCAGGTTTGACTAATGCTGTGGGTGATTATTATAGGAGAAAAATACCTCATAAGCCCCCTCTGATATCTTCCTCCATTGTGAATCTGGCTTCCATGGGAGAAGATTGTATGGGAAGGATTGAGAGAAGAATAGAGGATTTGAGCCAGATAAAGAGTAAGAAAATGTGTGTGTGTGTGTGTGTGTGTGTGTGTGTGTGAGAGAGAGAGAGAGAGAGAGAGAGAGAGAGAGAGAGAGAGAGAGAGAGATTTAGAGGCGTTTGGATGAGTAAAGAAAGAAATATATTTAATTTCGGACCAAAAATTTGGGGAAGATGGAGTGGACCAGGTGGGAGGTGGGATAGGAGGAAGGGAAATACAGTCAGTCTTTTACAGTATATCTATTATGGTAATGTTTTGCATAGATACAAATGTACAACATATACTGAATTGCTTATTTTCCCAGTAAGGGTGGATGACAAGGGAGGTAGGGAATGAATCTGGAATTTGAAGTTTTAAAATCAAATGTTTTAAATATATATAAATACTATTATTAATACTATTTTACATATAATTGGGAGATAAGACGTGCAGGCATTGGGGCACAGAGATTCACCTTGTTCTAATGGTAAAGTCAAAGGGGGTATGGGAGAAGAGATGGTAGAGAGAAGATTGGATGAGGGGATATCCTGTGGGACCGCTCTTCTGGGGTTGTGGGTAGGGGAAAATGGGGAAAAAATTGTAACTCAAAATCTGACAGAAATGAATGATGTAAACCAGAAGTTAAAGCATTTGAAAAAAAAAAAACAACATTATTAATTAATTGCCTCTGGCAAACATTGGCCAAAAACACCAGGTGCGGAATTTGTCTTCATAATGTTAGTGGGTATAATTTTTTATCTTATCTATTCTTGTAATTTCCTAAATATCTTGGATATCAGATTTTTATAAGAGAGATATGATACCTTTTTTCTCTAATCAGTAGTTTTTATTCCTTATCCTGGATGTATTGTTTCTGTTTGTGCCAAAGCTTTTAAAGTTATCTAGTCATTCCAATCTATATCTCCTCACTGGACTCAGATGGCTCCAAAGATGAGAGTGAGGCTGGTGACTTTATACAACCTTGCCTCACTTAAATCCAATTCATTTGCAAGTCAAGACATAACCTTCCTGATGTCATTGGTCCTTTTCAAAAAGAAAGGATGAACAACAACAACAACAAATCTCAGAATTTGAGTATTTTCCTTTTTTACAATCACTTCTGTTCTTGGCTGATTAGTTTTGGCTAGGAATTTTGCCTATAAATAGACAAGAGAGGAGTCTCATTCCATTTTCCTCTAATTTGTTATGATAAGGTGACATAGTATCACAGGATGGTGACTTTAGTTTAAAGATTATGAAATATAATTCCCTCACTTTGCAGGTGAGGGAACCGCTGAACACTGAGGTGACTTGCCCAGTACCATAAAGTACTAGTCTGAGGGCTAGGAAAAACAATAACAACTGGGTTTGAGTTCTAGCTTCATTTCTTTTCTTTTTTTTTTTTTTAAGCAATTGGGGTTAAGTAACTTGCCCAAGGTCACACGGCTAGGTTTTTGTTTGTGTGGGTTAAGTGTCGGAGGCCGGCTCTGAACTCAAGTCCTTCTGACTCCAGGGCCAGCGCTCTATTCACTGCGCCACTTAGCCGCCCCCTAGCTTCATTTCTTACTATGCTAGATAGTAGAAGAGGGACTGTATGTTCTACCTATGATTCATCAATTTTACACAAGGATCACGTCGTCCTGTGACTGTGGCTCCTCTGTTGAACCTGAACCTACCACACTAAACCCTAAGGAATGTTGGGAAATGCTAGAGCAAAAGGAGAAAAAAGAGCTGGGATTGTTATACTCACAGGGTCAGAACAGTTTTTCTATCCTGTTTTAGTTTTAAGAATCGAAGCTTTGCTATTGCCCAGACTTGTCGTCTCCACAGAGCCATTCGACTGAGTGTCCCCTTCCTCCTTCCAGGTAGTGAAGAAAGAGGCTGGTCAAGTTCAACAAAGCCTTCAGTGTTTCTTGTCACTTCTGTTTGAGCCTGCACCCAATTGCCAAAATCTAAAGGCAAATTGAGAAAAGAGACAAAACCAAATAAACTACTTACAAAATGCTATTCTAAATCTACCAATTTTCTCTTTGATGTTGAAAAGGGCTTAGAATATTCATGGTCATGACATAAACCATAGAACAAATTAATTATGCCAATATGGCAACTAGGTGGGACACTGGAAAGAATAGTAAACATAGAGTCAAGAAAACCTGAGCTTAAATTCTGCCTCAGACTTTTACTAGCCATGTGACCTTGGAAAAAGTCATTTAACCTCCCTCAATCTTAGTTTATATGTCTATAAAATGGACATATTAATAACATACCTCATAGGATTGTTGTAAGGACTCAATGAGAACACATATAAAACATTCTGCATACTGTAAATAACTATTGAAATGCTAGCTGATTTAATGTCCATATATTTAGTGCCTTAAAAATCAAATCCCAGAGAGTGTGAGACACAGATAAAAGTAAAAAACATAAATGATTTAAATCCCTTGCCCTTGAGCTTACTTTTTAGGAAAGGAAAATAAGACATGTACACAGACACTACAGTTTTTTGTAATTTTTTTTTAATTCCATAAACTATATGTGGTCAGAAAATTCAAACACTGAGCAAAATTAAATTAAATTACTCCTGCAGAATAAGGATAACTGGGAGTTTGTCTGTGAGAAATGGAAATGCTTTAGAAGTGGGAGGAAGACCCGTATGTACAAAAATATTTATAGCAGCTCTTTTTGTAGTGAAAAAGAATTGGAAATTAAGGGAATGCCCATCAGTTGGTGCTAAACAAGTTGTGGTATATGAATGTAATGGAATACTATTGTGCTATAAGAAATGAGGGACAGACTGACTTCATGTTTACCTGGAGAGACTTATACAAACTCATGCTGAGTGAGAAGAGCAGAACCAGGAGAAATTTGTACACAATTACACTCACAACATATGTGAGATGACCGACTTTAATAGACTGGGCTCTTCTCAGTAATGCAAAGTTATAAGACAACTCCAAAAGACACATGATGGAGGGAAATGTCTTCATTCAGAGAAAGAACTAGAAGGAACAGAGTTTGCAGATTGAAGCAAACTACCTGCTCTCTTTCTTTTTCTTGTTTGGTTTTGTTTCCTCTTTCCCACTGTTCATTCCATAGGTTACAATCCTTCTTTACAACCTAACTAATGTCTAATGTAAAAGTATTTGCAGATCCTATATTTGATTGCATGCTGCCATGGGGAGTGGGAGAGGAGAGGAAGGGGGAGAAAATTTGAAACTCAAAGGATCCTGGAACTGGATCTAAAACTAAAACTAAACAAACAAATTAATAAAGAATTTTGCCAATCAAAAAAAGTAAAATAAAAATTAAAAATAAATTTATCTATGAGGTGAAGATAAATATACTTCAAAGGCTTGAGGACTCTGTTTAAACTGCATTAAAATCTATGGGTTATAATACATATTAGATTTGGAAGTAAAAAATTTATCAATGCACTTAATATCCAATGTGAAAATGTGGTTTTATGATGACAAATTAAAGAATATGTATCAAAATCTGGTTAATGTAATACCAAATTATGTTTTAAAAATGTAGTTTTGAGCACCAGCCCTGGAGTTGAGGACCTGAGTTCAAATCGGGCCTCAGACACTTGACACACTTACTAGCCTTGTAACTTTGGTCAAGTCACTTAAACCCATTTGCCACCCAAAAAAAAAATATGGTTTCAGCAAAAAAGAAAACAGTGCACAATAAAGTTGTTGGTTTTTTTAAGATGTAAAAAAAAGAAATGGAAATGCTTTTATTCTTTCAAGTCATTTGAAAATGTATTTATCTAAAGCAGAAATTCTTCATCTTTTTGGTTTTATTGACTACTTTGGCAGTGTGTTGAAGCCTATAGACCCTTTCTCAGTAAAATAAAATATATAAAAACATAAGATTATAAAGGAAATCAAATATATTAAAATAAAATCACCAAAATATTAAGAACAAACAAACAAAGAAAATCAAGTTCATAGACCCAAGTTTAAGTACCTTTTACTGAAAGAGTATGTGTTTTTTGTTTGGGGGTATTTTGTTTGTTTGTGTTTGGTTTTGAGTACAGATCTATAACTAGGAGTACTTATGCTTATAGAAAAACTTTCAAATGTGCATTGGAGTGGGGTGTTGTCAATTGTATAAAGGGACAGTGGAATGGATGGGAGATGGCAATGGCAAAGAGGGTAGTTAGAGAATAATAATAGTACAAATAATAATCTGATCAAGGATACAAGAGAGAGAAGAAAGCCAGTCTCCCAGAGAATTCTGTCCACTTTGATGACTGTATGGGGAGACAGGCCTGGAGAAAGAGACACAGCAGCAATGAAACACTGGGGGTGTTAACTTGGGAAATTGGGAAAGAGATTACCTGCATTTCAGTTGGACCAGTGAAAGACCATGAGATGTGGTAGGATGCTTGGCAATGGTTGTCATGGAGGACTAAGCAGGCACTAAGTCAAAGATATTTGCTAATTAAGGGTCAAATCCTATTCATTCGTTATTATAATTTTATGGATTATTAGTATTATTATGATTAATAGTATCATTATCATTATTTATTGTTAACATCCAAGTCATCAAGCACAATGCCTCGGCACATAGTAAAGATTCAGTAAGTATTAGCTGAAATAATCTAAGCCAACATTAGAAAGCAGTGGGGGCGGAGCCAAGATGGCAGAGTAGAAACAGCATTTCCAATGTGCTCTGCCCCACACAAATTTCAAACAATGTGAAAGGGGACTCCGAACAACTTCTGGAGCCACAGCACCCACAGAACGGCACAGAGAAGCTAACCTCCTGCTGAGGACAGCCCAGCAGCCCTGCAGGGAGTGGCCAGCGCAGCACTCTGAGAGCAGGCAGAACAGCGCACTGGGAACCAACAGCGAAGCGCACTGGGAACCAACAGCGAAGCACACAGAGCCAGGCGCAGGTCCTCGGTTTTAGCCCCAGGGCAGCCGGGCTTTCAGCCGGCTGGAGGGAACCCAGAACACCAGCAATTGTGGCAATTCCAGAGTTATCAGCACAGATATGCCAGGACAAAGTGAGAGGTTAGTGCCTTATGGACTTTGGGACCAGTATTTGGGGAACTCGTGGCTTCCTCCCCTGGGGGCGAAAAGCTGCTGAAGAAACAGCTGCACAGAAGCCATTTTGCAGCATCAGTAGTAGCTCTAGCTCCTGGTCTTCGAACTGTAGGGAGATCCAGCAATCAGTCTGGGGGTTAATCGCTCTTGCTTTAAACTGCCTGGATCTGGATTGTGGTCTGGGGGGGAAGTTTGGGGTGGGTATCCAACTTGCCAGAGTGGTTGGATGCTTTACAGAGGCCATCCAACTGGCGGAAGTTGTGAAGACCCCACGTTTGGGCGGAAGCTCCCCTGTCTGGTGGCAGAGTCCTACTGTGGCAACAAGCCCAAAAATCAAGTAATTAAGTGGCAACATGCCTAGGCAAATGAAACAAAATAAACAGAAAAGTTCAACATTGGACTCCTATTTAAGGGGCAAAGAGGCTCAAAGCATGGAGGAGGACTGTGAGGTCAGAACTCCTGCACCAAAAGCCCCAAATGAAAATACAAGCTGGCTACAGGCCATAGAGGCCCTTAAGAAGCAGATAAAAGAAGTGGGGGAAAATTTGGGAAGAGAAATGAAAAAGATGCAAGAAAAGTATGAAATGACAGTCAACAGCCTGACTGAAGAAAATAACACCTTAAAAAATAAACTAACTCAAATGGCAAAAGAGGCTTAGAAAGGCAATGAGGAGAAGAATGCCTTAAAAAGTCGAATTTGCCAGATGGAAAAAGAATCTCAAAAGTTCACTGAGGAGATTCATTCCTTCAGAGTTAGACTGGAGCAAATGGAAGCTAGTGACTTTATGAGAAATTAAGATGCTGTTAAGCAGATCCAAACAAACGAAAGATTAGAAGGCAATGTGAAATATCTCATGGGAAAAACCATTGACCTGGAAAATAGATCCAGGAGATATAATTTAAAAATTATTGGACTACCTGAAAGCCATGATCAAAGAAAGAACCTAGAAATCATCCTTCAAGAAATTCTCAAGGAAAATTGCCCTGATGTTTTAGACCCAGTGGAGGAAATAGAGGTTGAAAGAATCCACAGATTGCTTCCTGAAAAAGATCCCAAAAAGAAAACTCCTAGGAATATTATAGCCAGGCTCCAGAATCCCCAGATCAAGGAGAAAATACTCCAAGCAGCCAGGAAGAAACAATTTCAATATTGTGGAAACACAATCAGAATAGCCCAGGACCTGGCAGCTTCTACAATGAGGGATCAAAGGGCATGGAATATAATATTCCAGAGGGCAAAAAAGCTGGGATTGAAGCCAAGGGTCACCTACCCAGCAAAACTGAGTATCTTGTTTCAGGGGAAAATATGGTCATTCAGTGGAATAGAGGACTTTCAAGCATTCTTGATGAAACAAACAAAGTTGAATAGAAAATTTGACATTCAGACACAAGAAGCAAGAGATGCTTGAGAAGGTAATCAAGGAAAAGAAATCAAAAGGAATTTATCAAAGTTGGACTATTTACATTCCTACATGGAAAAACAATAACTGTTTTTGATGAAACCTTTCTCATTATGAAAATAATTGAAGAAGGGTATGGCATATGTTCACAGGTATACATGGATAGAGGGCACAGGTTGAATTTGATGGGAAGGGATGATTCTTTTTTTTTTTTTTTGGAGGGCAATTGGGGTTGGGTGCCTTGCCCGGGTTCACATGGCTGGGTTTTTGTTTATGTGTTGGGTGTCTGGGGCCGGATCCGGGCTCGGGTCCTTCTGGCTCCTGAGCCGGCGCTCTGCTCACTGCACCACCTAGCCTCTCCCAGGAAGGGATGATTCTTAAGGCGTGAAGTCAAGAGGTGAGAGAGGAAAGTGGCAAGAGGAGATGGAGAGAGACAGGGTAGGGCAAACTGTCTCATGTAGAAGAGGCATGGGGAAGTAGTTGCAGGGGAGGGGAAGAACAGAAAGGCAAAAAGGCAAAACCACATTCTCATTCAAGTTGGCTCAAGGAGAGAATCACATACATACTAAATGGAATATCGTGCCCTCACTCACTCTCCTGAGTAGGGGAAAGGGGAATGATGGAGGGGAGGGCATTGTGGGGGGAGGGGAGGTTGGAAGTACCCACTATCAAAGAGGGACAGGATCAAAGTAGGGAATGGACCAGGTGGGGGGTGAGACGGGTGGGAGGGAAATATAAGTAGTCTTTTACAATACATCTACTATGGTAATGTTTTGCATAGCTATACATGTACAACACATACTGAATTGCTTATCTTCTCAGAGGGAGTGGGTGACAAGAGAGGAAGGGAATGGATCTGAAAATCGAAGTTTAAAATTAAATGTTTCATAATATGTCCAGGCATTGGGGCTCAGAGATTCACCTTGCCCTAATGGCAAAGTCGAAGGGGGTATGGGAGAAGATATGGGAGAGAGCAGATTGGATGAGGGGATATCTAGTGGGACTGCTATTCTGGGGTGGTGGGTAGGGAAAAAATGGGGGAAAATGTAACTCATAATCTGGTGGAAATGAATGATATAAACCAGAAGTTAATAAAGCATTTGTTTAATTAAAAAAAAGAAAAGTAGGTAGGTATTTGTCTGCTGGGTATCAGTGTGACTTAATGGATTGTTCTCCTAATTGTATATGTACCTTTATTAATTCATTAATAAAAAGCACTTTTCCTGAAAAAAAAAAGAAAGCAGTATAGACAACTTCTTATATGGTATTATTAAAAGGACTCAAGAATTGTATCTGTCACAAAAAATATCTCTGGACATACATTTGTTATTAGAAAGTTATTCCCCAGGGGCAGCTAGATGGCACAGTGAATAGAGCACCAGCTGTGGAGTCAGGAGGACCTGGGTTCAAATGTGGCCTCAAACACTTAACACTTACTAGTCACTTAACAAGTGACCTTGGGCAAGTCACTTAACCCCAATTACCCTAACTTCCCCCCTCTGAAAAGCAAAAACAACAAAATGATTATTGGGGGGGGGGGCAGAGCCAAGATGGCAGAGTAAAAGCAGGAACTTGCTTGACCTCCCATTCCAACTACTTCCAATACTTGTAAATAAATTACTCTAAACTGGGGCAGCTAGGTGGCACAGTGAGTAGAGCCCTGGAGTCAGAAGGACCTGAGTTCGGATCCAGCCTCAGACACTATATGCCCACACAAAACAAAAACCTAGCCTTGTGACCTTGGGCAAGTTACTTAACCCCAATTGCCCTCCAAAAGGAAAAAAATATGTAATTACTCTAAACAAATTTTAGAGCTACAGAACCCACAAAGTGACAGAGAGAAACAAATCTCCCACTGAAGGCAGCCTGACAGGCTGACAAGAAGGATTTCTTGCACCAGACTGGGAGTGGAGCACAGTCCCTCATGAGCCTTGCTGGTCCAGACTCGAATCCCAGAGCTGACAAGTATACTTCAGGAGAATGAATCACTGGCAGCTGTGATGATTTCCAGAGATCTCAACAAGTAAATGCCAAAGAGAAAGCAAAATGTCAGTAGGGAACTCTGTTGGAACCCCTGGGGCAGTAGAGGTGGTGTGGACATGGCGGCTGCAGCTGCTGCTACAGGGCTACCTCTAGAGCTCCTGGCCTACAGAGTTTAGGGGGACCAAACTCTGACAACAACTGTGGGAAATCCCAGAAATTTGGGACATAGCTCTCTCCTCTCTGGAAGCAGACTTCTACTGTGGCAAAGAGCTCCAAAGTCAAGTAATTGGCTGGCAAGATGAGCAAACATAAGAAGCACAAGTAAACCATAGAATTTTGGGGGGGGCAGGGGGGGCAAACAGGATCAAAACAGAACCAGAAGAAGTCAACAAAATCAAAACCCCTGCATCAAAAGCCTCCAAGAAAAATATGAATTGGTCACAGGCCATGGAGGAGCTCAAGAAGGATTTTGAAAATAAAGTAAGAGAAGTGGAGGAAAAGTTGAGAAGAGAAATGAGAATGATGCAAAAAAATCATGAAAAACAAGTCAACAGCCTGCTAAAGGAGACACAGAAAAAATACTGAAGAAAATAACACCTTAAAAACTAGCCTTGGGTGGCTAGGTGGCGCAGTGAATAGAGCGCCGGCCCTGAAGTCAGAAGGACCTGAGTTCAGATCCGGCCTCAGACACTTAACACACACACACAAACAAAAACCTAGCTGTGTGACCTTGGGCAAGTTACTTAACCCCAATTGCCCTCCAAAAAGCAAAAAAAAAAAAAAAAAACACAAAAACCTAGCCTATCTCAAATGGCAAAAGAGGCCTAAAAAGTCCATGAGGAGAAGAATGCCTTAAAAAGTCAAATTGCCCAGATGGAAAAGGAACTTCAAAAGCTCAATGAAGAAAATAATTCCTTCAAAATTAGATTGGAGCAATTAGAAGATAATGACTTTATGAGAAATCAAGATATTATAAAACAGATCTAAAGGAATGAAAAAAATAGAAGGCAATGTGAAATATCTCATTGGAAAATAGATCCAGGAGGGATAATTTAAAAATTATTGGACTACTTGAAAGACATGATCAAAAAAAGAGCCTAGAAATCCTCTTTCAAGAAATTCTCAAGAAAAATTGCACTGATATTCTAAAACCAGAAGGCAAAATAGAAGTTGAAAGAATTCACCAATCACCTCTTGAAAAAGATCCCCAAAAGAAAATACGTAGGAATATTGTAGCCAAATCCCAGAGTTCCCAGGTCAAGGAGAAAATATTACAAGCTGCCAAGAAGAAACATTTTTTAAGTTTTGTGGAAATACAATCAGGATAACACAAGATATAGCAGCTTCTACATTAAGGGATCTAAGGGCTTGGGATATGATAGTCTGGAAGTCAAAGGAGCTAGGATTAAAACCAAGAATCACATACCCAGAAAAACTTAGTATAACACTTCAGTGGAAAATATGGATATTCAATGAAATAGAAGACTTTCAAGCATTCTTGATGAAAAAAACAGAGTTGAAGAGAAATTTTGACTTTCAAATACAAGAAGCCATATACGTCTATGGTCTGCACTGGCCTTCTCTTAAAAAGAGAAGCATGAGAAGGTAAACAGGAAAAAGAAACCATAAGGAACTTACTAAAATTGAACTATTTACATTTCTACATGGAAAAATAATAATTGTAACTGATGAAACTTTTCTCGGTATTAGGATAATTGAAGGGAATATATATGTGTATATGTGTGTGTGTGTGTGTGTGTGTGTGTGTGTGTGTATCTCTCACTCTCTCTCTCTCTCTATATATATATATACATATATATGTATATATGTAGATATATGTAGATATAGAAGTGTTTATGTGTTCATATGTGTGTACATGTGTACATAGACAAAGGGCACAGAATGAATTGAATATGAAGGGTTGATCTCTAAAAAATAAAAATGAGAGGTACAAGAGGAATATATTGGGAGAAGGAGAAAGGGAGAGATAGAATAGTATAAATTATCTCATATAAAAGAGGCCAGAGAAAACTGTTACAATGGAAGGGAAGAGCACGAAGCTGAAAGGGAATGGGACAACCCAATTCTTTTTTTTTTTGCTTTTTGGAGGGCAATTGGGGTTAAGTAACTTGCCCAATATCACACGGCTAGGTTTTTATTTGTGCGTGCGTTAAGTGTCTGAGGCCGGATCCGAACTCAGGTCCTTCTGACTCCAGGGCCGACGCTCTACTCACTGCGCCACCTAGCCGCCCCGGGACAACCCAATTCTCATTGAATTTGGCTTAAGGAGGGAATAACATACACATTCAATTGGGTATCTTACCTTACAGGAAAGTGGGGGGGGTAGGGAATAAAAGGGGGAATGATAAAGGGGAGGGCAGATTGGGAGAGAGGGTAGTTAGAAGCAAACATTTTTTAAAATGGACAGGGTAAAAATAGAAAATAGAATAAGTGAGAGTCGCGATAGGATGGAGGGAAATATAGTTAGTCTTTCACAATATAACTACTATGGAAATGTTTTAAGTAACTACACATGTACAACCTATATTTAATTGCTTATCTTCCCAGTGGGGGTGGGTGAGGAGGGAAGAAGGGAAAGAATCTGGAACTCAAAGTTTTTAAAACAAATGTTAAAAAAATTGTTTTTTACATGCAACTGGGAAATAAGCTATACAGGCACTGAGTAATAGAAATTCATCTTTTCCTACAAGAAAGTTGGTGGGGGGGGGTATGGTGTATATAAGAGAGAGCAGATTGGGGAAAAGGGTATTCAGTAAGCTTGGTATCTTGAGGTGGGAGGTAGGGAAGAGATGGGGAGAAAGTTTGTTACTCAAAATCTTGGGGTAATGAATGTTGAAAACTAAAATTAAATAAATAATTTTTAAAAAGAAAGTTGTTCCTTTGTGAAAAAAAATTATATTCCATTAAAATTAAAATACATTTGTTTAAAAAACTAAATAATTTATAGCTATTAACATAAGAATTAGATAATGATTCTGAAAGTATAAGTAGTTGTAAAAGTTTCTTTTTTTTAACAGACTGCAAAGAAAAAGTTAGTTCACAGAATAAACATAGAATATGGGACTGTGGGGTCATGATAAGCCATGACATAATTATTGACTTATACATTTCAAGTGATAATTTCATTGTTAATTTCCAGCATATTTTTTTTACCTGCTTCATCAGTCGCTGTTTTTCCTTCTAATTTTAGGAATACTTCATTCAGAGTTGTCAGGGAAACACCATAATGCTCAATGCCTTGGCCATTATAGCTATCAATATCTCTGCAAAGGTCTAAAGAACACATCATAGTATTAAAATTTTAAGAATTGTCACTTAGATTAATACTAAATATATTGCTAGAGAGACCAACAGACAGAAAGAACAATCTCACAATATCCTCAACTCCTCTTTCTTCCTTCTCCCACATATCTAGTTACCAGATCTCACTATTTCTATCTTCACATCTCTCCCATCTGCCCTTCTTTGTATTCACACTGCAATTGCCTTAGTTCAAACAATCCTCTCTTCTCACCAGGACTTTTGCAGTGATCTCCTAATGCTTTGCCTCAATTTTCTCCCCATTCCAATATGTCTTTAACACAAGTGCCAAAACAAATCTCCAGTGACTTCCTGTCACTTGTGGGATAAAATATAAACTCCTCTGCTTGGCTTTAAAGTTCTTCACAAGAAGACCCCAAACTATATTTCTCTCCTCATTATACATTATTCCACTTCTTACAGTTTGTGATCCAACCAGACTGGCCTTCTCTCTGTTCCTCAGATTGTATTCTTTTTTCTTATCTTGTGCCTTACACTGTCGTGAATAGAACACATTCCCTCCTTACCTCAGAATTTCTCCCTTTCTTCAAGATGCACCTCATCCACCATCTTTTACATGAAGTGTTTCCTAATCATCTCAACTGCTAGTTCTCTCCCTACCGCCTATTTCAATGACTTGTATTTATTCTGTTTATACTTATATGCATAGACTTCCTTGAAAGCAAGGTTTGTACCCAAGATGCAGTAAGAGTCAAGGCAGACCAATGCCAAGAAATCTCAGTTCCCTGGCCTCAGACATCACAGCATCCAAGTAGCCCATGACTAACCCATAGCAGGAGCCACGACAAGAGAAAAGGTTGGGATAAAAGCTAGAAAGCAAAAGCATATGGGTACCTTCCATCAGCACAATAAACAATATTGGAATGGGGCCCAATAGGCTTCCAAGCAAGCAATGGAACCAACTTTTGGTTCAAAACTATTTAAGGAGGAAGCAGAGGAGCCAAAACCAAAATCTCAGTTGAGCCACTTTGAGATTAAGGCAAACTGCATGAATTCCTGCAGAAGATGAGGCCAACTAAGACCTACTAAGGCCTACTAAGCCACTCCATACAGGACCAAACAGACCTTGTCCACATCACCCAAGAGTACAATGGGGAATAAGTCTGATCCAAATGCAAAGCCATAATGCAGAAACTGAGCATAAAGATACAAGAGAAAAGAAGAGAAAGTCAAAAACAATGAAGAAATTCAAAGGAATGAGATAAATTCAAGGAGTCAATTTCACAATAAATAGAAAAGACTAAGCTCAAGGGGAGACCCAGAAAAGAATGCCTTGGCCACAAAAATTATAGGAGAACCTGGAATAAATGAAATATACAAAAAAGAATGTTAAATGAATTGACAGTCACAGAGGAAAATTGATATTTTAGAAAAAACAATGACAAAAAAAAACCTTACACGATAATTGAACTCCTTGATAATTAGAATAAACCAAACAGAAAACAATGATTCCATAAGACAAGTGTTGGTAAGGAGGAAAAGCCCAAATATGGAAAAATAAAAAAAAATATAAAGTATATGCTGTAAAAAAACCTCACCAGGAAAAGTAAAAACCTAATAATAATCAGACCACCAGAAATTAGTGTCCTTAAAAAAAAGGCCTGGATACCATATTTCAATAAATCTTTACTTAAAATTGTTCAAAACTATTAGAACCAGAGAGCAAAGCAAAACCAGAAAGAAACCAACGGTAACCTCCTGCAAGAAATATCAAAATAAAAATTCTCAGTAATACCATAGCCCAAACCCAGAATATCTAGGCCCAAGGAACAAATGCTGCACATTTCAAAAGGAAAAAGTTCAAATTTCAAGGAACCACAATCTTGATCACATAAAACTTGGCAGTTACTATAATAAAGAAGAAGAGAACTTGAAACACAACATTCCAGAAAGCAAACGGAATGCCTTATGACAAAAATATTTGGCAAAACGGAATATAAAAGTACAGAGGAAATAAGGAGATTTAATGAAAACAGAGGACTTTTCAAAATATCTTGGCGTAATGACCAGAACTGAATAGAAACTGAAGTGTAACTGTCTTTTTCCATATGGAATTTACAATTCTAAATCAGATAACTTTCTGACAATGTATTACAATTCATACTCAGACATAAGAAGTTTGAAAGACAGATTAAATATCTGCATTCTTTTATTTTGATCTTTACTAATTTGTTGGTTTACTTTTAGTTTACAAGATTCAATTTCATAATTCCTTGAGTTTCAAATTTTCTTTCCCTCCCTTTCCTCCCTCCCCCCCATGACAACATACAATCAAGTATAGGATCTGCAAATACTTTCACATTAGACATTAGTCAGGTTACAAAATCAGATTGTACCAGATGGAATAAAAAGTGGCAAAGAAGAAATATAACCAAACAAGAAAAAGAAAAAGATCAAGTAGTTTGCTTCAATCTGGATTCAAACTCAGTTCTTTCTAGTTCTTTCTCTGGCTGTACACATCTCTCTCCATCATGAGTCTTTTGGGATTGACTCATATCACTGCATTGCTGAGAAGAATACAGTCTATCATAGTTGGTCATCACCAAATATCTGCATTCTTTAATTAAATGATTATATATCCCCAAAGAGTTTGGCCCCTGGAAGCTGACTCTTTGAATTGAAAATTCCCTTTCATTATAAAGAGGAAAAAATATTTTCCCCTAGACTAATGAATTAAAACTAAAAGATGGAAGAAACTATTCTTTCTCTTAAGAAGAAGTGGTACCACTACAGTGGAGGACTGCAGTTGAGGCCCCAACAAGGGGTAAGAGAGATAATTGAGGTATAATAAAGGCCAGACACAATACCCGGATCCCAGAAGAGTGTAGAACAAGACAGGAAAAGCAAGAAAGACACCACTGGAAGGTATTCAATATGTTACCTGGAAATTTATCTGTCCTTTCAAAGGGCAATGTATATACAAGCTTTTCTTCACTTTCTTCTCTTAATTTGGCATCAGGAATATGATGTTTAACAAGAGATGTTATTGTTTCTGAGTCACAGTTTTCATTCTTGTGCAAACTGATGGTTTTGTTTAAAACAAAAAAGGCCATATGTTTATATTGTATGCTTACAACCTTAAAAAATATTAATGTCTATCTGTATATATCATTTTATTAGGCTTTATGAGAGATAGAAATAAAATGTCCTCACTGACTGTGAAAAATCTATGGCTATTTTTCAGATGTATTGGCATACAGTTGGGCAAAATAGCTCCTAATTATTGCTTTAATTTCCTCTTCATTTGTGGTGAATTCACCTCTTTCAATTTTGATACTGGAGATTGGGTTTTCTTCTTTTTTAAAATTAATTAACCAAAGATTTATCTATTTTATTGTATTTTTTCTTCATAAAACCAGCTCTTAGTTTTATTTATTATTTATTAAATATTTTCTTATTTTAATTTTATTAGTCTCTCCTTTCATTTTTAGAATTTTTAAATTGATATTTAATTGGGGATTTTTAATGTGTTCTTTTTCTAGCTTTTTTAGTTGCATACCCAATTCATTGAACTCTTCTTTCTTTATTTTATTCATGTAAGTATTTGGAGATATAAACTTCCCCCTAAGACCTGCTTTTACTGTATCCCATAAATTTTGGTATGTTGTCTCATTATTGTTATTGTCTTTGATGAAATTATTGATTGTTTCAATGATTTGTTGTTTGACTCACTCATTCTTTAGGATTATATTATTTAGTTTCCAATTAATTTTTATCTATTTTTCCATGGCCTTTATTACATGTAATTTTTATTGCATCATGATCTGAAAATTTTTGTGTAGGTATCATGTACTGCTGAGAAAAACGGTGTATTATTTTCTATCCCCATTCAGTTTTCTCTATCAAATCTATTCTATCTAAAATTTTATTCACTTCCTTAACTTCTTTCTTGTTTATTTTGTGGTTAGATTTATTTAGTTCTGAGAGGGGGAGATTGAGGTCCCCCACTAGTATAGATTTATTGTCTATTTCTTCCTGCAACTCATTTAACTCCTCCTTTAAGAATTTGAATGCTATACCACTTAGTACTTATATGTTTAGTATTGACATTATTTCATTGTATCTTTTAGCAAAATATAGCTTCCTCTCATCTCTTTTTTTTTTACTTTTTTTGGAGGGAGGGAGGAAGGCAGGGCAATTGGGGTTAAGTGACTTGCCCGAGGTCACTCGGCTAGTAAGTGTTAAGTATTTGAGGTCAGATTTGAACTCAGGTCCTCCTGACTCCAGAACCAGTACTATATTCACTGTGCCACCTAGTCACCCCCCTTATCCCTTTTAATTAGATTTATTTTTGCTTTTGTTTTTTCTGATATCAAGATTGATACAGTTGCTTTTTTTTTACTTCATGGGAAGCATAATATATTCTTCTCCAGTCTTTTACCTTTATTCTGTCTGTATCTCTTTATTTCAAATGTGTATCTTGCAAACAACATATTTCAGGATTCTAGTTTTTAATCCACTCTGCTAACCACTTCCATTTTATGGGAGAGTCCAGCCCATTCACATTCCAAGTTATGATCACTAACTGTGTATTTCCCTCCATCCTATTTTCCTTCTGCTTTTACTTTTCTCTCTCCTTTCACCCTGTACCTCTTCACTAGTGTTTTGCTTCTGACCACCACCTCCCTCAGTCGGTCCTCCTTTCTATTAGTCCCTGCTCCTCTCTTTTCATTCCCCTTTCCCTTCCTATTTCCCTATAGGGTAAGATAAATTTCTATTTCCAACTGAGTGTGTATGTTATTCCTTCTTTGAGCCAAATCCAATGAGAGTAATGTTCAGACAATGCTCTGTCTTCTCCTTTCTTTCAACTGTAATATATCTTTTGTGTGTCTTCATAATTTACCCTATTCTACCCCCTTTTTTCTGCTTCTCCCAATACAATTCTTTTTTTATCCCTTAATATTTTATTATCATCATATCAAAGTCAACTTATAACCATACCCTCTACCTATATATCCCCTTTCTAACTGACCTAATAGAGATGTAATCCTTAAGAGTTACAAGAATCATCTTCCCATGTAGAGATGTAAACAGTTTAACCTTGTCAAATGACATTATAACCTATTTTTCAAAGACAAATCACAGCCATGGGACATAATCACAGCATTGGAAAGGGTTTTAGAAATCATTCAGTTCAATCTTCATATCCACCCCCAACTTCATTATGCTTACAGGATTCGTCCCACTCTCATTATTATCCTTTCAGAGTTTAATCTTTCATCAACTGACTCTATGAACCTGCATAGGCATTTATTAAATATTCTATAAAACATGAATATTGCCTGATAATTCTTTTTTTAAGCAATTGGGGTTAAGTAACTTGCTCAAGGTTACACGGCTAGTCATTATTATTTATGCATGGGTGCTCATTTTCTGAGGTCGGATTTGATCTCGGGTCATCCCAACTCCGAGGCTGGCGCTCTTACTCACTGCGCCACCTAGCCGCCCCCAATAATTCTTGATAAAACACAGTACCTATGAGTAAAAGGTAGTGTCCTTTCTTCTCTTTCCTATGTGCCACTTGAATTCCATTTGGTCTTTTTTTTAAGGCAATTGGGGTTAAGTGACTTGTCCAAAGTCACAGGGCTAGTAATTGTGTCAAGTGTCTGAGGCCAGATTTGAACTCAGGTCCTCCTGACTCCAGGGCCGGGTTCTATTCACTACGATGCCTAGCCGCCTCCATTTGATCTTTTAAAATCCAATTGAAATGCTACTTCCTTCAAAGCCTTCTCTGGTTGCATTCATTTGGAGCAAAGAATCTATTTCATTCACAGAGCAGTTTATTTTGTATTTTTATGATGCAATTATATTTTTAAATATAAAAACAATCAACTTATTCTGAATTCATTGTGCAAACTACCAGCATATTCCCACTTGAGTCTTCACAAAGATATAATCCCTGAAAACAATTAAGTATAACAACATGAAATAGTGATTGTGAAATCTTGTAGTAAGAGAGCTGAGAGGCAGCATAGGTGTCCAGACATCCCTCAACAGAATTAGACAGGAAATGCACCAAAGAAACTTAAAAGAGAAACTCCAAGAGCTAAAAGTGAAAAAAGGGAAGAAATTTTCTGAATCAAGGAAGTTCCCAGGAAGGGAGAGGCAAGAAGTGCAGAGAGACTGAGGAAATACATAAGCAAATAAAAATTCATAATATAATAAAGAAATGCATAATATGACAAAAAAGAATTATGAGATAAGAAAATTCCAGGATAAAAGAATTGGATAAGTGTATAAAAAGTGTAATTAGAGCTGTGAATGAAAAAAAATCTCTAAAAGAGAAGAGATAGCATAGAACAGACAGAAAACATGGAAAGCAGTAAATGCCTTGGTGCAGAGAGGGGAAGAAATTGATAAAATAGGATTCAAATATTAAATGATATAAGAAGAAGCAGAGTAAAATGAATAGAGGGAAATAGGAAGAATATAGAAGATATCGACCATCAAAAAAATAACTGACCTGAAAAACAGATTATGGAAAGACAATCTAAAAATCTTCTACTTACCAAAGAAACATGATAAAACAAGGAATTTTAATACCCTATTGGGGAAACCCTATAATAAAAATGCTAGGCCATATTGAATCCAAAGGGCAAAATGATACAATACACAGTCATCACCAGAAGGGAATGCTAGGTATATCTCCTCAAAAAATATGGTCATCAAGTTCCAGAATCACCAAACTGAATAGAAAATATTGCAAATGAGTAAAAGCCAGATCATGCACTGAGGGACTCCAGTCAGATACAAAAAGGACTGTCTACTGGTTATTATCCCTCTACTGACTATAAGCAGGCCTACACACATACTCATGTTTTCCTCATACTCAAAAACTTTCACTTGATTCAACCATCTCTGCTAATTATTACCTTATATTTCTCTCTAATTTTGTGGCTGAACTCCTCGAGAGAACTATCTAAAATAAATCGCCTCCACTTTTCCTTTAATTATGCTTTTAATTCTTTGCAGTTTGGCTTATAACCTCATCATTAAACTGAAGATGAATTGACCTTTTCTCAATTTTCATCCATCTTGACCTTTCTACAGCATTTGACATTATCAATTACCCTATTCTTGATACTCTTATATCCAGATTTTCATGACACTTCTCTCTCCTGGTTTTCCTTTGAACTATCTGACCACTCCTCTGTGTCCTTTGCTGGATTTTCATGCATGTCATGTCCACCAACCACAGGAGACACCCAAAGGTCTTTTCTAGATTCTCTTCTTACTCTATCTTACTTTACTTAATGATCTCATCAGCTCCCATGGCCTTAATAATTATCTTTATGCAGATGATTCTCAGATCTACTTGCCCAGTCCTAACTTCTCTACTGACTTCTAGCCTCACATCTTCAACTGCCTATTAGACATCTCAAACTAGATATTTCATAGACATCTTAAATCCAAGATGTGAAAAACTGAACTCATTTCCCCCCAAAACCCTCCATTCTCCCTAATTTCCTTTTTACTATTGAGAGTACTATCATCCTCCCATTCCCCCAGACTCATAACCTAGAAACCATCCTCAACTCCTCACTCCCCCCACATACCCAATCAATTATCAAGTCATTTCTACCTTCACAAAAATCACTTCTATATGCTCTCTTGTCTTCTCTGACATTGCAACCAATCTGATGTAGGCCCTCATACTTGGAATGTTATCATAACCTACTGCTTGGTCTCCCTGCTTCAAGGCTTATCAGTCAAATCCATCCTCCACTCCACTGTCAAAGTGATCTTCTTGAAGCAGGGGGCTGATTATATCATTGTATCCCTCCCCCCTTCTCCCTGCACCCCCAATGCCATAAACTCCAATGGCTCCCTATTACTTCCAGGGTAAATGAAGAATTTTCTGTCTGGTTTTGAAAGTCTATCACAATCTCCCTCCTTCCTACCTTTCCAGTGTTCTTACACCCTACTCCCCTCCAATCTTCTTGCTGTTCTTAACACTTAACATTCCATCTCTTAATTGAATATTTTCACTTGTTATCCTCCATGCCTGAAATGCTCACATTTCTTCTGCTTTCTGACATCCCTGGTTGCTTTCCAATCACAGCTGAAGTCTTACCTACTACATGAAGCCTTTTGTGGTCCCTAAGATTAATCTTAGGGCCTCCCCTCTGAGATTAATTTATTAATAATTTGTTACCATTAATTTATCCTAAAATATATTGTTTACTCCTTAATCGTATTCAATACCAGACTATATTCTTTAAGTTTCATTACTTGGCCAATTTATATGTCAGATTTTCTGCCCAGTTCTGAAATCTTATCATGAAAAGCAAGAGTTTGTGACCTCGTTGAAAGATAATTAATAATACAGGGGAAATTGTCATTGCTTTGAAAAAAAATCACATTCTAGCTTTTTTCTATTTCTTTTCTTCACTGAATAGTTTAAAGAAATTTAAAATGGTCTGTGTTCATGTGAATTTTTTTTTTCTTGGCTAGTTTCAAAAACCTCTCCTTAAGTATCATACTCCAGAAATTGGCAACTACATTTCTTAGTCGTTTAAAGTTAGGGTAATCCTTAGTGTTCTCCGAATTCTATCTTTTGGAATTTTGTCCTTTATTTCCAACATCTTTAAACAATTTTCTTACATGATTTCCTAGCATACAGAATTCAGATTCTTTTGTTTCTTCATATATTTCCAGGGAGATTAATAATATTTTGATTGCCTTACCAAACTTTGACTTACAGAAATAGGAGGGATTTTTTTATTTTTGGCTTTTTAAACTGGACTTGTTATATTTTTATTTGCTCTGTTGTTTGTTTTTCATGTCAACATTGTTTTGTTTGTGATCCATTTTACTTCTCAGAGAGTACATTGCTTCATTGAGCTTTTTCATCATACTTTCTTGGTCAATGCTTTGTGATCTTGAATTATTCCTACAAATATCTAATTTCTTTTTAGGTTTTTTTAAATAAGATTTTCCCAATGAGGATTTCTTTTCTTTTCTCTTTTTTAAAATTTTTTTCATATATGTATGTGTGTAATTATATATGTATTAGGTGTGTGTATATACATAAACAATATTTTTCCACATTTGTCATTGTCTTCATGCAGTATGCATCTGGTATTCACTCAAACTTGCTTCACATGACTAAATTGTTCCTAGCTCATTCCACATCATTCTGTAAGCACATCTATGCCACCCACCCCCACTCCAACTAGGTTTGAATTTTCATGTGAACAATTTAACTTATCTAATTTTTATGTCTTAACTAAACCTAAATCAATGCTCTACACACAATAGGTACTCAAAGAATATGGCACTTTTAGAATTCACTCACTTATACTATTTCTTTATAGCAGTATGGCCAATATACATCCCCATAGATTTTTCCAAAATGCTATACCTTAAGTGATATCCAATCCCCCATTTCCTCTTCAGAAACAGAGAAGAACCTGCACAATTCAGTTGCCCTTTAGATATAAATACTTTCCTATCTGAGCAGAAAGAAATAAATGAGAAAGTAAGTTAGGGTATTTTCCATTACTTTAAAGAAATTATAGTGAGAGAGGTAATTCATTGGCCTGCTGATGAATGATGGATTATGTGGTCTAGCTGTGTAATGTAAAATTTTTAATTCACAATTCAGGATTTAAGCAGGAACTCACTGAAATTAATTTATTCAACATTTGGTTATGACTTCTAGGTTGTTTCTATGCCTTTTGTTGCTGTTTCATCAAAATTGTGTCAGGTACAAGACCTTAAACTTAGTAAATAATTTAATTTTTTTCAAATGAATACATATCAGTGTGTCCTAGGTTTTCAAAAGCTCAAATACAAAAACACCTGGGGTGAGTGTTGGGGGGGGGGAGGGAACATTCCCATCTAGATAGCAAGCAGCCTGGCAAGAATATTTACAATAAGTTATTTGCGTTGTTACAGTAGGAGCAGTATTCACTGAGATCCAAAGTGCTATCATAACATAGACACACAATGTATAGAAATAAAATGTACCTCCAAGCATGTCTCCTAAACCGTGCCAATCCCAGATTCTTTTGATGTCTTTCTTTTCGGTTCTCATTGTAACAATAACCTTAGATAAGACTAACTGCTCACATAAATTCCAAAGTATGGGAACAATAGGAAGTCATGTTACCAGCCAGTGTGTCAGCCTCATCCATGAACTGTGTACATAAGAGGATTCCTTTATCTGATTTACGTTCTTTTAGGTGGTTCCATACTTGACACCTTGAAAAGGGATCCAACCCAGCAGTTGGTTCATCCAACAATAAAACCTATAAAAGATGAAAGTATAAAAAGACCTTCCCATTCCAAGAGAAATTCTTTCAGAAAGAGACACAGAAATTATAAAACATGTTTTTCAACTGGGCTTTTAACTTTAAAATGTCATATTGCATTTTCATATAGTTTCCATCTCGTCTATATTTAATAATAAAAGAAGAGCTTGGACTTGTACCAAAAGCATTAGATTCTTCCATAAATCACCTCTAATTACAACTTTTCTTACTTGAGGATCTCCTAAAATGGCTGTAGCAAAGGTCAGCTTCCTTTTTTGTCCACCACTTAGGTTTTCTGCAATGGTATCTTGAATATTTTTCATTTCCAATTCCATAACAACTTTTTGTACCTAATCAAGAGAGTAGATCAAGTTCAAAAACTCCTTGGCTTAAGTTGCTCTCTTTTTGCTCTCCATTACACATGAAAAAAATTCTTTCTTGAACTTTCTTTCCCAGATTTATAATAATTTAATTGCAGATGGATATTTGAGTAGAAATAGAATCGGGTTTCCTTGGGTGAAAAATTTCCATTTTTATACCAAGCCTAAAGAGCTCATACCTCCTCTTCCACCTTTTGTGGTTGAATCCCTTTAATTTCAGCAAAGAGTCTGAGGTTTTCTTTCAAGGTGAGGAAGTCAAATTGTACATTGAATTGTGGACAAACACCTATTATCTTTCTGATTTCTTCCAAATCAGTCATGTCAGGGATTTTGTTGTTATAGATAGTCGCTGAGCCTACAAGTACAAGTTTAAACAAAGATAAAGGGAAAGGAGCCAGGAAAGGAATAAGCATTTAAATAACACCAAGTATACACCAGTCTAGGTACTAAGTGATTTTTACAAATGTTATTTCATTGAATAACATTTCTTAGACTGACTTTTGTTCATTGCTGGGATGGGTAGTGGGTGAGGAGAGAAAACTGCAAGATCTCTTTAAAAAATGGCATAAGAAAGCTTTTCTGTGTTTCCCTCAAAGATAACTGGATTTATGAGTTGAGTATTTTCATCATGGGTATTCGATTGATAACATGTTCTTGGCCATCCCTTTTTGGCCATGGTGATTTTTTTTCTTTTCTCCCCCCAGAGTCTTTCTTCTTTAAATAACTTGAAAACTCATTCCACAGAGTCTTTGATTTTTTTTATTCTTGTTGCCACAAGCATGTATTTATTTTCATGTAATTATTCTAACCTAAATCTTCTTGTAAACTTCATCCTAAATATAAACTTAATTCTTCCTGATTAAGCATTAAATAACCTGATAGTAGAACTGGTGCAATGTAGTCATTAGAGTACTGGGTTTGGGGTAAGGTTGACCTGGGTTCAAATCTTGTCTGTGTCACTTACTAGTCAGATGACCTTGAGCACTTGTCCAAAGATTTAAACTTCATGTACCTCAGGCAGATTCCGAACATTTATCTACTTTGTCACAGATAGGCTGTGATTTATTGCCAAAATCACGTGTAAAGATATAATAGAGTGCCCATATCTTAATAACAATTGATGGCCCTATTAATTATTCTCCTAAGAGACCTGATCTTCTAGATTTGGCTCAGAGTGACTCTCAGAGTACAATCGTTTCATTGAGAATTATCAGAAAATATAGGAATCAATAATTCTTCATGAAGCTTTTTTGTGATAGTCAACAAATATGAGGACCCCTCTATGAATTGCTTGTATTTTAGTCTTAATGCCATCCCACCCCCCATCTTGGTCCACTTCCATCTTAGTCCCCAGCTGAGCAGTGTATAACCCCCAGTTTTCCTGATGTGGAACTTTCTGTGCTTCAGATGCTTTGTGAAGGGCTATTTCTACCAAGCCATACAACCTCTCCACATACATATTTTGAATGCATAATAACCTTAAAAACTTTGCCTTTGGGCAGTTGATCTCTCACCTTCTGTTGGAACAATCAATCCGCTCAGGATATTGAGCAGTGTTGATTTTCCTGCTCCACTGTGCCCAAGTATTGCAGTGATCTGACCTTCGTAGATGTCCAATTGAAAACCTAGCAGTAAAATGAAAATGTCTTCTTTTTAGACTGAAGTACTAATACTAATAGAATATGAATTTATTTAGTGCCCAGCTCTCATAATCAAAGATTTTGTAGTGTTTTCATAATCACTGAGAGTAAAAGGAGGAAAGAATTTAGATAATATCAAGTATTTCTTCTAAGTTTGAAACACATATGCTTCAAGGGGATGCAACAAATGTTTGTACTCCCTGATAAATCAATGAGAAATTCCTAGAGGAGCAAGAATGACCATTCGAGTGCCTCTGTTTTACTCATTGAAGACATCATGCTAAAAATCATGGGAGCAAGCATACAGTCTTGCTTCATTCCATTGGTGACTGAAGGTATGAGAGCATTGTCCATTATCCAAAAGCCATGCAAACATGCCATCATGAAACTGACATACAATACGGATGAACTTTTCTGGGCAACCGAATTTTAACATGATCTTCACAAGCCCTGACTGATAGTATCAAGGGCCTCCATCAGATTGATCAACATTCTGTAGAGACCTGTTTTGCTCCTAGCATTTCTCCTAGAGTTGTCAGGGCAGCAAATACTGTATGGACCATACCTTAGCCCTTTCTGAAGCCACACTGTCTCTCAGGTAGATGACCATCTTCCAGGTGAAGGATCAGTCTATCAAAGAGGACTCTGGCAAGGATCTTGCCAGCAATGACTGAGAGAGAGAGAGAGAGAGACTCCCCTGTGATTGTCACAGGACAATCTATTCTTTTCCTTTATAGATAGATATATTTCTCTATAGATGGATATATAGATGGATATATATATGTAAGTATATGTTATTGGTATATATATATGTGCATATATATATACATATATATGTACACCAATAACATATACTTCTAGGTTTTATCTACCTTAATAATATGTTCTTCATCAAAGAAACAAAAAAATATCAAATACTGATTTGTAGAACTCAGCCATTTCTGAGACATAAATATTAACAATAAAGATTTAACAGACAGCTCTGCTTAGGCCCTACCAATTGGTTCTAACATGCCACTGGGTAGAGATGACATAGAGGGACTGAGGAGAGAAGAATAGGCTTGGACGCTCCATTGTTGGAGCATGATCAAGAATCAAGAATAAAAGAACTACCATGAAACTGTGAGACTCTGTTGAAATCAGATAACATGAATCTGTAAGGGGTACAGAGTAGTTGTGTTACTTCCTCCAAGGACCTTCAATCCCATACATAGTAGGAATTGAGAGGACAGATGATGAGGATGACCACAGAGAATTGTCAGAATAAGAACTATGGAAGGACTAGAAGGCAAGGGATTCAAGGGTGGAGGACAGTTTGTAAATTAACTGGTTAATTATACAATTGAGATTGTGATTATCTAAAAGAATATTGACTCTGAATTCTTTTTTTTTTTTTTTTTGGAAGGCAATTGGGGTTAAGTAACTTGCCCAAGGTGACATGGATAGGTTTTTGTTTGTGTGTGTTAAGTGTCTGAGGCCAGATCCAAACTCAGGTCCTTTTGACTCCAGGGCCGGCACTACTCACTACACCACCTAGCCACCCCCTGACTGAATTCTTAAATAAAAATTCAAATACACAGAAAAAATTAAAGATTCAAGGGAAATAATTGGAGTTTATTTTGTTTTAAAATATAATTATTCTTGATTGTATAGTTTTATTTGTTTATTTTTTTGTTTGTTTGCTCAAATTGATTTTTAGTTTGTAAGGAAGATACTTTTTAGGAGAGATTGTTTAGTGGCTAACAATCTTTTAAGTGAAATTTTGTCAAATAAGAAAGCCAAGCCAAATTCAGTTATGGGAATACTGGAATAAGTTAATGTCATAGAATCTTATAATGTGAGAAGTAGAAGAGACCTTACATATAAAATATTAGAAATCTCTAACTTAATATATGAGGAAACAGATTTAGTTAGTGAAGTGATTTGCCAAAGGTCACAGATCTAGCAAACAGAAAAATCAAGATGAACAATTGTGTGTCTTTATATAACACTTTAAAAATCTATAAAGCACTTTTCTAATAATTCTATAAGTGACAAAAATTAATCTTTATTTTATGGATGTAGATAATGAATCTCAGAGAGGTAAAATGACTTGTTTGGGATCACTCGAATAGGACTGGAGTCAGGACTTTACCCCAGATCTTCTGATTCACTGATTGATGAATAGGGAACTTTGTTCCAGTCTCAATGTTTTCAGTAACTAGTTATGTAACCTTGGGCAGCTCTCAGAAATAAGTCAGTTGCTAATGGAGTACAGCTTGCTGGCAGCTCTAGAGAGCTGACATTAAAAGAGTAAAGGAATTTATCAAGATCTGATCTAGTAAAGTAAAGACATAAGGTCTTCTTTAAAAAATTTTTAACTTGTTTCAAATACAGGTGGTCCTAAACCATATTTAAAAGCTTGTAAGCATAATATAATAATGATACTTTTTTTAGAAAGGAACAAAATGAGTTAATAAGAGAAGAAATATAAAAATAAACTTTTGTAATTTGATTGAATTCAATAAGCTTTTATTAAGTGCTTTTCATATGCTAAGAACTATGCTAGGTATTAGAGGTACAAAAGCAAACACAAAACAGGCTCTTCCCTCAATAAGCTTCCTTTCTACCAAAAGGAAATGAAACAGACACAAATAAGTATTTTCAAAATAAATATACAATGTATGCATAGTAATACTTTTTTCTTTTGTTGTGGATAGAATCGATACAAGACTCTGGTGGGAAGTAGCTCTTGAGTTAAGCCTTGTAGGGAATGGAGTTTCCAAGAGGTAGAAGTGATGTGGGAGAACATTCCAGGAATGAGATACAGTCTATAAAAAGATAGTCAGATAGGAGATGGAATGTCTTGTATAGAGAGCAACAATTAACTATTTTGGTTGGAATAAAAAAGTATATGAGAGGGAGTTTGTATTTTATCTTACAAGAATAAGGGGAACCACTGAAGTTTCTTAGGTATGGAATGGCATGATTAAACCCATGATTTAACATAATAATATTAACATAATAACATATTAATGTTAATATAATGATAACATAATAATAATTTTGACAACCATATAGAGGATGCATTAGAGAGGTGAGAGTTAGAATGCAACAAACCAATTAGGAAGTATTCCAAAAGTTCAGTAAGAACCCTAAATTAGAATAGTGAATATGTAACTGGAAAGGAGACAGATGTGTGAGAGAAATTGTGGAGGTACAGTTGAAGTGATTTGACAGGTTATAATAGAGGGAATAATAGATGGATATAGGGAGAAATTAGTGCATGAGGGAGAACAGTTCAGAAGTTCTTAAGCTATGAATGTGCATGAGTAGAATATAATGGTGCTCTTGACAGAAATAGGAAAGTTAGGATAAGGAAGGTGGGTTTATGGTGGGAAAAATTAATTCCATTCTTGGGTATGCTGGTTATATCCTATGGGATATCCAGGTGGAGATGTGCAGTAAAAAGTCAAAGATACAGGGCTGGAGCACAAGACATTAAGGACTTGAACTGAACCTATGACAACTAATCAGATGAGAAAGAGACAGACTGACATGGAGATGAAGAAAGATAGAGACAGACAGAAAGGGGTGGGGAAGAGAGAGAAAACCTACATGGTAGGAAGTAGGATATGGATGATAACTATGCAAAGGAGAGAGGATAGACCAGATAAGTAGGAAACCAATGCTATCATTAAATTCCACTGAGAAGAGGAGAGGAGGTGCTGGACGAGGGGGTAATCACTGAAGAGAGGTCAAAATGGTGGGTCTAAAAATGAAAATATCATTGGTGACCTTAATGAGAGTGATTTCTGTCAAGTTATGGAGTTAGAAGATAGAATGCAGGATGTTGAGAAGTAAATGGACGGTAAGAAAATGGAATATACAGCTTTTTCTAGAATTGGAGCTATGACAATGGAAACAGCCATAGAAAGAAAGTTCAAGGGAGGTCAGTGAAGGATATGGGATGCAGGAGAATGAGTAGATATGAGGATATTTGGGGTGATCAAAGGAGGATGCCAGAGGAGATAAAAGGGAATGGATTGAGAAACTAATGGAAAGGTTGACTTTGGAAAACGTAAGGGTTTTCTCTTCCTCTGAGACTGGATTGAAGAGGGAGTGGATGGTGATGTTAAAGGGATTTAAAGTGAGAAGTTAGAGATTGGGACAAATGGTCTCAATGTTTTCCTTAGTAAAACATTAAATGATATCTTACACAGCAAGGAAGAAAGGACATGTGGTGTAGGTACCTTAAAGAAAAAAGCTAATATTTGGAATTGATACTGTCTGAAGGGATAGGATAATCAATCAGGGAAAAGTGGGAGGACTGATTTATAGCCATTACTACTGTAACACTTCAATTAAAATGTCAATAAAACAATTATTTTTTTCTCCTTACCTTTCAAAGCTTCTACTTTATCAGTCTTTCCTTTATATTCTTTTCTGATGTTTCTGATTCTGAAAGAATAATAAAGTAAACATGTAGTGACAATCTTTCCCATTATTAGAACTGGCAATAAAAGCTCTGAAGTCCAAAAGATAGAAGTTGAAATGCCTAAAACCTATCCATTTTATGATGTCCAAAATATAGTTGGTGATGTGGGACTGAAGTGTAGGAGAGATATTAAGACTAGATATACAGAATATTTGGGAACTATCTGCTGATAGTTGAACCCATGGGAATTGATGAGATAACTAAGCAAGACAATATAGAGATAAAAGGACAAACCCTTGTGGGCAATCATAGTTAGTGGGTATGATGTTGATGAAGACACATCAAAGGGATAGATATTCGTAGATATGAGTATGTGCAGTCAGACACATAGGAGGAAAACCAAGAGATTGCAGTTGCCCCAAAACCTAGACAGAGTATCTAGGAGGAGAGATATTATCAATATGACAATATCAAGGAATGCAGAGATTCAAGAAGGATGCAGATTGAAAAGAGGTATTATAATTGGTGATTAAGTGATGACTGGCAACTTATTAGAGAGCAGTTTCAGTTGAATGATGAGGTCAAAAGACAGATTAAAGAGGGTTTAACACTGAAAGGATAAGAAGTAGTAAAACCTGCTTGTAAAAAAAAAGTTTTCTCAAAGCGTTTAACCGAGGAGAGAAGAGATACAGGTCAATTGCTAGCAGGGATGGATGAATGAAATGAGGGTTTTAAAAAATATAGTGGAGAATTTAGTATGTTTATAGGCAGCAAGGAAAGTCAGTAGATAGGGAGAGACTGAAGAGAAAGGAGAGAATGATAATAGAGGTAATCTATTGGGAGAATATGGGAAAGGGAAGAGATCAAGAGTACAGGTAAAACTTTGCTTTGGCATAAACAAGAGCCATCTCTACATCAGAGACAGGATTGAAGGAGGAGACAGTGAGGGAAGACACCTGAGTGATGTACAAAGAGAGGGGAAGAAAGAGCTCACAGTGAATGATCTCAGTGTTTTCAGAGGCCGAGTTGAGGGTAAGGAGAGGGAGTGCTATGGGAATTTAGAAGACCGGTGACATTTCTATCTCAAAAGGTCTGGAATAGCTGCTGGTGTGATGTAGATAGAAAATCAATTAAGGAGGGTCTAGTGAAGACTGATTTAAAAGTATGTTGCTTATATTTCTAGTGGATTGTCTTGATTTTCTCCACATCCATTCAGTAGTGATTAGATATGAATGAAGGAGGTATATTGTGGGAATAATCCACAGTTGCGACTTGATAAGGTATGATTGGCAACAGAATGAGGGGCAAGGAATTTTAGTTTAGTGGATAGTGTTGAGTTGAATTGGTTCACCAAGTGATCAAGGTAGGAAAGACAGGAGGGTATAGTGAGCCCAAGGGTAATGGCCTGGAAAAGAACTGAGGGGTGAAGAAAATGGAGGTCATGATGAGAATAAACAGGGAAAAGGAAAGATAAAGTAGTAAAAGATTATGATTTAAAAAAATAATTTGACTTTTGCTTAAGTCTGGTCTTGGTGTAACATGTAGTGTAATGTAATCCATTAAATTTCCACTAATCTTTTTCTATGTTCATGTAATTCATTACCTGATGACTTCTTTCCCTTGGAATTCTGGAGATACTGGTTCAAAAGAGTCAGAGCAATACTCAGGGCTGATCTCTTTGTCTATGACTTTGTGCTGTTGATGTCTGGACTTGAGAAAAAACAGGGGAGAACGCCGGTATCCATATTCATCTAATTTAACAAGAGGATATTATTTATTGGGTTATATCACTTTAAAAGGGTATTAAAGAGCTTGTCAAGTGACTCTTGCAAAGCAAAGGGGAATAAATGTAGCCACAGATTGAAGGAACAGCTGTAGTAAAGAAAGGGATGGCTGCCAAGTGAAGGGGACTCAGAGGTGGAATGTCAACTGCTTAAATTCAGTAGCAGAAGCTATAACTTAACCTCCTGACACAAATAGCCAAGTCACGAAACTTATATACTATGTCAGAATATCAGGAGCAGGGTAATGAGGATCCTTTCCACATTCTGCACAGAAGTGCAGAAATTTAGGTATTTTTTGCAAATACATTTAAGGTCATGGATTTCACCACTAGCTCTTTTCCTGGAATTTATCTCATCTTTTGTATCCTAAAAGCAATTCTCTGTACATTGTAACTTTTCTGTAGCTGGCTTAGTGAACACATATATAACACATAATGTAATATTTTTATGCTATATCATATATATTGCATATTATGGCATGCTTTCTATACTACATCACATAATACATGTTAAATTTATATGCTACATGTTCTTGGGTATTATACATTACATAATACACATGTCATATATATGTGTGTATTACATATACACATATATGTAGGCAGATTTCTTCCTCACCATCTCTTTCATTTTAAGGTTATTTTTATCAGATTTACAAGACTTCATGGAAATATCTTCCTAACAGCCTTTGTTTGGTGCACTCTATCTCTGGCAAAAGGCCCGTCTTCACAACATTTTAAGCTGTGGACCAGAAATCCAAATCTCATTCTTACATATTATCTTATTAACTATATGTTCACCTCTCATATTAGGTTTGTTCTTCCTTGCCTTTGAGGGGAAATGGTGTTGAAAACACTGCTTGTATCCATATGGTCTTCTTTTAAATTCTGTCTGCCAGTATTGTTTGTCCACACATGAATCACCAGAAATGGGGATAATTATTCATTTTGACAAGTTTTGGGAGGTTCTCTATTATGTTTTTTATACGTGCCCCAGGATGACAAATGATTTCTCTATTATTTAAAATTTTTCATTCCTATTGAAATTAGATTCCTTCCCCTCCTCAACCCATTGAGCCATACCTTATAGCAAAGACTTCAAAAAACCCACCTTCCTTTTGTTATTCAAAGGAAAATTCACTGCTTTTATTCTATTTGGATACAGTTAACAACTATTAGTATGTGTATGTGTATATATACATATATTTATACATGTGTATGTAAATACACATATACACGTGTTTGCCATATGTACATATGCACATATATTTTCTAAATAGGAGGCAGTTTTTTTCCCCTTCTCAGAGCATTCGTCTCCTCTCTTTCACAAAGAGATTCAAATACATTTCTTATAAGTGAGTATGCAATGGTCCTTCTTCTTTTCCCTCTCTATATAGTAGTCATACACCCCCAAAGCTTCTAAAACAGGTTAGGAATCCCTTCTGATTCTTGAGAGTCTCTTTCTCCTATTCCATACCAGAAGCCATTTTCCACTGTCTCAGAAAATTTGGAGAGTAAAGAAGCACACTTCAGCACCTTAACCTTTTCCTCAAGGAAACAGACAAGCCCACACATTGACTGCAGATGCTTTTGATTGCACCATGATTCAAAATACTCCCACGGCCTCATTACTAGGATCCAAAATTACTCATAAGAATTTGGCCTAACAATTGACAGGCAAAAAAAAAGGGGATGAAGAATGTTTTTTCCCTCAATAATGACATGTAGTTGGATTATCAGCCTGCTGAGTTGTTCCAATATTATGTATTATTTCTTCAACATTCATGACATATGGATCCCAAATTGAACAAGACTAGATTGTATTTGTGAAATGAATAGTCTTCTAATTCCATTGTATGGCTATGAACCATGAAATGCTGCAGATCTCAAAAAAGAATTATTATTGCAGGGAATTCAAAGTATGATGAGGAGATGTCTGTATATAACCACATGTAATACATCTCAAGAAATGACTTGAACCCAAAAAATAGAATATAAATAAGTCATTGTTCTAAGGAAGTGAGATATCACCCAGTAAATGTCTGTTCAGAAACAAAGACTTGACTTGAAGTGAGTGAGAGATAAAAGATAAAAGGCATTAAATAACTAATAATTTTAAAAGCTTACTGCTCACTTACTATATGGCGAAGAAAAACCTCTTAAACACTAGGAAGACTAGGTCCATCAATTGCATCAAATGAAGCAATGATTTTTTATTTAAATTAAAAAAATATATTTTGCTATAATTACTAAATTTCTCCTATTACAATATTATAATAACTCCTACTATAATTTCCCCTATTTGTGCAAGTATACTTTAAATCTGAATATAAAGTTTATTTAAATATAAATAATTACTAGTAGATATTATGATTTTATGAGTCTATGTGTAGGGAGTAAAAAATAGCAAGTCACTCCAGTTTCTCTGCCAAGAAACCAGATTCACAAAGCATCAAACATGACTGGACAGAGATGCTGTAAAGGTTCTCAAGCAATGGCAAAAGACCTAGAGAAAAGCCTGCAGTGTGATTGGCAGATATTTTACAGAGGACTTATGTGCGTGTGAACAGGAGTAACATAAAATGGGAAAGTGAAGATAAGTTGCTATCTGCACAGTTGGAAAGGGTGTACATATAGAAGAGAACATACTTCCAGTGAAGTAGTTCAGGAGAGGTCAATATCGTCCATGAAAAATCCTATTCCAATGTCTTGCCATAGTCAAGGAGACAAATCTATATTCATGAAGGTGATGTTAAGTGAAGCTCAAGTCCTACCATACTATTGTCATGGAGGATGGGCCAATGGGGCCAAAGTTCTCAGAGCATGCACATCAGGTCAACCCACACCAGGGGTGGTGAGGTTGCCTCTGGAAGTGCATGATGACATATAATGGAGTTTCTACTCTATTTCAGAGAGTGTGTTGATATTCTGGGCCTTTTTCTTGTCTACTAACTGCATTAAGAAGAAAAACCTCTTAACATTAGAAGGACCAGGCACATCAATTGCATCATATGACAACTTTTTATTATTTAAAAATTTTAAAACAATTTTACTATAATTTATCCTATCTCTGCAAATGTACTTTGAGTGTAAATAATTGCATGTAGATATTATTTTTACTTTACTATAAATTTTTTCATCCTACTAGTTCTCTTTTCTTTGCCTTCTGGGGGAAAAATGTGTTAAATGATATAACTCCGTTCTTTGAAGTGTGCTTAAATTCTTGCCCTTCTAGTTTAACAAATGCCGAGCCAGAACATGTGTGCGCATACAAAATGCTAGATGGTAGGAATCCAGTCTTTCTATTTCTCTTTTGTTGTTGATTGAGGTAAGATCTGTGGAAAGCCTCAGAAGTCAGGGGACGAAAAGGAGAGGTAGCACCAATATTCTGTTCTCCCCACCTGACTGGATTCTTGGCACATGGTGCCTCTTCTTATCTATTCTTTGCTGGTCCAAGGAAATAAAGATTGAGCTATTGGTCAGTCTAAGACCATGTAAGCTTCAAAAAGTAGGAAGAACTTCATGAAGCCCACAAACTAGAATCCAAGCAGAACTTACCAGCAACGGAGCCCAATAAGCCAGCAAAGCCTTTGAAGGATGATCTTTGTGAACCAGTCCAGCAGTAAGTCAACTCAATGGTTAGCATATTATATCATAAAAGCAAAAGAGTGATTCATGAAATATATATGCCTCACCCAGAAGTAAACTTGATGGGATGAAATACTAATCTTGAGCTTGATATCCTACTGGTGTGGGGAGATGTATCTATATTTCTGTTCTTACTATAGCTTTTCAGTAAATATTATTTTGTAATAGAAAATTGATGTCAATTGATAATTGATAATATTAAGGAGATGTCACAAGATTAACTAATACTGGGTCAGTTATCACTGATAAGTAATATTGAGAAGAAAGCATGTAGTTTGATGATATTAGGGAAATACTAAGTGGTCCCATTATATTATGTAGAACACACCAGAAAGGGGACTCAAACTAATAGCGATAGAAGAAATTATTGCACTCCCTTTGTTACCCCTAAAACCCAAAAGGAGAGATGCACCATTTTAACATTATTAAAAGAATAATAACAACCATCTATTGGTTCCCAGTGACCGGAGCTGTCTCCAAAATGACCTGATTGTTTGAGAATCTTGGGAGGATGAACTCTTATGGGAGGAGCCATCTCTTTGTGCTAGTGGCTAACTTGGGTCCATTATTTGACTAAGTCCAAATTTTACAGAGCAAATCCTTTTATTAAGGTGATCTGTTCTATGAAGTTTGGATTCATCTGCACTTGAGGACCTCAAGGACTTCTTGCCCTTAAGGTCATTAATTCCCCACCCCTTTGCTAACCTATATAAGTTAGCCAGCCAACATGACCAGCTCTTTTTAATGATTTTTTTATTTAAAGAATAGACCACAGATCATCAGAACAGATATAGATTAGAAGTCTGTATAGAGTCTTCTCCTCATAGGAATCATTAAGGGTTGTCTTAGGGCAGAAGAAATTTGGACAGATTGGAAATTGAAAATATCATTTGGAAAGATAATGCATTAATCTAGTTAAGAAATGATGAAGGCAGGATCTAGTGTGGTGACCATATGAGTGGGAAGAAGGGAATAGAAGTAAGAAATGTGTATTATCACATGGGTGTATCATTAACACAACTTTAAAAAAAGTTTTAAATGATTTATAAAAGCACTATTACTTACTTGGCAATATTTTGTCGAAATACAATGTCAGTGCCAAATACAGGATAGAATCAAAAACCAGCATAAAAATTGTTGCTATTAATGTATGTGATCTCCCTGTGGGGTCATGGAGAGTAACACCTCTCAAGTTGTAACCCAACCATATGATCTGAAAGTACAACAAATAAATGTAAAAGCAAAAATGGTGTATGTGAAGAAGGCTTGGAACTGGGGGAGAAGTTAGGAAAGGAATAACTCCTGACAGAAATTGTAACTTGCACTTAAAATGACTGTCATCAAGTGCCATATAAATATTGAAGTCAGAAAAGAATAGTGGTTAGAACACCAGACTTGGAATCAGGAAGACCTGAGTTCAAAACTATGTCAATTACTTACCTCTCATTTTTCTCATCTATAAAACAAGGAGCTTGGACTCAACGGCCTCTGAAGTTTCTTCAAACACTAAATCTATCATCTTATAATCATTACTAGGATTGATGATATTGCTGTTTGCTTAAAATTTGGTGTCACATATGAAATATGATAGAGGAAACAGAACCACTGAAGAGAAATCTAATTTTACTAGTTAAATCTTGTGTTACAATTTTAAAAATCATCAAATACTTTGAGAAAAATTAAATCAGAACCCACAAATCCTGAGAACAGTGTGGAAGGTCAGTGGGCTAACTCTATGGGACCTGGGTGAAAGAGGAGTGCTTAATCCAGGCCCAGCCCTGGGGTGGCAGAGGTAGCAGCAGCAGCAGCAACAACAGCAGTGGCTGCTTCTGAAGTCTGCATCCACAGATGGTGGGGGATTCAGTGACTGATAGAAAACCCCTGAATCCTGGGACAATACATCCACTCCCACCCCACCCCCATTTGAAGCAGAATCTGGCCTTGACAGGGAGTTAGTAAGTCAAGTATTTGACTGGGAAGATGAGAAAATAGAGTAAAAAAAAGTCAGACTGTAGAATCTTACTATGATGACAAAGAAGATCAAAACATACAACCAGATGAAGAAAACAAAGTCAAAGCTACATCAAAAGTCTCCAAAAAAAAAACATGAATTGGTCAGAGGTCAGGGAAGAGCTCAAAAAGGATTTTGAAAATCAAGTAGGAGAAGTAGAGGAAAAAATAGGAAGAAAATCATGAAAAACAAGTCAACAGCTTGATAAAAGAGACCCCAAAATAGTGAAGAAAATAACACCTTAAAAAAAAAACCCAACGAGGAGAAGAATGCCTTTAAAAAAACAAAATTGGCCAAATGGAAAAGGAAATTCAAAAGCTCACTGAAGAAAATAACTCCTTCAAAATCAGAATGGAGCAAATGGAAGCTAATGATTTTATGAGACATCAAGAAATTATAAAACAGAACCAAAAGAATGAAAAAAAAGAGAAGACAATGTGAAATATCTCTGGAAAAACCACTAGCCTGGAAAAATCCAGGAGAGATAATTTAAAAATATTGTACTATCTGAAAGTCATGATCAAAAAATGGACCTACAAATCATCTTTCAAGAAATTATCAAAATTTCTTGATAAAAACTACCCTGATATTTCAGAACCAGAGGGTAAAATAGAAATGGAAAGAATCCACCAATCACCTCTTGAAAGAGATCCGATAAGGAAAACTCCAAGGAATATTGCTGTCAAATTCCAGAGTTTCCAGGTCAAGGAGAAAATATTGCAAGCAGTCAGAAAGAAGGGATTCAAGTATTGTGGAAATACAATCAGACTAACACAAGACCTAGCAGCTTAAGGGATCAAAGGACTTGAAATATGATACTCTAGAGATCAGAGGAGCTAGGATTAAAACCAAGAATCACCTACCCAACAAAACTGAGTAAAATACTTCAGGGGGAAAAATGAACATCCAATGAAATAGAGGACTTTCAAATGCTCTTGATTAAAAGGCCAGAACTGAGTAGAAATTTTGGCTTTCAAATACGAGAATCAAGAGAAACATGAAAAGGTAAACAGGAAAGAGAAATCATAAGGGACTTATTAAAGTTGATTTGTTCAGCAATGCGAGGTTAGAAAACAACTCCAAAAGACTCGTGATGGAAAGGGTTATCCACATCCAGAGAAAGAACTACAGAGTCTGAATGCAGATTGAAGCAAACTACTTGCTCTCTCTCTTTTGTGTTTTGTTTTCTTTCATTCCTTCTTTCTCGTTGTATACTCCATTAGTTATAATTCTTCTTTACAATTTAACTAATATTTAATGTGAAGGTATTTGTAACACCATGGAGGGTGGAAGGGGAAAGAGAGGGGGGGAGAAAATTTGGAACTCTAGGGATTATGGAACTGAATGTTGTAAACTAAAAGTAAATAAATAAATTAAAATTTAAAAAATAAATAAAAATAAAGTTGACCTGTTTATATTCTTACTTGAAAGGTGATATTTGAAATGCATGAGACCTTTCTCAGTATTAGGATAGATGGAGGAAATAAATAGGTAGGGAGATAGACATATAGACAGACAGACAGACAGACAGACAGATAGATAGATGACACAGGGTGAGTTGACTATGAAGGGATGATATTTAATAATATAATTAAGGGGTGAGAGAGGACTATATTCAAGAAGGAGAAAGGGAGCAATGGAATGGGGTAATTTATCTCACATGAAAGAAGCAAGACAAAGGTTTCACAGTGGTGGGGTAGAGGTGGGAGGTGAGAGGGAATGAATGAACCTTATTCTCATAGGATTTGGCTTAAGGAGGAATAGCACACACACTCAATTGGGTATCTTACCCTACAGGAAAGTAAGAGAGAAGGAGATAAAAGGAAGGGGGGATTATAGAAGAGAGGACAGATTGGGGGAGGCTGTAATCAGAAGTGAACCCTTTTGAAAAGGGACAGGGTCAAAGGAGAAAATAGAAAAAGTGGAGGGTGGCAGGATAGGATGAAGGGGAATATAGTTAGTCTCTCACAATATGACCATTATGAAAGTGTTTTGCATAACTACACATGTTTAACTTATATTGAATTGCTTGCCTTCTCAATGAAGATGGATCGTGAAGAAGGGAGAGAATTTGGAACTCAAAGTTTTTAAAGCAAATGTTAAAAAATGGATTTTTACATGTAACTGGGAAATAAGATATACAGGCAATGGGGTACAGAAATCTATCTTGCCCTACAAGAAAGTAAGGGGTAAAAGGACAGAGGATGGGGAGATGGAAGGGAGGGCAGACTGGGGGAAAGGGTAATCAGAATTCATGCCATCTTGGGGTGGGAGGGAAGAGATAGAGAGAAATTTTGGAACTCAGAATATTGCGGAAATGAATGTTGAAAACTAAAAATTAATTGATTAACAAAAAATTTTTTAAAAAGAAAAAATGAAATTAATTTTAATTTACCACACCATAACAATATTTGCTAGCATAAAGTTTTTGCTATTGTTGTATAGTTGCAATCATGTCTGACTCTTTTTGAATCCATTTGACAAATATACTGGATTGGTTTGTCTTTTCCTTCTTCCGATCATTATACAGATGAGGAAACTGAGGCAAAAAGGGTTAGGTGATTTGCCTAGGGTCACACGACTAGTACATTTCTGAGGCCAAATTTGGTATCATGAAAATTAGTCTTTCTGATTCCAAGCCAGTGCTCTATCCACTGCATCACAGGTGTACAATATATTATTTATAAATAATTTTTAAAACATGTCTCTACTTTTTTTGAGTTATGAGGTATCTCACCTTGGCTGAAAAAAAGCTCAGGTTAATTTTAAAAAATATATCATGACAACAGAGGACTAACATAGACTGGGAAATTTGAGTACTTGAAACTTTGAAAATAAGAATTATCATCTCATCAAATTCTTTAAGGGAAAAGATATTTTATCATGCCTATTGCAATTATAATAAATAAATGAAATTGGCATACTGACTTACCTGGACCATTCCATGAGCAAAGGCAAAGGGACTCAGTAGACATAAAATCCATTCCAAAGACACAGGAAGTTGTCCATGCAATGAAGCAAATCCAAAAGTTCCCCAAAAGACAGTAAAGAGGAGCGTGATTGAGCCAGAAAGTACAGGTCTCTTTATCAAAACACTCAGCAAGAAAGCAAAAGCTACCTGAAATGGGAGAAGAATCCCTGTTAGCAATTGGCTCTTTGGGAAGTCTTAAAAGTTGCAATGAAATAAGGATATTGGTTTTATAAACATCAATTTTCCCACAGAGAATGTCTCACATAAATACAGAAAATAGAACAGAATGGGAGTGACTGCTGTGGCATGTATTTTATTCTATGTCTTTAAGTAGAGAATTAATGTTCAGATCACAAACTCACCAAGGAGAGACCATAAACGAAGAGCAGAGTGAATATCACAAAATAACTAGGGATGATTATAAGTTGCAAATATGTTATAAGTGCCACAAAAGAGGCCATAATAAAGATGAATCCAGCATACAGCACACCCCAGGAAAGCCTATGGTGAAAACAGAGCATTATTTCAATATTTTATATGCAGTTGAACCTTGAGGAAGAGGCAGGGAGGGACATCAACATCACTGTATGTAAAACACTTATTTCACCTTCAGTAGTAAAAAATGTTTCCTTATGAATGACTAAAATCTCTCTTCAATATGAATCTGTTCCTTCCCATTCAGTTGCTTGTGGACATTTTTCAAGATAGATGCATCCTCCTCAGTAAAATCCTTCATATGTGACTTATAAAATAACTTAAGTGCATTTGTTAAACCAACAAGTCATAATTTATTGGATTTGGATAAAAAACTGACTTGAGTTTTACCCATCAAAGTACTCAGTTTGGTAGGTCATGTACCAAATTTTGTGATTCTTTCATAAAAACATTTCACTTATTAACAAACCACAAAAGTCACTGGTATAACCTTATGGTTACATCTTTTTTTGATAGCAAATACTAAGATATGTTATTCCTACCCCCACCCCAACCTTACTCAATACAGTCCTATGGCTTTCTATCATGTTCAGGATCAAATATGAAATCATCTGGCATTCAAAGCCCTTCACAACCTGCTCTCCCTCACCTTGTTAGTCTTCTTACATTTTATGTTCTCCATGCCCTCCCTGCCTTAAGTCCTATCTCATCCTGAAGAATACTCTATAATCCAGTAACACTGGCCTCCTTACTCTTCCTCTCATAAGACATTCTAACTACCAGGTACAGACTCAAACTATCTCCCGTGCTTGTAATGCTCACTCTTATCTCTGCTTCTTGGCTTCTATGACTTCTTTTAAGTCTTAGGTAAAATCTCACTTTCTACAGGAAATCTTTCTTGAGCCCCCTTAAATCCAATATTTTCCCTCTGTCTATTATTTTCAATTTATCCTATATATAGTTGTTTTCATGTTGTATCCCTCATTAAACATTGAGTTCTTCGAGAGCAGGGACTATCTTTTATCTTCCTTTACATCCCCAGTGCTTAGCACAGGGTGTATAGTAGGCACTTAATCAATGCTTATTGACAGACTATTTACCCATCTAATTCATAATATTTTCTTCTAAAGACTTTTAATGTTTTAAAACCTCAAAATCGCCCTTTAAGAAAATGGCTTCAGGGCGGCTAGGTGGCGCAGCGAATAGAGCGCCGGCCCTGGAGTCAGAAGGACCTGAGTTCGGAGCCGGCCTCCGACACTTAACCCACACAAACAAAAACCTAGCCGTGTAACCTTGGGCAAGTTACTTAACCCCAATTGCCCTAAAGGGGCGGCTAGGAGGCGCAGTGAGTAAGAGCGCCGGCCTCGGAGTTGGGATGACCCGAGATCAGATCCGGCCTCAGAAAAACGAGCACCCACGCATAAATAATGACTAGCCATGTGACCTTGAGCAAGTTACTTAACCCCAATTGCTTTAAAAAAAATAATAACAAAAAAAATAAAAAAAAATAAATAAAAAGAAAATGGCTTCACTGAAGATGTCCAAAAAATTATACTAGTTCTGCCACCATTTCCCAAAAAGTTGATTCAAAAACATTTTGAAGAAAGGCCACATCACTGAATCTCTTTAACATTAAATTGTCAGAGAGAGCTTTGATTTCATAATTTTTGTCATGTTTGTTACAAACCAGTCTCATTATTTTGCCATTACACCATAAATACACACACACACACACACACACACACACACACATTCATTTCTCAGCTAGGCTAATCAATTCCAATTCCTTAACCTATATTCATATGTCCTGCAATTAATCGTTTTGTTCATTTTTATCCATTCCTTTGGAAATCTTTTAGTTTTTCCACATTCTTTAAAAACTTGTCGTGACCAGCACTGTGACAACTGGAGATGATGGTACATGTAGAGATTGCTTAGTTGTTTAAAAACAACTGGTCAGTCTCATGACATTACAGCCACCAGCTACAGACATTTCTCAGGCTATCTCCCATGCTTTAAATGCTCTCTCTTGTCTCTACTTTTTGGCTTCCCTGGATTCCTTTAAGTCCCAGTTAAAATCTCACCTTCTACAGGAAACCTTTCGTGAGCCCCTTTCAATCTAATGCTTTCCCTCTGTCATTTATTTGTTTGATAGAATTTCTATAAGGAGTCAAAATAATCACTTGATTTACCAGAATGCTGAATCTTGGAGACCCATAACTTTCATCCATTCCTTGGCTTTTTTCTTCTCTTTTGCAACATTGAATGATGCAAAATATATCAATGGACTGAATGAAATTATGTAGATGAAAATAATGACCTCAGTCTCAACTTTCCCTTTAGAAATGAATGGTGGCGTCTTCATTCTTATTCCAGTGATTGCCATCATTTTATCCATCACTGAATGGTTTGTTGTGATCTAAAGTATAACATTAATATACAAAACATTATCTCAAATATGGGAACAGGCAGGAAGAAATAACCGAAATGTTTTAATTTATTGTTTTTAATTTTTTGTCTTCTATGTTCACATGGATGCCACACTATTGAAGCATCAAATATTACCCTTTGTCAATATTCCAATGCACCTCACATTATTAATTTGCCTTAATCCTTCAAATCTTTCAATTATACACTTACTTCTATAATAGCAGCATTCATGGCAGCTTGAAAGGTGACAAAACCAGTATGCCAATATCTCTCAACTTCACATTTGACCTCTCCTGGGTCTTCATCATGATCATAGCAAAAAACTTTAAACAAGATGAAAAGTACAAACCATGAGATAGGATCCATACAATGCTATTAAAAGCAGAAGCATTTGGATCTATGGGAATGGGTAAAAATTATTATGCTATACTATTTTTCTTGCCATTTGGCCTTCTACTACATCTCTCCATCTAGAGTGGCATTTAATATATGCATATATACATACACATGTGTGTACAAGCATACACACACATATATATATGCATATCTATATACTACATGTGTACAGATACACTCCTATATATATATGTATGTATATATTCCTGCATATACACATACGTCATGTAATATATGTCAGTTACTTGTTATCGAGATGAAAATTAAACACATAGAAGCTAATGAAATAATCAAGAGAGAGCATATATGGAGAGAAGAGAATAAGGTCCATGACTAACCTTGGGGAATATCCATAGCCAGGGTATGATATGGATAATGAGCCACCAAAGAAAAATGAGAAGATATTAGATAACTGGAAAATCAGAAGAAAGTTGTGTCATGAAAAGCCAGAAGCAAGAAAGCATACACAAGGATAAGGTGTTCAACAATTTTAAATACAGCAGATTGGTCAAGGGGGATAAGAACTGATTTATCAATTAGGGATCATCAATCAACTGTAGAGATCCATTTGAGTTCAATGATGAGGTCAGAAACCAGATTGCAAAGAGCTTAAGAGTTAATGAAAAGAGAGAAAATGGATGCTACAAAATAGAAAGGTTTTTTGTAGGAGTTTAGCTAAGAAAAGGAGGAGGAATATAGGACAATAGCTTGAGGAAATGATAGGGACAAGTGAAAGCTTTTTGAGCAAGATGGAGTCTTAGAAATGTTGGAAGGTATATAGAAGGAACTCACAGATAGGGAGAAGTTTAAGATTAGAGCAAACAATGGCTGAAGTTGGAATCCATTGTAGAAGACAGAGGTGAATGGGAGCTTGAAGGACATAATGTAATAGGAAAAGGACCACCCCATTTTCCAAACACTAGAAAAAAGAAGGAGCAAGTTGGGGTTGTTATCAAGAGGTTTTAAAATGAAGAGAAGGAAAAGCAGGAATTCGCTTCATATGGCTTTAATTTTCTCAATAAAGTAAGAAGTGAGGTGCTCTACAGAGAGACTTGAGGAGAGTAGAACTTTGCAGAATCTGCCATTCATTTAACAGAGCCCATTTCCCTCAGATGATCATGAAAAGTTCTGCACTTCCATATCTGAGTTGTTACTTCGGCTCACCGCAGGAATTCTGGATCTTCAGGACTCTGCCACATTCTTATTGCAAATAGGAAGGTGGTCAAGGATGGGCAGGACACTACTACATCAAAGCCTAAGGCAAGAACTGAATGATGAAGATCATGAAACTTCCCTTGACTGTCATAGAACTGCATTGTCAATACCTCTTGGGAAAAGTTAATGTCTATACTTTCCAGGATGGCAAAGACCAGCATGAATTATAAGATGTTTGCTATCACTACTTATTTCTTCTAGTCTTCTTCGGAAGCCTTTTTCAAAGTCTCTGAAATACACGGTTTCTCCATGCAGACTCTCCAGACAGGGCTTTTTTTTCCCCCAAATGATTGAGTCTCCCTGGTTCCCAAGTATTATGTGATAATGATGAGACTCCTCTGAGCAACCCCTTATGATAACATTATATTAAATTATGTAACAATAGATAATAATGTTTACTATTTTTATTCAGTAAGCTTGAGCTGTGTTTGATACTTCATGACTTCATCTGGGGTTTTCTTGGCAAAGATACTGAAAGGATTTGTAATTTCTTTCTCTAGTTCAATTTGTAGATTAGGAAACTAAGGGAAACAGGGTTAAGTGACTCACCCAGGGTCACACAATAATAGGCATCTGAGGCCAAATTTGAATTCAGGTTGAGGAGTCTTCCTGACTCCAGGCCAAGCACTCAATTCACTGTGCCACCTAGCTATCCCTAATAGTCTAATAGTCTGAAATTGTGCAACAATTATAAAGATTATATTTACATAGTTACCTTGATAGATAATTTATTCTGGTAAAATAAATGTGGGGTGAGAGTAAGCAAGGAATTCAGGACAATGCTGAGATTATGAATCTGGGAGATTGGAAGAATAGCAGAGCATAAAATTAGCTCCTTTAATGGGCTCAAAACTCAGAATCTATTGATAAAGCTGGAGAAGAAACCCTCTCTCTTGAGCAGATGTTTATGCAACATTTAGCAAAACAATTACAGGCAAAAGTCAAAAGAAGAAACTAATCATTTTTAAAACAGTAGTCTCTAATGTTTTTGCTCATACAATCATATAAGTAAAAATAGTTCAGCATGCACCTCCAAAAATGTGTATTTCCTTATTTATAAATTAGATACATGCTCTATGGTACTAATAATTGTGTACACTATACAAGTTACACAAAACAGAATTTTTTAAATTAAGAGAAAAAGATAAAATGATATTTGATTTTAGAGTCAGTTTGGGGAGTCACTGGAGTTTATTGAGTATAATAATCAGATCTGTGCTTTAGGAAAATCAATTGGACAGATGTGAACAATGGGTTGGAGTATAGAAAGACTTAAGAAAAACAATTAGAGAGATATTGCAATAGCCCATACAAGACTAGATGAAAGCCTGAAAGATGGTGGTGGTCACTGTGTAAATAAAAAGGGGGGTATTTATGAGAGATATTTTAAAGGTAGAATGAGCTAGATTGGGCATGTGAGAAAGTAAGGAGTCATATGACACCAAGATTGTGAAGTTGGGTGACTAAAAGGATGACAGCACTCTAAACAGAAGCAGGGAAGTTTGGTGGGTGGAGGGATGGAGAGAGGGAAGAAGGGATTTATGTAGGTGAGGTTGGAGGGTAGATAATGGAATCAAATCTGTGATATGGATTACAGACCATTCATTTATATGTATGTGTGTGAGAGAGACAGACAGATAAACACACACACACACACACACACACACACACACACACAGGAAGATGAACAGACCAACAGACAGGGAGGCAGCATGAAATAGTGGAGTTTGCCTTAAAACCAGGAAAACCTGGGTTTAATTCCTGCCTATGATATATCTTGGTTATGTGACTCAGTGCAAGTTAAATGAAATTCTCAGGGCTCTAAGATTATAAATTGCAGAGAAGATGTTGACCTGCATTGATAGAGTTTCCTTGACAATGAATTCTCTATACAAAGAAACCACATATTCAGTCCCTATTCATAGTCTATCCATACAAAGAGAAAGTAAAGAAGGTGGGAGGGGGAAACACACACACACACACACACACACACACACACACACACACAAACAACTATTTCATTAACAATTTTTTTGTTAAGGGGAAGCTATTCTTTCTTTTTATAAAAAACTTATCTGAGGGGCGGCTAGGTGGCGCAGTGAATAGAGCGCCGGCCCTGGAATCAGAAGGACCTGAGTTCAGAGCCGGCCTCCGACACTTAATCCACACAAACAAAAACCTAGCCATGTAACCTTGGGCAAGTTACTTAACCCCAATTGCCCTAAAGGGGCGGCTAGGCGGCGCAGTGAGTAAGAGCGCCGCCTCGGAGTTTGGATGACCCGAGATCAGATCCGGCCTCAGAAAATGAGCACCCACGCATAAATCAAATGACTAGCCGTGTAACCTTGAGCAAGTTACTTAACCCCAATTGCTCTAAAAAAAAAAAAAAACTTATATGAAATAGAATATACATTATGCCCTCTCTATATTATATTGCCTTAGTCCAATCACCCATCTATAGCCTTCTGTGGGTTATTTTTTTCAGGCATAGGAAAATTACCTCCATAGTCTGTGTGTTCTTCAACAAATGGAATTCTGTGTCCCCAAAAAAATCTCAATTTATATGAGAAAGTATCATTAAAGATAATCCACACAATTTCAGTCCTGTTTTGTTCAATTATTACTTCTATAGCTTCTTCATCTAGGACTCCAAATACTTCTATTCCTGCCATACAGAAAGAAAAAAAACTACACATGATTATTAAGTGACATTTTGAACATCTATCTCTTTATAAGTCTCTCAATATGAAATAACGCTAATATAGGTAGCTCAAATTTGCAGGCAAGGGAAGAGGACCTTTCCTTATCAAGAAAATGTTACAGGAAAAAAAAATAGTTGGTGTATTTTACCCCGTCAGACTTACAAACCAGTTATGGACACAAAAACATTCCATAACATTTGACTCAGTTATAAGAACTGCTTTTAAATAGATACAATATGGTGGATCTGAAATTTGTAATGTCTTTTAATTTTAGTCAATGAGTCAATAAACATTAATTAAAACCCAGGCACTGTGCCAGGCATTGTCAGATAGGAATAGGTTTTTATAAAACCAGAAAAATCTGTATTCTCATAGCATTTCTACATGATGCAAAACACAAATCTAAGTAATTAAAAGAGAGAAGAAAATGGGCCGGCTGGCCAATTGGCTATGACATGTTCTTGTTTTCTCTAGAATTTTTGTTAGCCCAGTACAGACAGTGAGATAAGGATAGTTATAGCCCCATTGAAGTTCTCTGTCATTTGGAAATTAATATGTGGAATATGCTTTGAAATCTTCCTCTGACATTTTTCTTAAAGGAAAAAAAAAGGAACACAGCTGCTTATTCAAATTAGATCTTTTCCTGCCACTGGTAAGGATTCTAATTGAGCAGGAATACCAAACCCAAATTCAAAGATGTGCAACTGTAGGTCTTTTAGTCCCTTTTTGCCATAAACTTAAAGTTTAGAAAATCAGAAGAGAGAATTTTTTGGAATACTGAACAGCATAAATTAGGCTGTACTTAATTAGTTGGGAGTTGGGGTAAGATGCACACCAATTTTTGCTGGGTATAAATATAACCTGATTTTGCATATAATAAAACACCTAAGAAATAATGTAAATAATACATTTTATATAGAACCTTACATTAACATTTGTGTCTTTTTGCAATAACCAAAATAATATCAGGTATTTCCACAGGGTTGGTAGAGAACACACCTTTCATAAAAGAAGTTGATGCTACTTTATTCATTATCTGCTGAGTTGTTTTGGAGATGGGTGTATATGCAATCGCAAAGTCAGAATCATTAAATTTATCTATGCGTCCAAGGTCCATAGAAGGTAGTCCGGGCATCCAAACAGCATCAAGAATATATGAAAGTAAGTACAAGTAAAGAACTAAAGAAAAAGAGTTGAACCATTCCTAAATGACAAAAGTGAAATCAATTAGAATGTTTGTTGAATTAAATGAATCTATCACAAAGAGGTCAGTGATTATCAAGCACCTATTTTATTCCCCCTGTACCCTTACTTTCAAGTCAAATATTTTTAGGCAAAAATCAATCAAAAACTAGAAATAATTCCTGTCATCATGGGGTTATTCCTGTCATCACTGCAAGACAAACACATTGACAGACACAGATGGAGTAGTGAACGACAATAAAAGTGTTATACAGTGGAAAGAGCGTGGATTTGGGGTCGGGGAGTGACTGCAGGTCAGTTTCCTTCTCTCCCAAATAAAGAGTTTCCACTAGACGTGCTCTAAAGGCCTTCCAAGCCTAAAGACATTTTCCTATGATTGAAGACTGATATTGAGACAAGGAACGTATAATCCCTGTGACTGAGAAGACACAAATACATACGCTTTTCTGTGAAGCAATAAGACAATGACACAACATACAATATTTTATGGTTTATAAAAATGCTTTTGCTTCAACATCAAAATAAGTGGTTTTCAAGCATTTTGACTTTTGCTATGCCCTTTGTATTTCCTGTCCATTCCCAATTTGTATTATTCTTCACAGAAAAGTTGTGTTTTTAGACCTGGACCCAGTACTCCAGAAGTTAGTTGACATGGATAATGGGAATTAGTAGTCCTTTAACACCAGTTCTAACATTCTCACATTGGATCATAGATCTAGAGCTTGAAGGAAAGTCCAACTTCCTCATTTTGCACATGAAGAAACTAAGATTCTTAAGGTTAAATGGCTCGCCTAAGGTCATGCAGATGTCGGCAGCATCACCCGGATGGTGGTAGAGCTGGGATTGAAATTTGAGCCCAGGTGTTTCCATCATGCTGCTGGTCACCTTCTGCTTAGGCATCCCAAATTATAATGCTGTGGACCCAGTCTTCTCTATCTCTACGACAGATGTCTTCAAGTATTTCAGGAGGAGGAGTTATATTTATTCTACTTGACCTCAAAGAGCAGAAGAAGGAGCAGTGGGTGGAAGTTCCAGAGATTTGAATCACTGATCTTTATTATAGATTAATGGGGGCAAAAAAAAACCTTTCTAAAAATTAGAGTCATCTAAGAGTAGAATGGAGCAGCTAGGCAGCACAGTGGATAGAGTGTCGGGCCTGGAGTCAGGAAAACTCATCTTTTGAGTTCAAATCTGGCCTTAAACACCAAACTAGCTGTGTGAACCTCGGTAAGTCACATAACCCCGTCTGCCTTAGTTTCTCATCTCAAAAAGGAGCAGGAGAAAGGAATGGCAAATCACCACAGTATCTCTGCCAAGAAAACTCCAAATGGGATCACAGAGAGTCATACACAACTGAAAAAAAGATTTAACAGCATAGAAGAACAGAACAAGCTGATTCATACCAGTGAGTTTGCCGTCACTGGAGGTCTTCAAGGAGAGGATTTTTAAACCTAGGATCTACAGACAACCAAGGAATCTGTTGGATTGTAGGGTCAAGGAATTTGTTTTTTTTTAATGTTAATAATTGTATTCAATATAATTGGCTCCATTTGTAATTTTTATATATATATATATAGTTTTTATGCATTTAAAAACATTCTTCTAAGATGTAGTTCATAAGTCTCACTACAGTGCCAAAGGGGTCTACAACACACAAAAAGGATTAAGAACCCTCATTCTGCACCATTTGCTAAGAATGTTTAGAGGACTTCCTATTTGGGTAATGATTTAAATAGAGGGCTTCTGAATTCTCTTTCTAGTTTTGATATTCTACCAATTATTCTGCAGGGCTCAAAAGACAGAACTAGGACCAATGGGTAGCAGTGATAGAGGAATAGATTTAGGCTTAATGAAAGAGAGCTATTCAAAAGTGAAATGGAAATCCTTGGATAGAAGAGTCTCCTTATTACAAAAGGCATTTCATAAAAGACTAGATGACCATGTGTCCAATATAGAGTAGAAGAAGATTCTTGTTCAGATGTGAATTGGACTCTGCGCTCTGAAGTGGCTTCTGATGCAAAGTATGAGTGATTTCATGATTTCTGTCCATTACCTACAAGGAATTGAACTGCTGCATTTTTTTTACTATAGCCTTTCTGTTATCATAAGTAGTAACAGACATAATACAATATAGGAACTAGTACTATAGTAGATATAGATGACAGAGAAAGAAAGAGGTAGAAATAGAGAGATATAATGTATACATACATATATTACATACATGTATTCATGTAGATCTACATACACACACACACACACACACACACATATATATATATATATATACACATTGATATGTACTATACACACACTCATATACATATACCTGTACACAAATATATAGGTGCTGGTTACAGTAACCAAATCTTAGGATTATAAACTCAACATGATAACAAGGGTATCAAAATCAATGGAATAGGCTAACAATTCTACTTTGTGGTCATTTACAGCATATATCAATACATAAGTGAATTGGTAATTTTATTAATGAGGATATTCTCTCCATCAGTATAAATAATAGCTAGCATTTTAAAACTTCCAAAGCGTTTTATAAATGTTCTCTCAATTTATTTTTACAACAACCCTTGGGGGTAGGTTTATATAATAATAATAATAATAATAATAATAATAATAATAATAACAATAATAACAAAAACATTTATCTGAAGCTTTTAAGTTTTTCAAAATGCTTTAGAAATAATAATAATAGTTAACATTTACATAGCACTTTCTATGTCCAATGGACTGTGTTAAGTGCTTTAGAATTATTACCTCATTTGATCCTCATAACAACCCTGAGAGATAGGCGCTATTATTATCCCTATTTTACAGAAAAAAAAAAAAAACTGAAGCAGAAAGATATTGAGTGAATTTCTTGTGCAGAGTCACAGCTAACAAGTATCTGAAGTCACCTTAAGCTCAAATCTTCTCTACTCCAAGTCCACCACTCTACTTACTGCCTTTGCACTCATTTGCAGAAGATTAGAAAAGATCTACATTATGCTTTCAAAATGTGTGTCAGTGTAAAAACAAAACAAAAAAAAAAACCCCAACCCCTCTGCCATTCAGTCTTTTTCAATAGATGATCCCTCTTAAAATTGTCTTAATCATAATGTATTTGAGTGGGAGCAACAGAGCCTACATCTATATTTTCTCAATTTTAAAATATTGGTTTTAAATAAAGATTAAATTTGAGTTTGATTATAATTTGGTGGTGGTGCTGGTGGTGGTTGTACTTGTTGCAGGCCCTTAAGCTCTGGAGTTATGCATTGTGGAATAGTTTGATGAGATACACAAAGATTAATCATTTAGAGAAAGGTAGGAGAGTATAGGAGATTGGCTTTAGATAAATGCTAGGCTTATGACTGAAAGCTATGGATAAATTGATGCTCTGTGTATCTCTTAACTCTCTCCAAGGAACTATCTCATTGGGCCCTGGAAGGTTATGGAAGGAGGAGCTACATATGCATTAGTGTAGCAATTTCCATGCTGAAAGTGCCTTATACAGAATAAAATCACAGCTCTACTCACACACAAATTAAAAGAGGGAGAACTTTTATCCTACTTTATAAAAATGATTAATTTATTTTTCAGTGATTCAATATCCTTCATTTGTGATGTTTTAAATTATGAATAGGGTCTTCTACAGCATGTTTAAATAATGGCATAGACCAAAATCACATAATCTAGGGTGTTCATTATAAATTGAGTTAATGGAGAACTGTAAAGAATGAAGAAAAAAAGAATATTCACTATCAGGAGAGGTATAGCTTCCCATGCTAACTATGAGGACATAGATTTTTAACCATACCCATAAGCTTTCTCTTTTCATCCTCCATTTTTTGAGGACATTCTTATACAGAAGGGCCCGAGTTTGCTGACATATACTTATCTCTCTTTTACTCATTTTTGACCTGTTTGTGACAAAAAAAAGAAGAGGAAACAAATTTAGCAAGACATAAGTTCAGTGGTGGTAGGAGTGTAGAAAGCTCATGCAAAAGAAAAATTTCAGTCATATTTATCCTAAATAAAGTTGTTTATTGATCAACTTTTCTAAGACATTTTTCAGCACCTCAGATAGAGGGATTTCACTTAAAAGTTCCTTGAAAGCATTAATGAATTTGACATTTCCTCTAAAAAGTTCATTTTATCATAGGACATTTTTTGTAAGATAAATTTAGTGATTGAGAATAGAGAACGGGAACAACAGCAAATTCCTTTTCTTCACTGTCAAAGAAGTCAGTATTCACTGAATATTCTCTCCCCTCCCCCCTCCCTCCTCTCTCTCTCTCTCTCTCTCTCTCTCTCTCTCTCTCTCTCTCTCTCTCTCTCTCTCTCTCTCTCCTTTGCCCCTCTTTCTTTGTCTCTCTCCTTTATAAAATACTAAATTTGACAAAAAGTATTTTCAGAGGATAGTACTTATGTACTCCGGATGGCTGTTCACTAAAGAATAAAGAATAGTAAAATTTAAGTGGTATGTACTCTTCTGAACATCCAGTAAGATCAAAGTACTCCGGGCTTTGCCAATTATTTTGCAATTCAGTGTTGCAATGAATAAGGCAGAACTTGTACCTCTGAAAGAGCTAATTACTTCTATAAGTATATGTTCAAAGTTCCCAACATTTGCTCTGGGAACACATCAGAATAACACATTTGCATGAACGCCAAAATAATGGATTCAGGTCATTTTATTTTAGAAGGTGACTTCTATTTTAATAGGTTCTTATTCAGAGATTTTTGTTCTGTCTTTAGTTAGCTAAAGGTCCTGAGCTGGACCCTATATTCCTCTAATTACATTAGCAATCAGCAATTAGTTACTAGCTGAAGAGATAATGATGTCTGCTAGAAATAAAAACTATGACAAAAATTCTAAAAATTTCTCTTTTAGATTCAATGTATACTTCATATTCAAGGAATAATGATGGTCTATTCTCTGAATTTTTGTGGCATGATTATGAGAACCAGCCATAAAACAATTTCTACTTCTCTATTCATTTATATTTCTGTTTCTGTCTATGTCTCTGTATAGACATCTATCGAGTATCTCCCTATCTATCCATCTGTCTGTCTGTGACTGTCATCTATCTATCAATCTCTTTCCCTAAATTTTCTGTGAGGAAAAATCTCTCTATGGACCTCAGTAAATTCCCCTCACAGTCTCTTCAAATTCATGAGGAAGAAGCAACTTGTCTAGAAGTTTGCAAATTCTCTTTTTGTAAAATAGAAAGGTCAAAAAGGGAAAGATGAAAAGTAAGCAGAAATAATGTCAGATTAGCTTAAGCTTGATTTAATGTGCTTTGAACAGAATCCTCTAAGGCTACTCATTAGTGAGTCTCATCTCCATATTCTTCATACTCTTTGACTACATATGTTAAAAATAAGAAGGTGGAAACTGAAAAATTCAGCTATTATATTTATATATGATATAAATGGCATATATTATATAAAACGCAGATATTTTGTCCATATGATAAAAAATTTCAAACCACTTGAACTTATGAGCAATTTATTTTTTATATTTTCTATTCAGAGATCTTAGGAGTAGACTTAGGCTTAGAGCATTCATTCACTTAGCTGATTCTCTTTGTAGTATCTACTACCCAAAACTAAGCATTACAGGTATTTTATAAAACAAGTGAGAAATAGAAATTAACTTACAGTCATGAAAGACAGAGCAAGAAATCTTCAAATACTTTTAATCCACTGGTCTCTTTAAATCTTGGAGGTTTCAAAGTCCTTTCCTTTACAAAATATTTTCATGTTTACCCATATTGAATTCTTCCTATTCTGATTGGATTTTGAAAGAGGTTAATATCTGATTTCAATCAAGCAGCCAAAGTGACGTAGTTTGGGCTATGACTTTTGTACTGTGGTCCATTTTATTTCTCTTCCTGTCAGTGCAGGGAGATAGCATTTACAGATGGTTGGCTGGACATAATATTCCACAAAGAAGACAAATACCACATTTGTTCTTTTGGCTCTCTAATTCCTAAATAAGGGAGAAATAGCCAAGTTCAAGTACAAGGGGGGGGGGGGGAAGCAGAAGGTGGTGACCTCAATCTTTGAAAAAAAAAAGTAAACAGGCATAAAATAACAGTAAACTTAAGTGGAAGATAAATAGAAAGGAAAACAAAGAAGTCATTTTTAAAATTCCATAAATCGAGGTAAAGAGCAACATGTTAAAAAGTTCCATCTAAAAGATTAGCTTCATCTGAGACAAATATTGCAAACCATAACAATAATGGAATTTTACATGGTTTTAACTTACCATATTTGCTTTACCTAATCTATTTTATGAGTTGCAACAACAAATCTGTGAGTGAGCAGTATCACTAGATAATAATTAGCATTATTGCCATCTAATTAGATGAGTGGTAGGTCTAAAGTGGCAAGGTAATTTGTCCAAATTCATATAGCCTACAAGTCACCAGACTTTGAACTGAAAAATTTAGAATTCTTTTTATTATACTACCATTCAACCCTCTATCACACTTTCTACTTTACTACTTTCCATCAAAGTAAATGGAGAGAAAATATAAGAATTTTATTAACCACTTAATTTATAATTTCACAATTATCATTATGAATATTGTTTATTATTAATTATCATTATTAATTATTATTAATATTGTTTCACCCATTATGATTGCTCTTGTCATATTGACCTTTTTAAAGTTTTTCTTGGGTCATGTATTTCTATTGCACTGGTCTTTTCATCAAGAATGCTTGGACATCTTCCTTTTTTTCTTTTTTTAAAGCAATTGGGGTTAAGTAACTTGCTCAAGGTTAAACAGCCAGTCATTATTTATGTGTGGGCACTAATTTTATGAGGCCTGAACCGATCCCAGGTCCTCCCAATTCCAGGGCCTGCATTCTTACTCACTGCTCAACCTATCGGCCCCAGACATCTTCCATTTCATTAAAGATGTATTTTCTCCCCTGTAGGATTGCACTCAATTTTTCTGGGTAAGTTATTATTAGCTGTAATATATTTGGCCTTTTGTACTCTGCTCTCTGCTAAACCTTGTGTGATACTGACTAGTCCTCCTCAGTATTTGAAATCTTTCTTTCTAGCTATTTGTAATATTTATTTTTTGTCCCAAAAGCTCTGGATTTGGGCTATTATGTTCTTGTATATTTTATTTTGGAAATTCTTTCTAGGCATGATTAAAGGTTTCTTCCTATTTTGATTTCCTTTTCTGACTTGAAGAAGTCTGTACATTTATTTTTGGAAAATTATTTTTGAAGAATAATGAATAGGTTCTTTTTGTTGCTGTTGTTGTTAAAGTTTTCAGGTAGTCCAATAGTGCTTACATTATCTCGAATTGATCTAATTTTGAGGTCAGTAATTTTTAATCGAGATTTTTGTTGTTCAGGCATTAACTGAATGAAGATAGTGACCCAGATCCAAGCAAGTCAAATCAAGAGTGATTACCCTCTGAATGGTTGCTTGGTCTGCCTATGCTCTTTAGGCCAGGAGCTCTAGAGGCAGCCACGTCGGCAGCAGCTGCAGCCACTGCACCTCAGACACCTCTCACCCCCGGGGACAGGGGCCAGACCATGTTCTCCTGTCACCCAGTTGCAATGGAGTTCCCCACTGACCTTTTACTTTCTCTTTGGCATTTATGTATTGAGAAGTCAGGAAACCACCACAGACTTCACTCTCCTGAAGTCTGCTCTGGCCAGTCTGTACTGCTGGTCAGGGCTGCCCTGGGCTCAGAGGGGCTCATGCAGGACTGTGCTCGGCTCCCAACTCAATATGATAGACCCTTCCTGTCGGCCTTCTGCTGGCTTCAGCAGGAGATCTGTTTCTCTGTGTCTTTGTGGGTTCCATAACTGTAAAACTTGTTTAGATTTTACAGGCACTGGAGGTGGTTGTGGCAGGAGCTTGTGAAATTTCTTGCTTCTAATCCCCCATCTTGGCTCTGCCTACAAAAACTTTTCAATTTAATGTAATCAAAATCATCCATTTTGCATTTTATAAAACTCTCTAACTCTTGTTTGGTCATAAATTCTTCCATTCTCCATAAATTTGACAGGTAAACTATTTTGTGCTCTCCCAGTTTCTTATAGTATCAGCCTTTATATCTAAATCATGTAACCATTTTGACTTTTTTTTTAGTATACAGTGGAAGATATTGGTCTATGCCCAGTTCCTGCCATACTATTTTCCAGTTTCCCCAGCAGGTTTTGTGAAATGGTGAGTTCTTATCTCAGAAGCTGGAGTCTTTGGGTTTATCAAACAATAGATTACTATAGTCATTGACTACTGTGTCTTATGTACCCAATCTATTCTACTGATCCACCACTCTGTTTCTTAACCAGTACCAAGTAGTTTTGATGATTGCTGTTTTATAATACAATTTAATATCTGTTATGGCATGGCCACCTTCCCTAGCATTTCTTTTCATTAATTCCCTTTATATTCTGGACCTGTTCCTTCAGAAGAATTTTTTTGTTATTTTTTTCTAGCCCCATAAAACAATTTCTCAGTAACTTGATTGGTATGGCACTGAATAAGTAAATTAATTTTGGTAGAATTGTCATTTTTATTATATTAGCTCGGCCTACCGATGAGCAATTGATGTTTTTCCAATTATTTAGATCTATTTGTGTGAAGATTGTTTTGTATGGGGCAGCTAATGGTGCAGTGAACAGAGCACCTACCCCAGAGTCAGGAGGACCTGAATTCATCTGGCTTCAGATACTTGACATACTTACTAGCTGTGTGACCCTGAGCAAGTCACTTAACTCCAATTGCCCTGCCCTCTCCCCTCAAAAGAACAACAAAAAAAAAGCATTTTGTAATTGTGTTCATATAGTTCTTGGGTTTGTTTGTTATTTTCTAATGTCTACAATAACTTTTAATGGAATTTCTCTTTCTATCTCTTGCTGTTTTTCTATATATTATTAACAAATAATATATTATTAACAAATAATATATTTCTATATATTATTTGTTAATAATATATAGAAATTCTAAGGATTGATGTGGGTTAATTTTATATCCTACAACTTTGCTAAAGTTATTTATTATTTCAAGTAGTTTTTTACTTGATTCTCTAAGATTCTCTATGTATGTCATCATATTATCTGCAAAGAGTGATAGCTTTGTTTCTTCTTTGCCTATTCTAACAATTCTATTTTTTAAAGAATTGTTTTCTTCAATGTACGTTTTCCATTTTGTCAGTTGTATTTTTAAAGGAATCGTTCAATTTTTCTCTCTTGTTTGGCTTTTAAAATTCTTCTTGAGGGCTGGCTAGGTGGTGCAGTGAGTAGAGCACCAGCAGTGGAATCAGAAGGACCTGAGTTCAGATCCGGCCTCAAGACACTTAACACACACAAACAAAAACCTAGCCGTGTGACCTTGGGCAGGTTACTTAACCCCAATTGCCCTCCAAAAAGCAAAAAAAAAAATCTTCTTGAGCATTTCCAAGAAGGTTTTTTTGGGTTTGGGACCAGTTCACATTCCCCTTGGAGGTTTCAGAAGTGGGCATATTGACAATGTTTTTCTTTCCTGAATTTTTTATCTTCCCTGTCACAATAATAATCCCCTATGGTCATTGTTTTCCTTTGTTGCTTTTTTCTCATGGTGTTTGCTTTTTTTCCTGACTTTTAAAGTTGATTTCTATTTTTGGTGCACAAGGGGCATTGTTCCACTCTTCTTGCACTGGGAGTTAGGAGCCTGATTACTGGTGTTGGCAGCTGGAGACTGCAGGGGTCTGGCAGATTACCTGGTGCTGAATTGGAGTTGCTCTTGGAGGCTGGTGTATGCTGAGGTCAAATACGGTTTTTCTGCATTTCCCTAGGGTTACACTGATACTTGAGGGGTGGGGGCTGGGTATAGGGCTGATCTGGCCATTGAAGGTCCCCTCCTCACCTGGAGCTGTACTAGAACATGGGTAGGTCCAGCTGCTGGTGAATGACTGTCCACCAGAGCATGTGGTGGTTCTCCACACTAGTGTCTGCCAGTTCCCTGGCTATACCAAGGCACGCAGGGCAATCCTGCTGTTGGCACTTGCCTGCTCCACCACCCTGGGGTTTAGGGTCTCCCAAGGGCTTGCTGAGGTGAGGCTTGTTGCTGTCTTACTGAGATGCCTCCCATCCTATATTGGTCCCCTTCAGCCACAGAAAGAGGGATCTTTCCTGTTAGTCCCTCTAGCTGCCAAGCTAAAAGACTGCTGCACCCCATCTTTCTGTTTGCTCTACTGTTCCAGGATTTTTCCTGGGGAACTGTTTTCTGGGTTTTTCAAGGTCAATAAGTAAGGGTGAGAACGACTGCTTTCTCCACCATCTTGGCTCCCTGAAGTTGAAACAGGTGACTTTCAAACATTTTCTTTGTATACTGAGAGCTCCAGAAGCAACTGCTGCTACTTCTGATTCAGTCACTGCCAAGGCCTGCTCCTGGTTTGTTGAAGTTGGGAGCTGTGCTGGTGCAACCTTTGCTGAACTGTGCTTCTTTCTCACCTAGGACCAACAGAGCACGCCTTCTAAGTTGTCTTTTGATCTAGAATTTGTTCAGTGATTTTTTAAAGGTATTTGAAGGAATTTGGGGGAGACTTCAAGTGAGTTCCTGACTTTACTCCATCTTTTTTTTTTCTAATTAAAGGGACCATCCCTACACTCACTTCTTAAAGAGGCCTATTCATTGAATGGGTGTTTCCTCACTCTAAGTGAGTGCCTGGAAAGGCCTTAGCCTAAAAGGACCAAGGTCTCCTGTCTCCAGTCATCCTGTGTACATGCGATATCATGCATTTGACACGTGATGCCATGTGTTTGACATGCAATTGATATGCAATGGCATGCATTTGACATGGGACTTTGTGCATTTGACATGTGCTGTCATGCTATCAACATGGTGTGTCATGTGATTGACTGTGACATCATATGTTTTAAACATGTAATTTCATTTTGTTAGACTGTGATGTCATGTGAACAACACGTGATGCCATGTGGTGTCATGTGTACTTGACATGTGATGTTATGTTGCTTGATGTGATACAATGTGTGTTTGACTTGTGGTCATGTGTTTGGCATGTGGCATCATATGCATTTGACTGTGATGTCATGTGTTTGATATGTGATGCCGTGTGAATATGATAGTGGTGACATGTGTTTGACATGTGGTGTCATGTGAGGTCATATGTGTTTGAATGCAATGTCATGTGTTTTATTGTGATTGACATGTAATGTAATGAGATTGGCATGAGATGTATTGTGTTTGACGAGTGATGTCATGTGATTGACATGTGATATGTATGTTTGGTGTGTGATTGACATTGATGACATGTGTGTTCGACATGTGATGACATGTGGTGTCCTGTGTGTTTGACGTGTAATGTTTGTGTGGTGTCATGTGTGTTTGTGGCCATGCAATGTCATGTGTGTTTGACATGTGATGCCATGCACTTGACCATGATGTTATGTGTTTGGCATGCTGTGTAATGTGTTTTTACATGTGGTGTCATGTGTTTGACATGTGATGTCATATGTGTTTGGTGTGTGATATCATATTTGTTTGATATGTGTTGCCATGTGTGTTTGATGAATATCTGGTCACTGGATCCAGATGGCTCTGGAAGGGAAAATGAGGTTGGTGACCTTGCACAGTGCCCCCTCATGCAAATCAAAGTCAACTGCAAGTCATGTCATCTTTTCCCTGATGCCATCATCCTCTTCAAAAATGAAGGACAGACACAACCTCATTCATCATCCATATGGATTTGTCTGGCTACTATTCCTATAGGAACTATAACTGGAGAGGGGGAGTTCCTGCAGCCAAAGTTGCTGTCAAATGGTCTAATGACAGAAACTTCTTTTATGGGAAGGAAGCCTTTTCTAATTCTTCTTCCTCTTTCCTACATATCCTGAATATGGCTTACTTTGTATATATTTGTTTGCACATTGTCCCCCCCCCATTAGATTGTCAGCCCCTTAAAAGCAAGGGCTGTCTTTTGCCTCTTCTTGTATCTCTTAAACTTAGCACAATGCCTAGTACGTAGTAGGTAATGAATAATTGCCTATTGTTTGATTTGTTATCATCAGTAGAAATAACATTTTAAAAGAGGCTTTGCTATCTGCTTTGCTGCTACTCCCTAAGCATGGTGGAACCTTTCAATGTTACTTTCAGCTGAAAACCTTCCATGTATAACATTTCCTACATTAGAATCAGTCAATCAATCAATATTTATTAAGTTCCTACTATGTATTTGGTAGTGTGTTGAAGACCAGATGTTCTATCTTTGAAATAGCAAGTACTTAATATATGCTTCACTTATCCATTCATTCAGAAAAAGGTAGGAAAGAAAGGAGAGTAACTCTATCAGACCTCAAACTATATTATAAAGTAGCAACCATAAAAAAACTATTGGGGTTTGATTGAAAAATAGATGAGTATATCAATGGCATGGCAAGAGAGAACCAATGATCCAGTATTAAGTAAACCTCCAAAATAGCTTTGCAAAAAACCAGACAAACCTCCCTATGTGATGAGAACTGCTGGGAAAACTGAAAGCAGAGATTAGCTTTAGACCAACATCTAGAATAAATTAGGAAAATAAGGCAACTGTAATATTAAAGATTACACCATAAAAATAATTGGAAGAGAAATAGATCATACATCTTTCATACAAGAGGTTTTTTGTACTTCCTTTACATATAATTCAATTTGATTTTCTAAGATTAGATGATTCTAGATATCCATTTGGTCTTTTTTGACAGTTGTGGCATTTTATATTTTTGAAGGAATTCCTCTTTTTCTTTTTGTTCTCATTTTTGTTTGCATATCACTGTGCATAGTGGGTTTTGATACTTCTTTTTATTTTTCATGAGCAGAAAGGATTTTGCATTTTCCAGCATTCTTCAGACCCTTCAAAGCTCACAAGCTCCTTCTCCAGTCAAAGAGTCAAAAGGTGAGGGAAGGGAAGGTGATCTGGCCAAGGCTTCTCTTTGAGTTCCTCTTGAGAGGTGTGCTAGAAGCCATGCTTGCTCCAATTCTTAAAATTCTCCATTCTCAACTAATTGGATAATTTGTAGAGAGTCCTAGGGTATGATTAAATTTCTTTGACCTGTTTTCATGCAATTCCTATTGGCTTTTCACACTTTTAGCCTAGATAACTAGACAACATGCAAATATGTTTCAAATAATCAATTAATCTAAACTTATGATTAATTGATTATTTGAAACATATTTACATGTTGTCAAGTTATCTAGGTTAAAATGGGACAGGTCAGTTTGACCCTCCTCTTACAATTAGAACTACCTTTGCATATGTAGAATGGGCTGCCTCAGGAGATGATAGGTCCCATTCTTATCAGTGGTCTTATAACTGAAGTTGCCTGACCATTGTCTATGTAACAGAAAAGGATTCCTTTTGAATTTGGATTTGACTATTTTGTAATTGAATCTTCATCTAGCCCTGAAATACTTTAATTCTTTGATTACTCATACAGATCCCTTTTCTAGCAGCCCTAGTGTTGAATACTATCATGAAGGTAAAACACACAAAAAAAAATCTGAGTAAATAACTTTAGTCCTCAAAGACTGCATTCTAGGATATCATCCAATATGCTACCTCTATTAAACTTGTGAAGTCAATTATGACTCAAAGGTTTCAGACACTAAAACTGTGTCAAGGGAGCCCACTGGGATGAATCTCCTAGTGAATTAAAAAATTGCATTGATACACTTTATTTTCAAATATCAATCATGTTCTTAATAAACTAATTCCTCCCCAAAAGTAACTTCCCATAAAAGTTACTCAGAATCATCTAATAAAGCAGTTGACAGCTCATGTAACTTACACCTCTTGTAATTTACTCATTTCTTAACACAAAGAAAATATGCTTCAACCTCTGCCATCTGGAACCAACTTTGCCTATTATAGTTTGTTCTGGAATCTATTGATTCTTTTGAAGAATTAACCCAAAGTAATATAATTTCCATTTGATTAAGACATAGCTTCATTCATTATGGCCAAAAAGGAAGATGCAGTGAAACACAAACTTGGATTTTGTTGCCCTAAACAAGTTTCTCCTCAGCTGTTTTGCAAGGCTTAACATTTTTTCAGTCTTTGGAGAAACAAAAAATCGAACTAAGACAATAAAGAATAAGCAAGATAATTTAAGGTATATAAAATTGGAATATTAATGAAAAGTGTATAATATAGTTCAGCAATATAATGGTAGATCTTGACATAATTTGAGGAAAACATAAAATATTAACAGACAATTAATTATAACAAATTTATCCAAAAAATTATAAGAGTACTTACACTATAATGCCTAAAGCATTAAAGTTCCTATGGGAATGCAGTTTCCCATAGTTGTCTCTATTAACAATAATACCCATAGCTACCTATAGCTCTTTGCAATAATGCTCAGCTTCTTGAAATACAAAGATATATTAGTCATAGGGCTTCTTGAGAATAAAGTTAGTTGTCTTGGATATAAACAATGACCTTTTTGTATTCTGTGAACAGGAAGTGCATAATAGTCTTAGTCAGAGACAGATGATCTTTGAAAAGGTTGAGGACCATAAAGTCTACCTCATTGTGTTGTAGGTGAAAAAAAGGCTTGATATCTGATGAAGTAGCAGAAAACATCATGCTCTAATATGAGGCTTAATAGGGGCAGCTAGGTGGAGCAGTTAATAAATTTGCATCAGCTCTGGAGTCAGGAGGACCTGAGTTCAAATCCAACCTCAGACACTTAACACAAAAACAAGCTGGCGTGACCTTGGGGCAAGTCACTTAACTCCAATTGCTCTCCAAAAAAAGCAAATATACGTATGTATATGTATGCACTCTCAAAATCCTGTAGATTGCTAAACTGAGCAAGGAATCACAGCAGAATATTCCAGAATGGTTCAAGAAACACATCAGAACCTTGAGAAAAGAATTTATTTAATGACAATTAAGAGTGACCAGGAGAAAGGTCTTTAAATTCAAAAGAAAGGAATCTGAATATCATAAAATTATATTGCATCCACCCACAAAAATATAGAAAAAATTATATGCATTCCTTTAAAAAAATCCACACTTGCCATGTTGTGAAAAAGAAAGGCAAGAAAAATAAGGTGTTGTCGATATAATCAATTAGGCCTATAAATTGCATTCCAGTTTCCCTGAATTTCTCTTTTACTAGATCTATTTTTTGCTTTATCTTAGATAATGTTAGCTGTTACTATCTTTTTTGTTTCACCCAAAGCATAATAGATTCTGCTCCAACCTCTTAAATTAAGCCTGTGTGTGTCTTTCTGTTTCAAGTGTATCTCTTGTAAATAACATTATTAGGGAATTTTGATTTCTAATACATTCTAATTTTCACTTCCATGTTGTGAGTGAGTCCATCTTATTTACATTCAGACTTAAAATTGTTGCGTACTTCCCTCCACCCTATTCTCTTCTCTTTATCCTTCCTTTTTTTACCCTATCTCCTTCTCCAAAATCTGTGTAGATTTGGATCCCTGCCTCCCTTAATCTACTCTCCCTATTATCACCCTCTCCCTTTGCTTATTCCCTTCCTCTCCTATTTTCCTGTTGGGTAAGATGAATTTTTATTTCCAACTCTGTGCATGTAAATAGATAGATAGAAAGAAGGAAAGGAAGGGAGGAAGGAAGGAAGGAAGGAAGGAAGGAAGGAAGGAAGGAAGGAAGGAAGGAAGGAAGGAAAGAAGGAAGGAAGGAAAGGGAAAGAAAGAAATAGAGATACACTTCCCTCTTTGAACGAGTTCAAAGTGAGATTCAAGCATCACCCACTCCCCCCACCCAACCCCCCTTTACCCTCCATTGTAATAACTCTTTTTTGCATGCCTCATTTACATGAGATAATTTTCTCCATTCTTTCTCTCCCTTCTTTCTTCTCTCAGTATATTCCTGTCTCCCCTTTTCATTTTTTTAGAACATCCTAATATAATAGATTAACACCAATGTGTTCTATGTATACTCTTTCTAACTCCCCTAGTAATGATAAAATTCTTTGGAATTATATGTATCACTTTCCCACATAGGGAGCCCCCTATGATTGCTCCTTCATGTCTACCTTTTAGTTTTTCTCTTGAGTCCTATGTTTGAGTACCAAATTTTTATTCAGATCTAGTCTTTACATCATGAATGTTTAAAAGTCCTCTATTTCATTAAATATCAATTTTCCCTTGTAGGTTTATACTCACTTTTACTGGGTAGTGATTTTGAGTTTTAAATCCTAGGTCTTTTATCTTCTTTAATATCATAATCCAAACCCTCCACTCCTTTAATATGGCAGCTGCTAAATTTTGTGTGATCTTGACTGTGGCTCCATGGTGTTTCAATGATTTCTTCCTGGCTGCTCACAATATTTTCTCCTTGATCTGGGAGTTCTGGAATTTGGTTATATTATTCTTGTTATAATATTCATACATGTGCATACATATACATACATATTCATGCATATATACGTGTGTGCATGTGTGTGTATGTGTGTTTTCCCTCCAACTACCCTAATACAGAGAAACGTCTCATGAGTTACAAATATCACCTTTCCATGTAGGAAGGTAAACAGTTCAACTTTAATAAATCCCTTATGATTTCTCTTTCCTGTTTACCTTTTCATGCTTCTCTTGATTCTTGTATTTGGAAGTCAAATTTTCTATTCGGTTTTGGTCTTTTCATCAAGAATGCTTGAAAGTCTTCTATTTCACTGACTATCCATTTTTTCTCTGAAGGATTATACTCTGTTTTGCTGAGCAGGTTATCCTTGATTTTAATGGTACTCCTTTGACCTCCAGAATATCATATTCCAAGCCTTCTGATCCCTTAATGCAGAAGCTGCTAAATCTTGTGTCATCCTGATTGTTTTTCCATAATACTTGCATTATTTCTTTCTCAATGTTTGCAATATTTTCTCCTTGACCTGGGAACTCTAGAATTTGGCTATGATACTCTTAGGAGTATTTCTTTTGGAAAATTCCTTCAAAAAGTGATTGGTGGGCAGTACCAGAGAAAGAAACAAAAAGGAGAGACCCAGAAAGCCAACAGTCTCTGGCACTGAAAGCTTGCTTGCAAGTGTGCATCCTCAGGCAAAAGGGTCAGGTGGGGACAGCCAGTTTTCTTGCAGTCATCTTGGAGCCTTGCAAAGCTTTTGTACCATCAGTCACCAGAGCCATGGGGCAGTCCCCTAAACTCAGCATTGCTTATGCCGTGGCTCAGACGGTGGGGATGCTTTAAGCTGAGATCTGAGGAGAAAGCTCAGGTTTAGAATCTTTGATTTTTTTTTGCAAGACTTTTTTTGTTGTTTTTCAAGATCATAGTATGGTTGTATCTACCCATATGAATCTTCCACACCCTTTTCCCACTTTGTCTTCCGAGGTCTTTTGATTACAAATTTGATCTGTAAATTTAGTGAGTTTTGGCAAGGGAAGGATGGTGCCTCACCAAAACCTCACAGTGAAGATACCCATGGAGCTGACTCAGAGTCAGATGCAAAAGATATGGATTCCTATTGATCACCATCCTTCGCTGCCAAGAGCCTGTGGGACCTCAGCTGACCAATTCCCCTACAGTGATCATCATGGTTGAACGCCCAGCCAGGGTAAAGCCATACATGTCCAAAAAGTTGACACGCTACCTCAACTGGATTGGTGTCCCCACAAAAGTTTTCGATGTCAGGGAGTACTGTGGGGAAGTCATAAAGGTATTCAGTTCTTATAATTTCTTTCATCCTGACAATGAAGAGGCCATGAAAGTTTGGGAAACAGTGTGAGTTAGCTGCCTTGAAAGATATCCAGTTGAATCTGAAAGAAGAAGGTGGTCAGATTGCAGTTTTTGATGCTACCAAAACCACAAAAAATAGAAGAGACATGATCCTTGAATTTGCAAAAGAAAATGACTTTAAGATGTTTTTCATAGATTCTGTGTGTGATGACCCTTCTGTAGTTGCCTCCAACATTATGGAAGTTAAACTCTCCAGCCCTGATTATAGAGATTGCAGCTCAGCAAAAGCCATGGAAGACTGCATTAAGAGAATCGATTGCTATCAAGTCAACTACCAGCCTCTTGACCCAGATGATGATCTATCACTGAACTTATCAATAAAATGGCCACATAGTTTTCACCAAAGTGATCACATAGTTTTAAGCAAAAGATTGCATTCATTTAGTAAGTCCTTAATTCAATAACCCTTAAGGAGGCAAGCCTCCTTAATTGACACAAAGTACAAAGGTCAAAGTCTTCTAGCCCTAAGTCACATTGTTTTAACCTCTTCAATCAAAAAGTCTTCTTTATTCTTAATTGGAGATTTGCTTCCAATCACCTTTAATTAGTAAGTCCTTAACTCAACCATCTAAATATAAAGGTCAAATTCTCCACCTCTAGTAAAGCATGATCTTCTCAGTTTGTATTAAATACCCAAAAAGAGGTCTTTTCATCTTGACTTGAGGCAGGCTCTCACCTTCCATGATTCCTCTTCCATGGTCCCAGCTCCTGCCCAAATCTATCCCACTGTCACCTGAATTCAAAGGCAGACAGCTCTCAGTTCTTTGTCCAACTTCTTGTGCAGTTCTTCATCCAGTTCCCATTCCACACTGAAGTTCACAGTGTCTGGTCCACCTCAGGTCCTTCACAGTTTCTGTTTCTGGGAAGACAAAGCTTTAAAAAGCCACAATGGCATTCATAAACATTGCCAGCATATGAATCAGTTCACTTTCTGCCTGTAAAATCAACTCAGATCCACCAACAAGGTCTGATAACTCAGCATAATTCATTGGTATAGTCACAGAGCCTCTGAAATCATCAGCAAGACCCTCCTCCAGGATTTCTGTAAATATACAAGAAAATCCTCCTTCAGGGCTTCTAAATCAGAAGCAAGGTCCCAGGACTTCTGAAACAACAGCACTCTAACAGCAGACTAATCTGACAAAGTAACATCAAAACAGATAGACAAAGTACCAACACTACAGCCATGCCTCTTCCCAATTCTCCTCTCTTCTCATTCCTCAGTTATTCTCAATTTTCAGTTCAGTCCTCAGTTCTCATTTCTCTTCTCAGTTCTCAGTTCAGTTCTCAGTTCTCTTCTCTCTCTCCAGCAGTAGCAGCCCAGCCAGTAGAAGCTCTCTCCAAGCAGTTCTGGCCTCTCTCAGCTTGGGCTTTTCCTTATATATGGTATTAGCTCCTCCCTCTTCTGACCCTTCCTGTTACATCAGTAAGTCCATCCCCCTGTGGGATTTACAAGTTCTGGGTCTTAATACTTAACACAGTCATGGACTTGGAACTAGGTGCTAAGTACCTATTTGATAGCAAATAAAAGGGGATCTTCAAATTCTATTATTATTACACCTACTCCACAGTCTTCCTAGAATTCAGAAGGACCATTTTAAACGTTTTAAATACTTAGGCATATCTACTGTTTCATTTCAAGGCACAAATGCAGGTAATTTGAATTGTCAACTTGTATTGGCTTTAAAAAGTTACTGATTGGGGGCGGCTAGGTGGCTCAGTGAGTAAGAGCACCGGCCTCGGAGTTGGGATGACCCGAGATCAAATCCGGCCTCAGAAAATGAGTACCCACATATAAATAATGATTAGCCATGTAAACTTGAGCAAATTACTTAACCCCAATTGCTTATAAATAAAAAAAAAAACATTGCTGATATCTTTTGTTTTTGTATCACTTACATTTCTAAAAGTGTTCCCCCTCTACCCCTTGTAGAAAACCCTTCTGTATAGCAAAGAATTTTTTAAAAGAAAAAAGTGTGGAGGAGGTAAGCAAAATTAGCCCCTTCATCAACCAAAACTGAAATTGTATGTAATATTTTATATATATATAGACCACATCTTTTATATCTTTTCTTTGGGGTCAAGGTTGATCATTATAATTTCAAAGATTCTGTTTCAATTGTTTAATTGTTGAGCCTTAAGTTTACATGATTACAGTTATTATATACATTTTTCCTGGTTCTGATTATCCAGCTCATATCTTATCTATATTCATCATATCTTTCAATGGAGTAATATTACATTCATGAGCCATCTTGTTTATCTAACTGATTGTCATCTACTTCGTCTTCAGTACTTTGCTACTATAAAAATGACTTCTATAATTATTTTAGTGCTTATAAAACCTGTGCTTCTATTATGAGAAAGATAACTCATACCAATATTTTGAAAATTAATCAGAGATATGAACTATATGTGAACGATGCCTTGAATTTCTCTTTAATCAATCAAAAACATTTTAATTAGTTGTGAAAAAGTCCTTGATCAATTTGAAAGAATTGAAGGCTGTTAGTGTAGCACCAATGCAATATTCACAGCACCAATGGCAACTGTAAATATGCTAGCATAGTGCTTAATCACAAAACGTAACACTCTCCATATATAAGACAGAAGCAAAACATTCATTTAAACACCAGAAAACCAAATCCCCAAACCAGAAAGCCACATCCATCAAAGCAGTAATGAACTTAATAAGCCATAATACCACAGAGAACCATACCATTCTTTAGATGATGTGAGGTGATACAATGCAGGAGATGTATTGATATTGCCTGAAGAGACTCAATTACACAGTGTAGCTTGTATAAAATAGCAAATTAGTTGAAACTCCAGTGTTTCAATAGTGAGCCAGAAGAGAGAGCTTCCAATCAAGCCCCTGAGAAGGAATTGTTTGGGAGCAGGGAAAGAAGAACCTCTGTAGCCTCCTTCCTACACCTTGATCAGAGGGAGACATTACAAACTTCTTCTTTTTCTTTTTCTTTTTTTTTCTTTTTGGAGGTCAGTTGGGGTTAAGTGACTTGCTCAAAGTCACATGGCTAGCAAGTGTGTTGAGTGTCTGAGGCTGGATTTGAACTCAGGTCTTCCTGACTCCATGGCTGGTGCTCTATTCACTGCACTTCACCTAGCCACCCCAGGCATTGCAAACTTCTAAGGGTTGAATGTTTGGGCTTCTTATTGGCCTGTTAGCTGTGTCCCTGGATTAGCAGCAACAATCTGCATTGGCAGCCAAGGATAAACTAGGAACATGAGGAAAGAAAGCTTAAGGAATCTATATGGACCCCAACAGAAAGCTACACTATACCTATGGAGTACTTCTGGAGCAATCTCTCATATGGCTATTAATATTTAGCAATTCTCCATTTTAGAATTGTTTGTCCAAATTCTTTGACGTTTTATCTCTTGGCTTTCAATCTGGTTATTCTACAAATTAAATTCTTGTTATACAACTTCAACCAGGTTCTCACTATAGCACAGGCAATCCTTGGATTTTTCCCTGATTCTCTATCTCCTTTTTCCACTGCACACTGAAATACACACACACACACACACACACACACACACACACACACACACACACGTTCATTTGCTCATGCATGTATACATAAATACACTAAAAATTTAGCTATTACTCAGACTATACTTGGGTTTCATATGAATCAATTTTTGTGGAAAATTCAGCCTATATTTATACTATTATTGGGCCAAACTGAAGCCCAATCAGTTAACTAAAATTGAAGACTGTCTGAAAAAGGGAATATGGGATGTGTCTCACAACTTTCAATTGACTATCTCTTACTAAAGCCAATATTTTATCTGTCTGTATTTAAACTAAATTTTAAAATGAAATAGTTAATATATTTGAAATATATTGAAAAACCAAGACATATGATAACTTAGAAAACACTGTGTTTAACCTTCACATATACAGACATATAATGCACATTTTTTTGTTCAGTTACTCAGTCATATCTAACTCTTCATGATCCCATGGACCATCACATGTGTGCATATTTTTGTTGTTGTTCAGTCATTTCAGTTGTATCTGATTTTCTGTGATGACATTTGGTTTTTCTTGGCAAAGATATAGAGTGGTTTGTCATTTCCTTCTCCAGCTCATCCTACAGATGAGGAAACTGAGGCAAACATGGTTAAGTGACTTGCCCAGGATCACACAGCTAGTGTCTGAGGCTATATTTGAAGTCAGGATTCCTGACTCCAGGTCCAGTATATGTGTGTGTATCTATATCTATATCTATATCTATATCTATATCTATATCTATATCTATATCTATATCTATATCTACATCTACATACACATATATGAGAAAAGTGAACATTAATACATATATAGCCCCTCATTAAGGATGGTCAAGAAGTTGGAGTGGACCCTGCAGGTCACAAAAAATAAATCCCAACATGCTTTGATCCAGGACTAAAGGAACTAGAACTGGCTGAAATAAAAAACTTTCTGCTTCCTATCTTTCTTCCATACCTTCTCTCCCTCCCTCCTCTTTCTGTATCTTTCTTTCTTTTATATGTTCTTTCTTTCTGTATCTGTCTCTGTCTCTCTGTCTCTCTGTCTCTCTCTGTCTCTCTCTCACACACACACACAGACACACACACACACACACACACACACACACACCTTAAGAAAGTGATGAGAGTTGAAACTCAGAAGAGGTAGAAAGTGAGCAAATGCATTAAATGCATGCAGGAAAGGAAGTTATATCATCAAGTATGTCCATGGCCACTAAGGAGAAAGAACCCAGAGTAGCTTGTTACCACCCTGGTGAATCATCAGTGACTGAGGGTAAGTTATAAGGTTTATAGCCTAAGAGGCAGAGACCAGCAGCAGGAAGGGAGGAGGGCACAGGAATAGCAATGGTGCGACTGAAGTGAAAAGAACCCATAGAGAGACATGGAGGATGCAATATGTACTCAGAAAGAATCCAGTGAATTCTGCTTTTCCATATATTTCTTCCTTCTTCATCCTTTTGTTCTCTTGAAGGAGTGATGAACCATTTCCAAACCTTTGTTTTTTGTGAGTTTCTTTGCTTTCTATTGTGTCCTTTGTTCTAAAAGAAATTAATTTCTCTAAGCAGTTCTCAAACTTTTGGTCTTCTCTTTATATTCCTTTTTTAACATTTGAAACATTTAATTTTAAGACTTCAAATTTCAGATCCATTCCCTTCCTCCCTTGGCACCCACTCCCTCTGGGAAGATAAGTAATTCAGTATGTGTTGTGCATGTATAGCTATACAAAACATTACCATAGTAGATATTTTGTAAAAGACTGCTTATATTTCCCTCCCACCCATCCCACCCCCCACCTGGTCCATTCCCTACTTTGATCTTGTCCCTCTTTGAAACTGGGTACTTCCAACCTCCCCTCCCCCTAGAATGCCTTTCCCTCCATCATCCCCCCTCTCATCCCCCTTCCCCCTACTCTCCTGCAGGGTGAGATATCCCATTTAGTCCCTGAGCCAAATTCAATGAGAATAAGATTTTGCCTTTTTGCCTTCCTGTTCTTCCCCTCCCCTGCAACCACTTCCCCTTGCCTCTTCTATATGAGATAGTTTACCCTACCCCATCTCTCCCCATCTCCTCTTGTCACTTTCCTCTCTCACCTCTTAACTTCACCCTTTAAGTATCATCCCTTCCCACCAAATTCAACCTGTGCCCTCTATCCATGTATAACTGTAAACATATATACACACATTCAAATATGTATTCATATACCTATGCATATACCCTTCTTAAATTATTTTCATAACGAGAAAGGTTTCATCAGACACAGTTATTGTTTTTCCATGTAGGCATGTAAATAGTTCAACTTTGATAAGTTGCTTTTGATTTCTTTTCCCTGATAACCTTCTCAGGCAACTCTTGCTTCTTGTGTCTGAATGTCAAATTTTCTATTCAACTCTGTTTTTTTCCTCAAGAATGCTTGACAGTCCTCTATTCCACTGAATGATCATATTTCCCCCTGAAATAAGATAATCAGTTTTGCTGGGTAGGTGACCCTTGGGTTCAGTCCCAGCTCTTTTGCCCTCTGGAATATCATATTCCATGCCCTTCGATCCCTCAGTGTAGAAGCTGCCAGGTCCTGGGCTATTCTGATTGAGTTTCCACAATATTGGAATTGTTTCTTCCTGACTGCTTGTAGTATTTTCTCCTTTATCTGGGAGTTCTGGAACCTGGCTATAAAATTCCTAGGTGTTTTCTTTTGGGGATCCTTTTCAGGAGGTGATTGGTGGATTCTTTCAACCTCTATTTTGCCCTCTGGGTCTAAAACATCAGTGCAATTTTCTTTGAGAATTTCTTGAAGGGTGATCTAGGTTCTTTCTTTGATCATGACTTTCAGGTAGTCCAATAATTTTTTAAATTATCTCTCTTGGATCTATTTTCCAGGTCAGTGGTTTTTCCCATGAGATATTTCACATCGCCTTCTATTCATTCATTTGTTTGGATCTGTTTAGCAGCATCTTGATTTCTCATAAAGTCACTAGCTTCCATTTGCTCCAGTCTAACTCTGAAGGAGTGATTCTCTTCAGTGAGCTTTTGAGATTCTTTTACCATCTGGCAAATTTGGCTTTTTAAGGCATTCTTCTCCTCATTGCCTTTCTGAGCCTCTTTTGCCATTTGAGTTAGTCTGTTTTTTAAGGTGTTATTTTCCTCAGTCAGGCTGTTGACTGTCATTTCATACTTTTCTTGCATCTTTTTCATTTCTCTTCCCAAATTTTCCCCCACTTCTCTTATCTGCTTCTTAAGGTCCTCTATGGCCTGTAGCCAGCTTGTATTTTCATTTGGGGCTTTTGGTGCAGGAGTTCTGACCTCACAGTCCTCCTCCTGTTCCATGCTTTGATCCTCTTTGCCCCCAAAATAGGAGCCTAAAGTTGCATTTTTCTGTTTATTTTGTTTCCTTTGCCTATGCATATTGCCACTTAATTACTTGATTTGGGGGCTTGTTGCCACAGTAGGACTCTGCCACCAGACAGGAGAACTTCCATCCCAAACGTGGGGTCTTCACAACTTCCGGAGGTTGAGTGGCCTCTGTAAAGCCTCCACCCACTCTGGTAAATTGGATACCCACCCCAGAATTACCCCCAAGACCACAATCCAGATCCAAGCAGGTTAAAGCAAGAGTGATTAACCCCCAGACTGATTGCTGGATCTCTCTACAGTTCGCAGACCAGGAGCTGGAGCTGCCACTGACACTGCAAATTGACCTCTGTGGCAAGTTTCCTTAGCAGCTTTTCGCCCCCAGGGGAGGAAGCTGACATTCCCCAAATACTGGTCCCAAAGTCCATAGGGCACTAACCTCTCACTTTGTCCTAGGCATATTTGTGCTGATAATTCTGGAATCACCACAGCTACTGGTGTTCTGGGCTTCCTCCAGCCAGCTGCTGGCCTGGCCGCCCTGGGGCTAAAACCGTGGCTCACATGGGCCAGGGGTTGGCTCTCTGCACTGGGCTGTCGGTTCCCAGTGTGCTGTGCTGCCCGCTCTCAGAGCACTGCACTGGCCACTCCCTGCAGGGCTGCTGGGCTGTCCTCAGCAGGAGGTTAGCTTCTCTGTGTCATTCTGTGGGTGCTGGGGCTCCAGAAGTTGTTCAGATTCCCCTTTTACATTGTTTGGAAGTGGTGTGGGGAAGAGCACCTTGGAAGTACTGTTTCTACTCCACCATCTTGGCTCCCCCCTTCTCTTTATATTCCTAAAAATTAATTAGTATCCCAAAGAGCTTTTGTTTGTGTGGGTTATATCTATCAATATCTACTGTATTGGAAAGCAAAATATTTTAGTGTTATGAAAATAATTTGACTTTATGAACTCATCCAAAATAGACACAAGGATCCCCAGAAGTCCCAAAACAAAAAATTGATAACCACTGCTCTAGGAAAATTTGATTGTTTGGTGTAGTTCGCTTATGTTCTTGGAATAAACACAATTGAGAAAGTGGCAAATGGCCAATGAGTTGCACAAGATATTTATAGAGTTCAGGAATTCTAAGAGGTATTCCCTGGCAGAAAATTTCAGAGACTTGGAGCGACAAAAGAGATTTTATTGATAGATATTTTATAATTTCCTCAAAGCAGAAAGAAAATATAAATCTAGAAAAATATCTAGAAGCAATGAATCCAAGGTAGTTCTGGTTGTGGGAAACAGAGGGATTGTAAATGAATTGGACTAGCCTTCTGAGGTAGTTGCCTCAAGTATGTTCTATTTTTTTTTGTTGTTCTGCCTCTTACAGGTTTGAAAGATAAAGCACCCCAAAGGGGCAGAACCCAAGAAAATGACTAAGGAAAAAGTCTAGCCTAAAAAAACAAATTAGAGAAGAGGGGCACTATTCACATAAGGGTGGGAATGAGAAAGAGGTAGTGACTAGCTCTACTCATCAATCTTTCACCTTCTACCCCACACTCACTATTAGAAACATTACCAACATTGCTATGCATATTAAAACAATCCCATAAAATCTACAGTTTACTCATATTTTTCAGAAAATTTACTTAGGAAGGTATTCAAATACACCAGAAACCTCTGCAAATTGGACTCAATTCATTAGTACCTTTGTCACTGATAGCACCTGTTTTAACTACAAGCCTTCCTTTCCTTACTCTAGCCAAAAAAGTTATTATAACATTTAATTAGTTACTAAGTGAAAACGTAAAATTTTTAAAAATATTTGGTTAACTTTTTCTGCAGTGATATAGAGGCTTGATAATACAAATTCATGGGAATAAAATTCGTCATGGAATTAAAAATAAATGTAGGTGATCTGGGCCTTTAAGGCTCTTCCTGAGGGAGCAGTTTCCATTTTACTGTTGTATCCAATTCCATATCCAAGTCTCCAAGCTCCTGCTCCTTTGAGAGCTCAAGAAATACCTGAAAGAGGAGAAAAGGAAAAGAGCAAGAAAAAAAAAGAAATAAAATTTTGGCTATTCTATCCATAAGTGAACAGAAAAATGAGGTATTAATGATATGTGACAAATAAAGACCATAAAAAGCATGCACCCACCTGTTCCAAAGTAGACTGAGAGAGACTATATTCCTCCAGGTTGAAGGTAGATTTAGCTGCACAAGATAAAAAACACATCAGAAATTTGTGTTTCCCTCTGAACTTAAAAAAATAGCACAAACATAAAATACACAGTGTGAGGCAAAAGTCATTACATGGTTAAAGAAAGTATAGCACTTGGTTTACATTTGAAGTTTAAAATAGATAATTTCACGTTTTTCTGTTCAGTTGTTTTTCAGTCATATTTGACCCTTCGTAATCCCATTTGGAGTATTCTTGGCAAAGATACTGGAGTGGTTTGCCATTTCCTTCTCCAGCTCATTTTACAGATGAGGAAACAGAGGCAAACAGGCTTAAGTGACTTTCCCAGGGTCACACAGTTAGTGTCTGAGGCCAGATTTGAACTGGGGAAGATGAGTCTTCCTGACTCCAGGCCCACTGCGTCACATAGCTGCCCATTTCATGTTTAGTTCTTTTATATGTATGTATTCCATCTTCTCATTAGACTGTAAGCAAGTGCCTTGAAGTAGAGATGAGATCAGAGACATAAATGCAAAATCAGCTATCAAGGGTTCAATATAATGGGCAGCTATGCAATAGGAAGACCTTTCAGTATTACTTATATAGAGACATATATTTAATGACAGAAAATTCTGCTTTCCCTGGGACATATGAATGCTACTATTTTCTTTATTTTATATTAAGTCAATATGCATTGCTATAATTAGTGAAGGATTTTGGTAAGAAATAAGTAATTAAGATATAATTAGCAATTAGCATTTATATTATAGTTTAGATTTTTAAAGCACTTTACACACATGAAGGAAATGGCAAACCACTACAGTACCTTTCCAAGAAAACCCCAAACAGGGTCACAGTGTTGGACATGACTGAAATGAGTGAACAACAAATAATTCCCTATGTTATAACATTGCTTCTAATTCCTTATTATATAGAATCCAAGATGTGATATCAGGTTTTTTCTTCATTATTCTCTTGGCTCTTTTCTTTTTCTTTTGATATTTCTATGATATTTAAGACCTATCCACTCATGACTGAAGTTCTGTCTTGAGATTATATGCAACTCAGTGGTGAGTTCTGCATAAGGTTATATCTACATGCAAAGACAATGACCCTGTCAACTCAAAACATGGTGCTAGACTGGCTTAAAATTCTACCGCTCTCCTAATGTCATTTGAACCTAGATTTAGAACTGGAAAAGATTTTAAAGGTTGTTTTGTCTTATCAATAAAGGTAATGAGGGGAAAATGTAAATGAGGGACAGTAATACTTGTACCACACAGCTAGTAAATGTCATTGTTTTTCTTCCCTTCTTTCTTTCTTTCTTTCTTTCTTTCTTTCTTTCTTTCTTTCTTTCTTTCTTTCTTTCTTTCTTTCTTTCTTTTTTTCTTTCTTTCTTTCTCTCTTTCTTTCTCTCTTTCTTTCTAACACTTGTGTTTTGTGTTCCCAGTGCTTAGCAGTGTCTGACATCCTGTAAGCATTTGATAAATGGTTATTGACTGAGTAGCACAGAAAAAAATTAAAATGCAGGTCCTTTAATCACAAGTCCAATGCCTTAACTTTACAGATGCAATAACTGAGGCCCAGAAAGATTAAATACTTTGCATCTGGTCATACCAATATAGCAAATATTGAGTAAGGATATAAACATATGGCCTCTGATTTTTTTGTTTTATTATATATTAATGTTTGTATTGTCTATATAATAATTAATCATATGCTATTAATAGCATCTCAATACTACATAATATTTGATGGGATTAATATTTGTATAATTATATTAATATTACCATATAACACCATTATATTTATGATAATAATATTAGTGTTCATATTTATATTAATTAAATTAAAATGTATCATTCTATTAATTGCCTTTGTTGCTGATATTTGATTGCACTTTGTTTCTTTCATTTTGCTTGTTCTCTAATGCCTTCTAGTCCTTTGATATAATTAGCCTTGGGGTGGGGGGTTAAGTAGCTCAGTGAATAGAGCACCGGCCCTGGAGTCAGGAGGACCTGAATTCAAATCTGGCCTCGGACACTTAGCACAAAAAAAACTAGCTGTGTGACCATGGGCAAGTCACGTAACCCCAACTGCCCTCCAAAAAAAACAAAAACAAAAAAAATAAGATATTATTAGCCTTGTCAGTAAAATGGTGATGATAATAATGCTTGTACCACTAAACTCATAGCATTGCTGTGGGTAAAGCATTTTATGATTCTTAACATTATATAAATCCTATCATCATCAATGAATAAGCACTTTCTATGTGCCAAGAATTCTGCTTATCATTATTTTTATCTTTATTTTGTCATTATCTGCTCATTTTTGAAATCATCACTCTTACCTGCCTCTAATTTGGAAAAGGCTTGAGAGAGAGGGTGTACAACCTCCACGGGCAATTTATAGACCATCAATGAGGAATACCTAGGAAGAAAATAAAGTAAGGTTTGTTCCTTATTTTTAACATTTTGAAAAAGCACAGCCCTATTGATAATGATTTTCCGTCTCTATTAACAAAAGGTTTAGATTGACAGGTATGAAATTGATACAATTCACAAATACAAAGGTTCAGGTTTTCTCACCTCCCTGTCTAATTAACTTTCTTCCTTTTTCCCCTCTAATCAAGAGCTCATCATCCCTCACTCTACATGTTGGTTGCCCAAAGTCCCCAGCTATAATATCCTGCTCAGCAACTCCTCCTAAAGCCCCTTAGTGTGTCGGTGTTCCAAAATAACTTCACTCTTTTTTTTATTCCTACCCAACAACCCGTCCTCTGATCCCAATCAAAAGTATTTTCCAAAGACCTACCACAAGAGGAATGAAAGTACCATAAAGTTATAGAAACCACTTAGGAGTTATTTCAAAGGTAAACAATAGGAAAAGGTCCTAGACATGGAATAAGGGATAGTTTAGCCATTCCAATTCACAGGTTTATAAGGAAAGTACTTGTGCCATTATAATTCACATCTGTTTAGTTGTCATAGTTTACTGTTGACGTAGTTAGGATATCTGTTCCCAGATTAAAAAAAATTAAGTGAAGAAAACTCTTCTATTTGTAATTTGATTTTAAATATCTATGGTGTAAGGTTCTCTCCAAAAGCAGTATAATGATGATAGTTTGATACAAATCTCCCAATATAACATTCATCAACATACAAAGCATTATTATGTTACACTTAATACTGGAATGAAAATGAGGTTGACTTTGTATTTCACTCCTAAATCCCAGTTTCTGCTCATTTTATTTCTTTTCTCCAACCTTCTAGTCTAACAGAATTGTAAATAGGGTGGGGCATCCAGAGTTTCATCCTTTGGCTCCTAACATGGGAGTCGGGTGGCACTTAGTTCCCCCAGTAATCCTCCCATGCCTCATGGTCCTCTTGTGTCTTGCTCTCCAAACCGTTTGCCAACATTAATTGTTTGCCATTACTCCACCTGGCTAGTACCCACAATAATCCTGGCAACTATTATTCTGCTCTTCTGAGATTGGGTAACCTGCCATACTGCAAACATATTCTTACTTGATCCTAGTAATTGGACAGCTGCCATACCTTTCCCCCCTGCAATGCCCCATCTGCTACCTCTATCATTTCTGCCCTCTCTTCAAGATTGTGGAGTACAGGATTCACCAATTGCATCATTGGCATGGGTTAGATACTCAAAGAGGTATACTATCTCTTCTGCTCCTTGTATAACTGAACTCAGTTATGGAATACTAGACTTTGAGCCCAGACTAAATCAAGGTGGCACCATACAATTGCTAAGGTGGTATCACAAGGTGTGCTCCTCCTCAGCTTCCTATCCTGGTGGGAACCTCCCCAGTAGCAACCTCCATCTCTCTTTTTAAGGTAATATTCCAGGAATTTCTCCCATTGGACCTTATGTCTCCAAATCCTAGATAATTTCCTTAGGTCACCTTTCCTCACCCCACCATTTCCTCAGGTTAACCAGAATTATTATTTAGAGGCATATACACTGTACCATAGGGTTTTCCTAGCCCCTTGTTTTCTTGAAAGGAGATATTGCCATTTTCTTTCTCATGTCGAGAAAATCAGCTTCTTAAAACAGCTGCCATGAATAGCTGGATAAAAGCTGTAGAAAGGTTTAATAGAAGGAAAAGATCCTTAACAATTAAGACTTCTCAGATGGAGGCAATGGATCCCCCCTCACTGCATCTAGTTGACAAGTCTGCAGAGATGTTGTAGAGAGGCTCTTTGGTTTAAGTGTGGGTTGCATTGTGGTTTGTCCTTCATTCTAAAAGAGAACCATGACATCAGGGAAATGATGACATGACTTGCAATTGATTTTTATTTGAGTGAGGGAGGGCTGTGCAAAGTCTCTGGCCTCACTTTCTCCTCCAAAGTTATCTGGGTCCAGTGGCCAGATATAAATCAGGATGACTGGAGATGGCCCAGAACACAGTGGAGAACCTTGGCCCTTTTAAGCTAAGTTCTTTTCAAGTCTGTATTTTGAGTGAGGCAATGCCCATTCACTGAATATCTAGGGCTATATAATATTTAGGGCTGAAAATTCTCTTTAAGAAGTGAATCAAGGGATGTTCCCTTTAATAAAAAATAATATCAGGGGTGGCTACATGGCGCAGTGAGTAGAGCGCCGGCCCTGGAGTCAGAAGGACCTGAGTTCGGATCCGGCCTCAGACACCTAACGCACACACAAACAAAAACCTAGCCGTGTGACCTTGGACAAGTTACTTAACCCCATTAGCCCTCCAAAAAACAAAATAATAATAATAATAATATCAAACTTCGTTCACTACAAAAGTAGCTTTCAAGGGCAGTCACAATGGTGAAACAGAGGTAGCAAACCAGTCAAATTCTCACAATATTGCTTTCCAAATAACTTTAAAATAACCTATCAAATCAAATTTTGGAGCATCATAGCCAACAAAAGGTTAAGATGAGACGTTTTCAAGGGGCAGCTAGGTGGCGCAGTGAATAGAGCGTCGGCCCTGGAGTCAGAAGGACCTGAGTTCGGAGCCGGCCTCCGACACTTAAATCCACACAAAAAACCTAGCCGTGTAACCTTGGGCAAGTTACTTAACCCCAACTGCCCTAAAGGGGCGGCTAGGTGGCGCAGTGAGTAAGAGCACCGGCCTTGGAGTTGGGATGACCCGAGATCAGTTCTGGCCTCAGAAAATGAGCACCCACGCATAAATAATGACTAGCCGTGTAACCTTGAGCAAGTTACTTAACCCCAATTGCTTAAAAAAAAAAAAAAGATGAGACGTTTTCCAGCCCAACACAACTTAGGACATCAGTAAGAGAGATCTATTACAGGCAATTGGGGGCTGGTCCATAGCACATGGCAGTAATGCCAGTGCTGGACCTCGTAGGTCACTGTGACAACAGCAGAAGCAGCTCTCATTCCACAGACAATAAGGAGGGTTGGACAACTGGTCAGAAAGAGATTACAAGGGAGCTTGAACCCGAGGTACAGGACAAGGCACTATTTGGCAATTCCATTTTCCATATGCTTCTGGGTTGCAGTGCCCAACAGAGAGGAGCACTTGTGATTGATGAAAAGGTATCAGGAGCAGTGTAAGAGAAGAGGGGAGCACTAGCCTTTATGACTGCAGGAGAGCAGGGGCCCTTCCTCAGTAAATTCCAGGGCACAGACAAGAAGAGCAATGGACACACCTCTCCCAAGATGAACCACCTAAAAAGCCTCCAGAAGTTGCAGACTCCAAGAACTAGCTCTGAAAATGGCAGCACAGAAAAATCCGAAGCTTAATGATGCCTCCCCACCCCCAGATGAGCAAAGCCCAATTTTAACATAAAATTCAAAATCAAGAAATAGGCTAGAAAAAAAAACGAGTAAACAACAAATAAGAATCCCATTGTATAAAGCTACTATACTTCCAGGGAAGATCAAGACACAAACTCAGAGTAAGACAATAATATGAAAATAGCTACAAGCAAAACCTCAAAAAAAAATGAAAATTGGACAAAAACTCAATTCCTAGAACAGTTAAAGCGAAAGATGGTATGGGGGAGGGGGGGAAGAAATGAGAATGATGAATATTATGAAGAATATAATGAAAAGAGAATCAAGAACTTGGTAAAAGCGTCACAAAAAAATTATTGAAGAAAATAATACTTAAAAAAACAACTGATCTAATACTGAAAGAGGCACAAAAATTAACTGAAGAAAAGAACTCCTTAAAAAGCAGACAGCCAAATAGAAAGAGGTACAAAAGCTCCCTGAAGAAAATAATTCCTTAAAAATTTGAATTATGAAAGTTGAAATTAATGACTCCATGAGACATTAATAAGGAATAAAACAAAAACATAAATAAATAAAATACAAATAAAGTAAAAAGATGAAAAAGTAGAAGAAAATGTGAATTATCTAATCAGAAAAACAACTGACCTGGAAAATACACTGTGGAGAAATAATTTAAGAATTGTTGAACTACCTGAAAGCCATGATGAAAAATAGAGCCTAGACATCATATTTCAAAGAATTATAAAGGAAATTTGCTTCAAGATCTTAGATCCAGAGGGGTAAAATAGAAATTGAAAGAATCCACCAATCACCTCCTGAAAGAAAGTAAAAAACGAAAACTCCCAGGAATATTATTGCGAAATTCTAGAGTTCACAAGTCAAGGTTAAAATACTATAAGCTGCCAAAAGAAAATATTCAAATACTATGGAACCACAGTCAAGCTCACACAAGATTTAACAGTTACCAGGTTAAGGGAGTAGAAGGCTTGGAATATGATGTTCTGAAAGATAAAGGAGTGAGGATTAAACCCAAGAATAACCTACCCAGCAAAACTGAGCATAATTCTTCAGGCTATAAATGAGGCGTGAAAGGAAAAGCTTTTAAGTGGAGGCGAAATGAAGGAGGGGATGTGGCAGGTAATGCTTAAACCTCACTCATATCAGAATTGGTTCAAAGAGGGAGGAACAAGTTCTGGTACCTGATTGTGATGGAATATTTATAAGAAATGACAAGAGGGGTGGTTTAAGAAAACCTATATGAATTCCTGTGGAGTGAAGTGAGCAAAACCAGGAGATCATTGTACATAATCACAATAATGTTGTAAAGATGAACAACAGTGAAAGACTTAGCTACTCTGACCAATACAATGATCCAAGATAATTCCAAAGAACCCACAATATAAAATGCTATCCACCTCCAGAGAGAACTGATAAACTGAGTGCAAATTGAAGAACAATTTTTTCACTTTATTTTCTTGCTTTTTTTGTAACATGGCTAATATGTAAATATGTTTTGCATTATGTCACATATATAATTGATACATTGTCTTTTTCAGTAGGGAGAAGAGGAGATAGTAGAGGAAGAGAGGACAATTGGGAACTTAAAAAGATTTAAATATTGAAAATAAATATTTTTCCAAAAAAAGGTAGTTTTCAAATTTGAGATTTGGGGATTATAGATTAATTTATTTCTTTTGTTCTCCTGAGGCCTAAAAAGTCAAATCTCTTGCTTCTTGGCTCTCTTCCTTGGACTCTGCACTGCACTGAATCCTATCACAAAGGAAAAATAATTGATGGCAGACTAAAGTCTACTTTCCTACCAAAGGACAAAAAAAAAATGCTTACCTTTCCTGCCGAGCTGCCTGTGGGAAAAGCTTAAGAATCTCTGCATGGAGGGGCTCAACTTGCTCAGGTTCCTTCACTTTTATTTCCAGTAAGTAATCTTTGCCAAACTTGCTTTTCAGGTGTTGGATAGAACCAATGCATCTGCAAAAGAAGAAGAGAATGAAAAACAGAGGGAAAGAAGTGGGAGGAAAGAGAAAGAGAAGTTTAAAAAGTATATACAATTACAACTTAATCCATTACTGTTATTCCCTGCTCTACGAATGGAGGTGATGGACCTTTACTTTTAATTCAAGGCTAAATCCAGGTGTTCACAAGACAAATAGGTTTGTACATTGTTACTCCTCTGAAAAAGTTTTCCTTAATATTGTGTTGTCATTGGTTATATGGATATATTGTTCTATCAGAACATTCATTCACCTTAACTGTCCTGACACCATGATGGCCACCCGGTCACACACAGCCTCAGCCTCTGCCATGTAATGTGTAGTCAGGATAGCACCACTCTCCCTGTTTTTAAATGTTGCTCGAATCACCTTCCTGAAATTGAATTAACAAAGTGAACCAAGAAAATATTGTTTATAGTAACAGCAAAGTTGTTCAAAGAACAACTGTGAAAGACTAAGTTATTTTGAGTATTATAAATATTCAAATCAATTTTTAAAAAAGAAGCTATCCACCTCCAGAAAAAGAATTGATAAATAAAAGTATGTTCAGTGTGGTTTCACATACACACAATAGATAGATAGATAGATAGATAGATAGATAGATAGATAGATAGATAGAAATGCAAAAATATGAATAGATATGCATATATAATGTCTCTGTATACATGTGTACATATTTATCACATACACACACACACACACACACACACACACACATATATATATATACTGTGTGTGTATATGTATCAAATGGCAGCCTTCTCTGGTGTGCGGTGGGGAGGGAGCAAGATAGTTTGGAATTTAAAATGTAACCCAACAAATAATAAAATTTAATTTATTTTTAAAAAGTTATTGCAACTACTAGAAGCATGGTGGTATTTTGAGAGAATTTGTCAAAATAAATTTTAAAAGTCACAGTGAAGAATTAAGATTACATTAACAGGAGGATTTTGGAGGAAGACAAGTGAAGGAAGAAGTAGAGTTAAGAAAGGAGCCACATCATGTTAGATGACTAAATGCATGCAGTAGATTAGTTGCGTTGAAAAATACTGAGAGAAGACACAATGAGTAAATGTTCTCTGGAAGAGATGTATGAGGGGAAAAGAGAAGAGCATTAAATTAGTAATGAAAAAAATTTAATTAGTATAACGTAGGAGCTCAACAAAATCTTTAGAAAGTTTGTCGAATCTTTATATGAAGTATTTTTTTCAGAATGAAAATTAGATAAGAAATGAAAGGGAAATCTTTTGTTCTAAGTACTAATTTCCCTAAAACTGACCACATAATCTTTATTAGGAAATAATCCTTTTGAAAAGTAATTGTCATAGGCTCCATAAGAAGCATATATTTGTACAAGACTTGTACTTCCTACCACATTTGCTGCTGTCCTTCTGGGTCCATTCCCGTTGATGGTTCGTCAAGAAGCACAACAGCTGGATTACCTAGGATACTCAGCGCAAAGCACAACTGAAATGAAGACAAAGAATATTTGCTACCATACTAGTAAGGCGAGCACTTAGAATATCATTAAACCCAATACATACCTTTCGAGTTATGCCTGCTGATAATTCCTTGACTGAAACTTTCATGTGCTCTTGTAGCTTGAGAACATTTACTAATCTGGGGGAGAAACACAAGGAATGTTTTATCAGGCACACTGATCAATAAGGAATATCAGGAGAATGTATGCAGAAAAATAGAGTAATTATGATATAGAAAAGCCGGCCATGACCCTTCTAAAACTACAACATGATGTACCATAAGTTCATTTGACCCAGGAAAAACATTCTGTTGCTTCTTGAAACTCCATGGGAAAAAACCAAAAACTTGCACTTATAATTTGCTTATTATTGTTGTTTATAATTATTTCTTTACAGTTTCCTTTGATCAGTGTTTCATATTTCCAGATTTATTTACTACTAGGTTGTCTAAAATATCTCTGAACTGAGACATGAGGAAAAAGCTGCTAGTCCGTGTCTGATGATTTATAGAAAGCTGAGAACAGTATTTAAAATCTCCATGGCCACACTCTTCCCTGTCCCCTCTTACAGAAAACTGGACTTTCCCTCCATACCGTGAAATCATAACCATGGCATCTTCTTTCTTCATCCCTTTCACTGCAGCATACACCTCCAGATGATCTCTTACTGTAAGATTTCTCCACAGTGAGTTTTCTTGAGGACAATACCCAAGGAATTTGATTGTATTAACACCTTGTTGACTCATGGATGCTCTGTTCCCTTTCAGTACCACCTACACAAAATAATCAATATTCAGCCCCTGCATGCAGCTTATGTTCTATATATTTCTTCTCATACACATTTCACATGGAGGAAGGAAAAAAAAACCTGTAATAGCTCTGAAGGCAATACAACAGAATGAATAGGATATATAAAGTCTATACAAAGGTAAGGAATGAATCTATATATAAAGGACAGATGTACCACAATTACTGTATCTTTTCTAGTATAGCTTATAGTTTGTCACCATAGTCAGAACTCATCAGAGTCTTGGTTCACACTTTGTAAATGTTTTTGTACTGTACTACCAGAACCATCATCCTTATATATTCCTCAGTAGTCAACATTATTTACCAAATAGTACTCTGTGTAGTCTTTTCTTTCAGGGATATGGTGAATATTGGTTCTTCTCTTACCTAGTTTATCAATATCATTAACAGGCTCTTTCCTATCCCCACCTCAACCCTCTGTTTTAAGTTCCTTACTCTTCTACTATACTCTTTGAAGGAAATCTTAAAAACTTGCTGTGCCTTCAATACTTAAAAAGTTCAATGATTTCTTCAGTGTGAGTATTTTTTCCACATAAGCAAAGCACAACTTATAAGATTTCATTATCTACTTCAATTTTTTTTAAAAATGATAATCATCTGGTCTCTAATGTTTGAGAATTACAACTAATGAAGAACTATTCTGTATTTTTTGCAATATTTTTTAAATTTTTATTTAATTTTAATTTATGGGATAAAACTAGCATTTCTAAACATAGTATGGTAAAAAAAAAAAAGATTGCACATGAAACTGTGAATCTATTATGTACAACTTGCCATTCCTTTTAAATATAAAATAATAATGTCAATTTATTTTTCTTCCTTTTTTCTTCCCTCCTTCCCCCACCTTAGCAATGGCTACCTTTAGATACAAAAATGTGAGTGTGTGTGTGTGTGTGTGTGTGTGTGTGTGTGTGTGTGCATCTAAAATAACTCTGTAAATACTTCCATTTATCACTTCTTTCTCTGGATGTAGATAGCATCGTTCTTCATATGTACTTTGTTTGGATGCATTTATAATAGTCAAAATGATGTATTTGTTCAAAATTGCTCTTAAAACAATATTGCTGTTATCGTATACCATGTTCTCTTTGTTCTGTTCATTTCACTTTTCATCATTTCATGCAAGTCTATCTGTGTTTTTCTAAAACCACTGAGCTCATCATTTCTTATAGCACAGTAGCATTCTACCACAATCTTATACCACAACTTGTTCAGCCATTGCAATATTTTTTAACCACTACTGCTAACCATTGCAATATTTTTAACCACTACTGCTAACATGTTTATACTATTAAAGCAGAGACAGTTTTAGCAATGGTCAAAGCAGGCAATTGCATAAACTCTTAGAACTCAGAGACTAAAGAGGGACCCATGGACTAAAAAACAATCCTCATTTAATGTCCAACCAAGTACAACTCTTCCCTCTTATCTGGAATTAAATTCCTACAATTAAATTTCCTCTGGAAGAAGTAAATGTGGGATCATGAATGCGCTACCACTCTTGTGGTCAGGATAGTGGTGGAAGTGGGGAGGTATGAGTTAGCCCTTCACACTCCCAAAATACCAACTAGGACTATTGTGAACAATGATGCAGTGGTGTGGAACTGAAGAAGTCAGAGTTAGCTTTGTCCCCAGATGGATTGAAGTGGCACATAAATGAGTACTCTCTGGACAAAAAGAACATATAAGTAGTTTTTAAGACTAGCAGGAAGCTTGAAACCCCAAGGAACTTCCTTAACAACTGCGTTTATATTCTATAGAAGTTTCTATCTTCTAGTCTCTTCTCAAATACTTTTTATATCTCCTTGGGAAGTGATTTTAACCTGGGGGAATTAGACCATGTTTTTAGGGAAAGGATTTGGTTGAATCATAGATTTCTAAGTGACCCATTGCACTAATGTAAAACCACAACCATGACACACTCCTCACCTCTGCCTAACAAAAGAGTCTCCCTCCAATTCATAAAAGATGAAACTCAGAAACCATCTTCTACATGACATCTCTCTCGATCCCCACAACAAATAGTGCTGCCTCTCCTACACTATCTTGTAAGTAATGTCATAAGTAATAATATCCTTGGCTCTACCTAATCCACTCTAGTTGTGAAAGATGTTGTGGGAGAGTCTACCCTTCACCCCACTAGCTTGCCAGTACAGAAATATTTTCCACAGTCATGGGATAGAAAAGAGAAGACTTTCCATTGTCAAATATGGTAGGAGGCTCTTAATTAAGAGATGTGGTCCCTGAAGAATCATGTGGACTGGATTAAGAAAAAGTTTAAAGTGAGATTCCCTCATATTAATAATTTACTCTTTTTTAACTGGGAAATAAGATATACAGGCACTGGGGCGTAGAGATCCATCTTGCCCTACTGGAAAGTCATAGGTGGGATGGGGGAGGATATAGGAGAGAACAGATTGGGGGAAGGGATATATATTCAGATCACTGTTTTGAGCGGGGGAGAGACAGGGAGAAAATTTGTAACTCAAAATCTTGTGGAAATGAATGATGTAACCTAAAAATAAACATAAAATTTAATTTAAAAAAACGTATGCCTTTAACACTATTAGTATTTATCCTTATTCACTTTAGAAATGCCTTGTCATTGATTATTTAATAATATAATTTCAACATCAATAAAAGAGGGAATATGTAAAAAAAATAAAAATTTGCTCCTTTCTTCTTAACAGAGTATACAATAGGACAATATTCCGCTCAAGGAGATGAAGCAAAGGCTCAGATTTGGGTCCTAACAGGAGGAAGGATATATGCCTGGAAGTTTGTGACCTGGTTTAACTGGAAGGAGTAGCAGAGCTACTAACATTTCATTCTTGACCTCTTCCTATTTCATTATTTTGCCTGTTGACTTGAAGGAGAGCATTCACCTCTAGGTGCTTTTCAGATGCATCCCTTTTGCTCCTATGTTACAAAAGAATGGCAATCTTGCTGGCCTTTAATCCCCTAACTTTCTCTAGTCTGATATGATATTGATCCACGAGGCGAATTTGAAGTCTCTTTCTTGCCTTCTTTGCCCCTACTTTTGTCTCTTCTATTCTTTCCCTTTTTTCTCTCTCTCTGTAAGTCTACATTACTATCTGCATATGTCCAGCTGAGACTAAAAATAATAGCAAATCACTGCAATCATCTTTACAAGCATAACTGTGTGCTTTCTAATTTTGTCATTATTGTCAAGGATTCAATTTCCTCTGATATATGAGTCATTTTTTTACTGATACATTGAATTAATATTTCATTTTATAAACCAGATGCTGGTAATTAGGCTTATATTATATTGGTTTGATAATTACTGAGCTAATTACCCCTCCAGTTGGTATTCTCCTTTTTTTCTTTCTTAAGAAAAACTGTTCAGTTCATTTTGTAGGGTTCGCCTTTATAAGGACAGCATAACCAAGCCCTAATTGTTTCAGTAGTATGAAAATCCCAACAGATTTGAGAGTGAAGCAATCTGAGAAGTTTCTGAAAAATAAAGGGTTATCCTACTCAGCAGTAGAGGTACAACTTGGACATGGCCATGGAGAAAAAAGAGTATTCTAATTTGTTCATCTCTCAAAACAAAATTTATCAACAAAATAAATAAATAAGATACTAAACAAACTTCTGTTTCTCAAAAAGGCCAAAAAGGAAAAGTGAATAAATTGAAATGCCTTTACTTCCATATGGCTTATGATACAAGGGAGAAGAGAAGAATTCCTGGGAAAGAGCTTAGTATCTCCATGGTTAGTGAGCATGACTTGGATGAAGATCAAGCAAAAGAGACTGAAGAGTGATTAGAGAGGGTCATGCAAAAAAAAAAAAAAAACCTAGAAAGAAAAGAGCATCTTGATGAAGAAAGCAATCGGCAGTGTCAAAGATTGTGGAGAGAGCAAGAAAGTGATCAAAAAGAGGCCATTAGATTTGGTAACTGATATAATTGATAATTTTGGACAAAGCATTTTCAGGTAAATGATGACTTTAGAAACCAAAATCCAGAACAACAGAGGGCAGAGTCAAGATGGGGCAGTAAAAACAGGACTTCCACTGGGCCGTGGCTTCCACCTCCCCCAGTTCATGTAAAAGGGGACTCTGAACAAACTTTGGAGCTATAGAACCCACAAAATGACACAGAGAAGTTAATCTGCTGAGGACAGCCCGGCAGGCCTGCAGGAATCAGCCAGCACAGCACTTGGGAGACAACCCAAGCCCTGTTCGAGCTGGAGGTCTTAGCCCCAAGTCAGGCCTGACCAACAACCTGGCTGGAGGGACTTCAGATCACCAGCAGGTATGGGAGTTTCTAGAATTATCAACACACAGATGCCAAGAACAAAGTGAGAGGTCAGTGCAGTGTGGACTTTGGTATCTAGTAGTTCAGAGTATGTTCAGCCTTTGTCCCCAGGGCAAGAAGTGTCTGAGGCTCCACAGTGCAGCTGCCCCCACGTGGCAGCTTCAGCTCCTGGCCTGCAGAGTGTAGAGGGACCAAATAACCAGTCGGAGGGGTAATCACTCTTGCTTTAACCTGCTCGGATCTGTATTGTGATCTAGGGTGGAGGTCCTGGGGTGCATGACCAGCTTGCCAGGCTGTGGAGGCTTCAGAGAGGGCACCCCACTAATACTTTCAGCAGCTGAGAAAAGCCCAGCATTTGGGACAAAGTTCTACTGTCTGGTGGCAGAGTCGTACTGTGGCAAAAAGGCCAGGGGTCAAGTGATTGAATGGCAACATGAGCAGGCAAAGGAAGCAAAGCAAATAGAGCAACCCAACTTTACACTCCTATTTTCAGGACAAAAATGATCAAAGCATGGAACAGGAGAAAGACAGTGAAGTCAGAACTTCTGCAACAAAAGCTTCCAAGAAAAATATGAGCTGGTTACAGGCCATAGAGGACCTTAAGAAGCAAATAAGAGAAGTGGAGGAAAAATTGGGAAGAGAAATGAGAACAAAGAAAGAAAATTATGAAATGAGAGTCAACAGCCTGACTGAGGAAAAAGCACCTTAAAAATAGACTAACCCAAATGGCAAAAGAGATTCAAAAAGGCAATGAGGAGAAGAATGCCTTAAAAAGCTGAATTTGCCAGATGGAAAAATAATCTCAAAAGCTCACTGAGGAGAATCATTCCTTCAGAATTAGATTGGAGCAAATGGAAGCTAGTGGCTTTATGAGAAATCAAGATGCTGTTAAACAGATCCAAACAAATGAAAGAATAGAAGGCAATGTGAAATATCTCATTGGAAAAACCACTGACCTGGAAAATAGATCCAGGAGAGAGAATTTAAAAAGTATTGGACTGCCTGAAAGCCATGATCCAAAAAAGAACCTAGAAATCATCCTCCAAGAAATTCTCAAGGAAAATTTCCCCAATGTTTTAGAACCACAGGACAAAATAGAGATTGAAAGAATACACTGATCACCTCCTGAAAAGGATCCCAAAAAGAAAACTCCTAGGAATATTATATGTGAAGAAATTCCCAGATCAAGGAAAGACTACTCCAAGCAGCCAGGAAGAAACAATTTGAATACTGTGGAAACACAATCAGGATAACACAGGATCTGGCATCTTCTACACTGAGGGATTGAAGGGCTTGGAATATGATTTTCCAGAGGTCAAATGAACTGGTATTAACACCAAGAATCACCTATCCAGCAAAACTGAGTATCATGTTCCAGGGGAAAATATGGTCATTCAGTAGAATAGAGGACTTTCAATCATTCTTGATGAAAAAACCAGAGTTGAATAGAAAATTTGACATTCAGATACAAGAAGCAAGAGAAGCATGAGAAGGTAAACAGGGAAAAGAAATCATAAGGAACTTATCAGAGTTGAACTCCTTACATGGAAAAATGATAATTGTAACTGATGAAACTTTTCTCAGTATGAAAATAGTTGAAGGGAATAGAAACATATAGATAGATAGATAGATAGATAGATAGATAGATAGATAGATAGATAGATGTCTATATAAGAAGCTATATGGGCATATGAATACATATATGAATATGTATATATATATATATATATATGTGTTTACAGGTATACATAGACAGAGAGCACGGGACCAATTGAACAGGAAGGGATGATACTTAAAAGGTGAAATTAAGAGGTGAGATAGGAATATAATGAGAGGAGACGGGGAGAGAAAGAATGAGGTAAATTATCTCATATAGAAGAGGCAAGGAATAAAATGGTTACAATGGAGGTGAAGAACAGAAAGGCAAAAGGAGTGGGTCAACCTTGTTTTCATTGAATGTGCTCAGGGAGGGAATGACATACACACTAAATAGGGTATCTCACCCTACTGGAGAGTAGGAGGGAAGGGGATGAGAGGGAGGATGATGGAAGGGAGGGCAGGCTGGGGGGAGGGAAGTTGGAAGCACCCACCTTTGAAAAGGGACAGGATCAAAGTAGAGAATAGAACAAGTGGGATGTGGGATAGGAGGGAAGGAAATATAGTCAGTCTTTTACAATATATCCACTATGGTAATGTTTTGCATAGCTATACATATACAACCTATACTGAATTGCTTATCTTCCCAGTAAGGGTAGGTGACAAGGGAGGAAGGGAATGAATCTGGAATTCAAAGTTTTAAAATCAAATGTTTTAAATATATATACACACACACACACACACACACACATATATATATATATATATATATATATATATACATATACTATTATTAATACCATTTTATATGTAATTGGGAAATAAGATATACAGGCACTGGGCCATAGAGATCCACTATGCCCTACTGGAAAAGTCAAAGGGGGTATGGGAGAAGATATGGGAAAGAGCAGATTGGAGGAGGGACTACCCTGTGGGACTGCTATTTTGGGCGGTGGGTAGGGGCAAAACAGAGAGAAAATTTGTAACTCAAAATCTGGTGGAAATGAATGATGTAAAACAGAAGTTAAAAAAGCATTTAAAAAAAAAAGAAACCAAAATCCAGACTTAAGAACAGAGTGAGAGGATGGGAAGTAAAAGCACTGATTATAGACAATTTCATCAAAAAAAAAAAAAGTTCAACAAAAGAAGAGAGATATATGATGATAGCTACTGGGGATTAATGGATCAAATGAGGGTTTTTTTTTGTATGTTTGTTTATTTGTATGTTTGTTTGGAGGGTGTGGGCAGGGCAATTGGGGTTAAGTGACTTGCCCGAGGTCACACGGTTACTAAGTGTTAAGTGTCTGAAGCCCGATTTGAACTCAGGTCCTCCTGACTCCCGGGTCAGTGCTTTACTCACTGTGACACCTAGACACCCCTAAGTGAGAGTTTTTTGAGCATGGGGGAGAATTGACATTTTTATAGATGGTAGGAAAGCAACCACTAGACAGAGATTGCAGATTAGCAAGAGAGTAGAGATGATAGAAGAGGAAATCTACTGAAGAGAGATATAAGAGGATCCTTTGTGCATATAAAGGGGTCTGCCTTGACAAGGAAAAGGACCATATCTTCATGTGAATTAGGGGTGAAGGCATATTGTGGAAGGAAGCCACTTATTGAAGAAATTTAGCAAGGAAGGTGAAAGAGAGAGCTGCTCTTGGTGAAATAGGAAGAAAGTTTCTCGGCTGACAAGGTAAGGAAAAAGGCAACCATAGGAGATTTGGTAAGGGATAAAAAAGTTTAGTAAAGATACTGTGGTTGAGTGCAATACTGAATCATTTTGGAGGTGTAGAAGGATTGCCTCACTGAAGTGAGGGCCTAATTGAGGTTAGATGGCATATATTTATGGTGGACCAAGTCAACAAAGTTTCATTATTTTCTTCAGCTTCATTCAGTATCACATGAGTAAGAGCAAAAGAATGAAATGGTGTGAGCCATCCAAGTCTGAGACTTTGAAAGGAATGATCAGTGATAAGGGGGCAAGGAACTTGAGAGAGAAAGATACTAAAAAGTTGAGCTAGTTCCCCAAGGGGTCAGTATAGGTAAGGGAGGAGAGCGTAGCCAATAGGGATGTGGCTTGGGAAAGAACTGAGGGCCAGAGGGATTGGAGGCTGTAATGAGGACAGAGAACATGATTTGGAGTCACAGGGCAGAGAGAGGTGCAGAAGGACAGAAAATGATGATAAATAAAGGAATTTCAGATTTCATGGACATAGAAGTGGAACACTTGGGTATGATGGCAAGATCAAGAGTATGATCATCTCTTAGTATAAGTGAGGTGAGATAAAGGAGTATGGGAAATAAGTAAGTTGAGGAACTGGGAGGCTAGATAGTATGAAGGAATAACTATCTATATATCTACCTATGTGTGTATGTGTAGTGGCTAGGTGGTCCAGTGTATACAGAGCCAGACCTGGAGTCAGCAAGACCTGAATTCAAGTCTGACTTAAGACATTTACTAGCTTTGTGACCCTGATCAAGTCATCTCTCTCTCTCTCTCTCTCTCTATAGATATATATATATATATATATATATATATATATATATATATATATATATATATATATATATATCGAGGTGGGGGGAGAGGGAGGGAGAGAGGGAGAGAGAGAGAGCATTGAACATTGAGCATTGACTAGAAGTATAGTATTGTGTAAAGTCCCTGGAGGTCAGTAGATAACATCATTTGAAATCTTGATTTTGTGGTAAATATGTCTTGAGTGAACCTCGAAGGAAAAGAGGTGACCAAGTGATGGTGGTAGAGGCAGAGCTTGGACACAGCCATGGGGAGGAAAAGTTATTCTAAATTACTCATCTCTCAAAACAAAATTTATCAATAAAATACATGAAATAAAAAAACTTCTGTTTCTTAAAGAGGATAAAAAGTATAAGTGAATAAATTAAAATTCCTTTACTTCTATGTGGCTTATGATTTATATTCTCATAGAAAAGAAAGTAAAAAAATAAAATGAAATGGAACTAAACACTTTCCCTACTGTTCAATCTTGCTTAGACTAGCACTGCTTTTCTACCTCTGAGGCTTTTGTTAGACTCTTCCTCATGAATTAAAGCATTATTTTCCATTATTCTTGAAAACTGGATTTCTAGTCTCATTTAAAATATATATCAAGGGACTTTTCTGTTTTAACAGCAATTATTCTCTACCAGTACAATACCCAAATTACTGCTCTCCTTGATCATGTTCAAGATTATCTCTGTTGATTATGTATTTACTGTCTCTTATATTAAATATAAGTTCTGGAAGAGCTTATCATTTAATCATTCTTTTTATTGGTAGGTAGCAAGATAGAACAAAAGAAACACTGAGGTTAGAATCTAGCTCCACCATTTGCTAACCATGTGGTATAGGATGAGCGGTAGTCTCTCTCTACTTTCCTTCCTTCTTCTTCCCTACACACAAAATGTATAGTAACAATACTGATACCATTTAACTCAAAAAGATTGTGAGAATCAAAGTAATAGTGTGTAAAAAATCTCTTATAAAACTGAAAAGTACTATACTAATGTTATTATTATTATTCCCAGGACTTTACACAATACTATACTTCTAGTCAATGCTCAATAAGTAATTCTGTTAAGATTCAACTCATAAAACAATGAAGACAATATTCATTGAAAGGGAACTCCCACTCACACATATATGCAAATGGGTATGTCTTGCCAGAGTCCTCTGTTGAAGTTTCTTAACATCTTTTCACCTACTAAAGGAGATATACAACCTACCCTCTCTTAAATGCTGTGGGTATTATGAGAATCATTTGTGAATTAACTCATCTACCTACTTACTATCCTAATCACTCTAAAACAGTATAAGAGAACTTAATTATTTATATAAAAGATTATCATGAATATTTAAAATTTTCTTTTTTGATCTTTATCAAAGTATTTTCCTTCTGTTCCACTTACCTCTCCTGCAGTTGGTCTCGTCTCTCCAGTTATCATCCTAATAGATGTACTTTTGCCAGCTCCATTGTGTCCTAGCAGTCCCAGGACCTCACCTGGAAGAAACTGGGCTGTCAATCTTCATAATTTGTATATCATTAACTAGATAGATGTTTTCCTTTAATTTGACAACACATTCTGAAATCATTACTAGGTTTCTTTGTGAATAGACATCAAGTCCATAAAACCCATCATGTTATTTTGAGTTCTATATTATCCACATTAGGAGAAATATTTTCAAATAGATATGATTTCCTAACCCAGGGAATAGTGTGTTTTTTCAATAGGCATTATGCTAAGCACTTTATAAATATTACCTCATTTGATCCTTATAACAATCCTATAAAGTAGGTTCAATTATGCTCCCCATTTTATCACTGGGGAAACAGGCAGGCAGAGGTTAAATGACTTGCTAAGTATTATATAATTAATAAGTATCTAAGACAAGATCTGGACTCAGGTCTTCCTGACTCTGGGCCCAGGACTCTATTCACTGAATCACCTGGCTACCCCTATATTAGTTTTATGACCTTGGAAAAGATTATTAATCTCTCAGTACTTTAGAAAACTCTCATTTGGGAAGATGCTGTTCTGTACAAGTAGTAGGAATTTCTTCACCTGGGAGTTTGGTAGGCCAAAGAAATGAGAGGCTCAGTTATTATCCTTGTTTAGTTGTTAAGAATTTCTTATGCTAAACTGAAATATAACTCCATTTAATTTCTACCCATGATTCCTTTTTCTTCCTGTTGGGGCCTATCAGAATAGATAAAACTCTCTTCTTTATGTGAACCCTTTTAGTGTTTAAGATAGCTAAAAATCTTCTGCACTCTGCCCTCCAACAGACACTCATATTACCATCACCACAATTTTTATCCAAAGACATTCTAAACCTCATATATCAGAGGTATTTTATAAAAGGAACCAGTATTTCTAACCTTTTTTGACACAGAAAGAGACATTCCTTGTGGCCAGTTTCTTCTTACTCTTTGAAAAGCACATTTTCTTCTTAACTTCATACTCTTTACGAAGACAATTGGCAATAATGACTGGTTTCTGAAAAAGATAGGTCCTTATTAAATTATAGAAGGGTGTTGTACTCTCTTGGATAGGCCTCTTTTTATTCAAACTATAGTACAAATCATAGTTTGCATTGAGGAAACATATAATTATGTTGTAAAAAAAATCAAAATTAAGTTGCAAGGTCCTAGTGCATATTTTGAGTGCTACATTTTTTCTTTATTTTTTCTCTTGTTTGTTATTATTAATTTAATCATAGATAAAAATGAAAAACATATAAAGAAAAACCAAAAAGAGGATTGTATATGAAACCATAAACTTTTGCTGCATATGGTTTGGCAGTTGATTGGATATTAATGATAAGTGAGAATGAGAAATCAAGGACAAAACTCAGGTTCTAGTTCAGAAGTGAATTTGGAAGGGTAGTGGTGCCTGTGAAAGAAACAGAGAAGTTCCAAAGACTGATAGATTGGGGGGGGGGGGGATAATTAGTTCTGTTTTGATAGATCGGGTTAGAAATTGCTATGGGACATCTAGTTCATAATGTCCAAAAGGCAATAGGTGATTCAAAACTATATGTTCAACTGGAGTTGAATATATAGAACTTGGAGTCATCTGCATATAGATAATAATTGAACCATGGGAGCTGATGAGGTCACCAACTGAGAAAGTATAGAGAAAAAGTAGAAGAAGCCTCAAGACAGAACCTTGGTGCTGTTAGGTTCATGATATGGATGATGAACCACAGAAACAACAAAAAAGAAACAGTCAGATAAGAGGAGAACCAACAAAGAGCAATATCATGAAAATCCAAAAAGGAGAATGTATCCAGGAGGAGAGGATGTTCAAGACTGCTGCAGAGAAGTCAAGAACCCAACCTCTGTTCTCTACCCTCCAGAAGCCCTCCTTTTTAACAAGTGTAACATCAATATCTAAAACTTCTCCCACAGTTACTAAAGATAATATGTTTTTAGGCATCCATAGAACCCCAAGAGGTTGACAGTTAAACTCTTGTTTTCGAGAGACTGTTCTTGTTATAGATGAAGAGAGGCTGAGTGAATTACAGAGAGAAAGAGAATTAAGAGAACCTTCCTCATAAGGTCAGTGTTTATTATCTTGCAAAGAAACTATACTTTGCTAACCTGAGAGAAATGAATAGCAGGGGGGCAGAGTCAAGATGGCAGAGTAGAAACAGGACTTCCGTGAGCTCCAGCTCCCACCTCTCCCAATTCATGTAAAAAAATATTCTAGACTTTGTAGCTACAGAACCCACAAAAGGACACAGAAAAGTTAACCTCCCACTGAGGACAGCCTAGCAGGCTGGCGGCAAGGGGCCATCACAGCACTCTGGGAGCCGACCCCAGCCCTGCTTGAGCTGGAGATCTTAGCCCCAGGACAGCCTGACCAGCCATGGGCTGGAGGTACTTCAGATCACCAGCAGCTGTGGCGGTTTCCAGAATTATCAACACATAGATGCCAAGGACAAAGTGAGAGGTCAATGCAGTGTGGACTTTGAGACCTGGGAATTTGGAGTGCAATCCAGCCTTTGCCCCCTGGGTGAGAAGTGGCTGAGGCATCATTGCTGTGCAGCTGCCTCCACATGGCAGCTTCAGCTCCTGGTCTGCAGATTGTAGGGGGACCAAGTAACCAGTCTAAGGGGTAATCACTCTTGCTTTAACCTGCTTGGATCTGGGCTGTGATCTAGGATGGAATTCCTGGGATGCATGACCAGTTTGTCAGAGCATGTGAAGGCTTCAGAGAGGTCACCCAACTAATACTTTCGGCAGCTGAGAGAACCTCAGCATTTGGAATAAAGTTCCCATCTCTGGTTATTGTGGCAAAAAGCCCGGGGGTCAAGTGATTGTGTGGCAACATGAGCAGGCAAAGGAAGCAAAGCAAACAGAGCAACCCAACTTTACACTCCTATTTTGGGGACAAAAGGAATCAAAGAATGGAACAGGAGAAAGACAGTGAAGTCAGAACTTCTGCACCAAAAGCTTCCAAGAAAAATATAAGCTGGTTACAGGCCATAGAGGAGCTTGAAAAGGATTTTGAAAATCAAATAAAAGAAGTGGAGGAAAAATTGGGAAGAGAAATGAGAACAATTATGAAATGAGAATCAACAACCTGACTGAAGAAAATAACAGTTTAGAAAATAGACTAATTCAGATGGCAAAAGAGGCTCAAAAAGGCAATGAGGAGAATGCCTTAAAAAGCTGAATTTGCCAGATGGAAAAAGAATCTCAAAAGCTCACTAAAGAGAATCATTCCTTCAGAATTAAATTGGAGCAAATGGAAGCTAGTGACTTCATGAGAAATCAAGATACTATTAAACAGATACAAACAAATGAAAAAATAGAACACAATGTGAAATATCTCATTGGAAAAACCACTGACCTGGAAAATAGGTCCAGTAGAGATAATTTTAAATTTATTGGACTACCTGAAAGCCATGATCCAAAAAAGAACCTAGAAATCATCCTCCAAGAAATTCTCAAGGAAAATTGCCCCAGTGTTTTAGAACCAGAGGGCAAAATAGAGGTTGAAAGGATCCACCAATCACCTCCTGAAAAAGATCTCAAAAAGAAAAAAACTCCTAGGAATCTTATAGCCAGGTTCCAGAGTTCCCAGATCAAGGTGAAAATATTTCAAGCAGCCAGGAAGAAACAATTTCAATATTGTGGAAACACAATCAGGATAACTCAGGACCTGGTAGCTTCTACATTGAGGGTTCAGAGGGATTGGAATATGATATTCCAGAGGTCAAAGGAGCTGGGATTAAAACTAAAAATCACTTACTCAGAAAAACTGAGTATCACATTTCAGGGGAAAACATGGTCATTCAGCAGAATAGAGTACTCTCAAGTATTTTTTATGAAAAAACCAGAATTGAATAGAAAATTTGATATTCAGATACAAAAAGCAAGAGAAGCTTGACAAGGTAAACGGGGAAAAGAAATCATAAGGAACTTATTAAAGTTAAACTACTTGTATTCCTACATGGATAAACAATAATTGCAACTTATGAAACTTTTCTTAGTAGAAGAATAGTTGAAGGGAATAGAAATGTATATATGTTTTTGTGTGTGTGTGTGTGTGTGTATCTGTGTATATGTATGTATATATATATATATATATATATATATATATATATATATATACACATATATGTCTATATAGCAGGGTATATGGCTGTATGAATAGATATGTGAGTGTGTGTATATATGTCTACAGGTATACATAAAGGGCACAGGACCAGTTGAATAGGAAGGGATGATACTTAAAAAGTGAAATTAAGAGGTGAGAGAGGAATGTAACAAGAGGAGATGGGGAGAGACAGAATGGGGTAAATTATTTCATATAGAAGAGGCAAGGGAAAATTGTTACAATGGAGGGGAAGCATAGGAAAGCAAAAGGGAATGAGTCAATGTTATTCTCATTGAATTTGGCTTAGGGAGGCAATGACATACACACTAATAGGCTGTCTCACCCTACAGGAGAGTAGAGGGAAAAGGGAAGAGAGAGGGGATAACAGAAGGGAGAGCAGGCTGGGGGGGAGGGAAGTTGGAAGCACCCACTTTTGAAAAGGGAAAGGATCAAAGTAGAGAATAGACCAAGGGGGGGGGTGGGTGGGATAGGACAGAGGGAAATATAGTCAGTCTTTCACAACATATCCACTATGGAAATATTTTGCATAGTCTACTCATGAACAACCTATATTGAATTGCTTATCTTCCTAGTGAAGGTGGTGACAAGGGAGGAAGGGAAAGATTCTGGTATCCCAAGTTTTAAAATCAAATATTTATATATATATACATATATATATATATGTATATATATATATTATTGTTAATATTTTACACGTAACTGGGAAATGAGATATACAAGGATTGGGGCATAGAGGTCCACCATGCCCTGCTGGAAAGTTAAAGGGGTATGGGGGAAGATATGGGAGAGAACATATTGGGGGAGGTGATATTCAGTGGGAATGCTGTTTTGGGGTGACGGATGGGGAAAATTGGGGAGAAAATTTGTAACTCAAAATCTTGTGGAAATGAAAATTGTAAACTAAAAAATAAAAAAGAGATTAAAAAAAAAAAACGGTTAAGCAAAAAAAATGAATAGTAGGACTGTCTTTCCAAAACTAAAAAGTTAGCATTTAGTTATAATGATGGTAAGAGGTGACTTAGCCTGTGATCTTCACAGCTGAAAAATATGAATAATTATATCTGTTTTATTGATTGTTACAAGATTAGTAAATAATTTAACTGAGGGGGGCAGAGCCAAGATGGCGGTGTAGAAACAGTATTTCCAATGTGCTCTGCCCCACACAAATTTCAAACAAGGTGAAAGGGAGCTCCTAACAACTTCTGGAGCCACAGCACCCACAGAACGGCACAGAGAAGCTAACCTCCTGCTGAGGACAGCCCAGCAACCCTGCAGGGAGCGGCCAGCACAGCGCTCAGAGAGCAGGCTGCCCAGCGCGCTGGGAACCAACAGCACAGCCCGCAGAGCTGTCCGCGGTTTTAGCCCCAGGGCGGCCGGGCCTTCAGCCGGCTGGTGGAACCCCAGAACACCAGCAATTGTGGCGATTCCAGAATTATCAGCACAGATATGCCTAGGACAAAGTGAGAGGTTAGTGCCCTATGGACTTTGGGACCAGTATTTGGGGAACACGTGGCTTCCTCCCCTGGGGGCAAAAAGCTGTTGAAGAAACTGCTGCACAGAAGCCATTTTGCAGCATCAGTAGTGGCTCTAGCTCCTGGTCTACCAACTGTAGGAAGATCCAGCAATCAGTCTGGGGGTTAATCGCTTTTGCTTTAAACTGCCTGGATCTGGATTGTGGTCTGGGGGGGAAGTTTGGGGTGGGTATCCAACTTGCCAGAGTGGGTGGAGGCTTTACAGAGGCCACCCAACTGGCGGAAGTTGTGAAGACCCCACGTTTGGGCGGAAGCTCCCCTGTCTGGTGGCAGAGTCCTACTGTGGCAACAAGCCCAAAAATCAAGTAATTAAGTGGCAACATGCCTAGGCAAACGAAACAAAATAAACAGAAAAGTTCAACATTGGACTCCTATTTTAGGGGCAAAGAGGCTCAAAGCATGGAGGAGGACTGTGAGGTCAGAACTCCTGCACCAAAAGCCCCAAATGAAAATACAAGCTGGCTACAGGCCATAGAGGACCTTAAGAAGCAGATAAGAGAAGTGGGGGAAAATTTGGGAAGAGAAATGAAAAAGATGCAAGAAAAGTATGAAATGACAGTCAACAGCCTGACTGAGGAAAATAACACCTTAAAAAATAGACTAACTCAAATGGCAAAAGAGGCTCAGAAAGGCAATGAGGAGAAGAATGCCTTAAAAAGTCGAATTTGCCAGATGGAAAAAGAATCTCAAAAGCTCACTGAAGAGATTCATTCCTCCAGAGTTAGACTGGAGCAAATGGAAGCTAATGACTTTATGAGAAATCAAGATGCTGTTAAGCAGATCCAAACAAATGAAAGATTAGAAGGCAATGTGAAATATCTCATGGGAAAAACCACTGACCTGGAAAATAGATCCAGGAGAGACAATTTAAAAATTATTGGACTACCTGAAAGCCATGATCAAAGAAAGAACCTAGAAATCATCCTTCAAGAAATTCTCAAGGAAAATTGCCCTGATGTTTTAGATCCAGAGGGCAAAATAGAGGTTGAAAGAATCCACAGATCACCTCCTGAAAAAGATCCCAAAAAGAAAACTCCCAGGAATATTATAGCCAGGTTCCAGAATCCCCAGATCAAGGAGAAAATACTACAAGCAGCCAGGAAGAAACAATTTCAATATTGTGGAAACACAATCAGAATATCCCAGGACCTGGCAGCTTCTACACTGAGGGATAAAAGGGCATGGAATATGATATTCCAGAGGGCAAAAGAGCTGGGAATGAACCCAAGGGTCACCTACCCAGCAAAACTGAGTATCTTGTTTCAGGGGAAAATATGGTCATTCAGTGGAATAGAGGACTTTCAAGCATTCTTGATGAAAAAACCAGAGTTGAATAGAAAATTTGACATTCAGACACAAGAAGCAAGAGATGCTTGAGAAGGTAATCAAGGAAAAGAAATCAAAAGGAACTTATCAAAGTTGGACTATTTACAATCCTACATGGAAAAGCAATAACTGTGTTTGATGAAACCTTTCTCATTATGAAAATAATTGAAGAAAGGTACATGGCATATGTACACAGGTATACATGGATAGAGGGCACAGGTTGAATTTGATGGGAAGGGATGATTATTATTTTTTTTTTGGAGGGCAATTGGGGTTGGGTGACTTGCCCAGGTTCACGTGGCTGGGTTTTTGTTTGTGTGTTGGGTGTCTGGGGCCAGATCCGAGCTTCGGTCCTTCTGGCTCTGGGGCTGGCTCTCTGCTCGATGCACCACCTAGACGCCCCAAGGAAGGGATGATTCTTAAGGGGTGAAGTCAAGAGGTGAGAGAGGAAAGTGGCAAGAGGAGATGGAGAGAGACAGGGTAGGGCAAACTATCTCATGTAGAAGAGGCATGGGGAAGTAGTTGCAGGGGAGGGGAAGAACAGGAAGGCAAAAAGGCAAAAGCATATTCTCATTGAAGTTGGCTCAAGGAGAGAATCACATACATACTAAATGGAATATCTTACCCTCACTCACTCTCCTGAGTAGGGGAAAGGGGGATGAGAGGGGGGATAATGGAGGGGAGGGCATTCTGGAGAGAGGGGAGGTTAGAAGTACCCACTATCAAAGAGGGACAGGATCTAAGTAGGGAATGGACCAGGTGGGAGGTGAGACAGGTGGGAGGGAAATATAAACAGTCTTTTACAATATATCTACTATGGTAATGTTTTGCATAGATATACATGTACAACACATACTGAATTGCTTATCTTCTCAGAGGGAGTGGGTGACAAGGGAGAAGGGGAATGGATCTGAAAGTCAAAGTTTTAAAATTAAATGTTTCATAAGATGTCCAAAAAAAAAAAAATGAAGTGCCCAGAGCAAAATAAATAAATAAATAAATAAATTTAAAAAATTAAAAAAAAAATAATTTAACTGATCACCTTAATGTTTATTTAAGTCTTGAAGATTAGAGGATTTGATAGAAAAAGAGATGAACAAATGATTATGGAAAAAGATACTTCTCCAGCATCTTAAATCAATAATTTATTAATGGGAAGGGTGCACAAAGCTAATTGTTTAATGAAAAAGATGATGCTATTACAGTGTTTAACGTGGAAGTGTGATAGCGTAGCCCTTTATTACCTTAGAAACCTGTGTAAGAATGAATAAGGAAAATGGGCCAGTAGCAGGCAGAGGAATGACTTACCCCACCTAGGATTCTTGTGGTGGTAGACAACCACTTTAAACTTCTATTATGTGAATAAGAATAGTGAACTTAAAAAACAATCATCTTTCATGCCTGAAAGGGCATGCCTTATTTTTCTTTTTATATACTTATAGATCAATGAGCATCAATCCTTACTTACAAAGGTAAATTGGAAAAGGAATTGCAGTATATGTTTTGTGTGAAGTGGCCCATCTTTACACAACCATAATGTTCAGCTTTGAAGAATCATTCAATTCAGATTGAATAAACTGAATATAACTGTAATCTATAAGAAAAAGTTGAACTACAGATTTGACTCCTACTCAGCATTCCTTACAACAAATGGTTTTCAAGTTTTTCAGTTCACAAAGTCTTATTTGAATCTTGCAAGCATTACTATACTTGCCAATTTTTAATCATTCTTTGTCCTTTACTCCTTTCATTTCAGTGGTACTGAATACTGCTGAATTCAAGATCAAGTAGAGTTTCTTTCATATGAGCGAGGTTGAGAAAAATTCAGTAACCTTTTATACTAAAACCAGTAGAAGATCAACTCTGCTTAGCAACATGTTAAATTTACCATCTAAATGTTTCAAGAGTACCTGAAATAAAATTTTAACAATCTAATCTCATAAGGTGTAATAATATTAGGCAATTAAAGAAATTACAAAAGTGGATTTGGGGGAGATCTTAGTACAGATAGATTTATAAATGAATTCTATCTATTCTATCAAATGTTTACAAAGCAATTAATACTTATGCTAAACAAATTCTCAAAAATTGAAAAAGAAACATTCTACATTAGACTTCTTTTATAGGATGCAGTCCCCATACCTATAACAAAGAAATAGAATCGTAAATCAAGATAAGGAATAAATATCATTTCAAAATTTTAAAGAAAATCCTAGTGAAAAGACTTCACCAATATACCACCTCCCCCCAAAAGAAAAATATTCACTATAACCAAATAGAACTTTTAACTGGAATGTGAGGATGAATCAAAATTAAGAAAACTAGTTAACATAACTAATTATATCAAAAACAAAACAGCCCAAACTACATTACCATATCAATATATGTATTCATTTAAGCCAGAAACCATACAAAGAAAAAGCATAAGAGGGTTGCATTTAATATGATTAAAAGCATATATTTTAAACAAAAAGCTATTTTAATTTGTAATGAAAAAATGCAAGGAGAGTGCACAATAAATGTAGGAGGAACACAAGGATGACTTTTATCTCCCCTATTTGATAAAACTCAAGAAATGTTGATGAAAGCAATGTGTCAAATGAAAGGAATTAAAGGCATAAGCACAGACAAAGAGGAAATAAAATTGTCTGGTTTTGCTAACAACATGATGATTTACTTAGAGAACCCCAACAAATCAAGAAAGAAAATAACTGATGTAATGAATAACTTCAGTTAAGGAGAATATAGATTTTGCCTCAAATAAACAGCACAACTATGTAGCTATTTTTACAATTCAGAGGAACATAATTTAAAAGGAAATCTCATTCCAAAGAACTACAAAATACATAAAATATCTGGAAATCAATCTCTTGAGACATATTAGAAATATAGATACAATATAAAACACTTTAAAGAAGTAGAGAATGGCTTAAATAACTGAAGTGATGTTTACTCCTCACGGCTGAGGTATGCCAGGGTAATAAAAATGACACTATTTCAATTAATTGAAAGACATATTTCATTTTAACCAAACTATGAAGGAAGAGGTGCTTTTCAGACCTACAAAAATGAAACAAAATCCATTGAGAAGAACATATAATCTACATTCTCAGGGGAAATCATGAATTAAAAAAATAGGAGAATAGTATTTCTAGACCTCATATTGCTTTTATAAATTAGTAATCATCAAAATTATCTGGAACTGGTTAAAAAGATTCAGAAACAATCTAACTCAATAAAGAAGTGTTAGATACAACCAGAAACACATGGAGATAGATTCCTTCTTTGACATGAAGGGGAAACTAGAAAACTATTTGGCAGAAATTAGGTTTAGAACTACATCTTATACCATATACCACAACAAGCTCAGAATGCAACATGAATGGTAAAAGTCACAACATAAAAATGAAAAAAAAATCTGATGTTAATATCTATGACTAGAAGAAGAATTCTTCATCAGAGAAAAGAAAGAATAGTTCATAAAAGGTAAAATAGTAATTTTAATGACATGAAATTAAAAATTTTTGGACAAATTCAGTGTAACTAAGATAAGAAGGGAAGCTGTTCATTGGGGGAGTGTGAATTTGTTTTATGAAATATATCTTATAAGAGTCTATTTTCCAAGATATACAGTGAGCTAACTCAAATCTGTAAGATAAAGATTAGTTTTCTAGTAGTCAAAAGATATGAACAGTTTTCAAAAGAATTATAAACTATTAACAGTGAGATGAAAAATTATTTTAAATTACTAAAAATGAAAGAAACAAATTTAAACCTCTCTGAGGTTTCATCTTGGACCCATAAAATTGGCAAAAATGACAAAAATTGGACATAGTCTATTAAGGAGGTGATGAAGGAATGCAAGTACTTTCTTGGTAGGGCTGTGAATTCTTCTCACCATTCCAGAAAGTAATTTAGAATTATACTAAGAAAGTGAATAAAATTCCCATCTCCTTTGAGCCATAGATCACATTGCTAGGCATATATTACACGAATGATAGCTACAAAAGGAAAAAAGTCTACATGGTGGGGAACCTGAGGCCTCGAGACCACATGTGGCCCTCTAGGTCCTCAAGTTCTGCCCTTTGACTGAATCTAATAGGGATGGACCAGGAGAGCAGTAAGAGTGTTGTGAAGTTTGGATTCAGTCAAAGAGCTGCACTTGAGGAACCAAGCCACATGTGGCCTTGAGGCTACAGGTACCCCATCCCTGATCTAATACATACTAAAATATTCATATTAGCACTTCTTATAGTAACAAAGGACTGAAAACAAAGTAGATGTCCCATTATTTGGGAAATGACTAAATATGTTGTGGTATATAAATGTAATAAAATATTATTGCATTGTAAAAAAATAATAAATTTGAAGCATTCTGAGAATCATGTCTTTAGTTTACATAAACTGATGCAATGAAGTAAAGAGAACCATGAAAACTATGCAAAATGACCACAGAAATGAACATATAAAGGGGAAAAAACTTGAAAATGAATGCTACATAAGTTTTACAACCAAGATTGTTTGTACTGGCCCCACAAAAGAGATAAGAAAATATAACTGCACCCTTTATACACAAAGGCAGGGGACTATGGATGTGGAAGACAGAATATATATTCATATTTGGTTAATGAGATAGTTTCTTGAGCTTCTATTTTCTGTTTTTATTCTTTGTTACAGGGAATAATTCTATAAGCAAAAAGGATATGGGGAGAGATGGGAATATATTTCAAAATAGAGATCATTAAAAGCAAAAGATATCAATAAGACTTTCCAAATAAAAAATCTAGGCAAACTTGAATAAATTAATGTATAAAAGAAAAAAAATAAACAATTTAAGGATTATCTACTCATTTGGCTTTTACCTCATCAAGGTTTAAAGCAGTCAATGCACTTGCAGTTCTTGCTCTTTCTGCTTGAACATCTTCATCTTCACCTTCTGGTTCTTCTTGGTTTGGAAAAGTTTCACTACTTCTTGGAGAAATTCTACAGGGAACACAGTAAAGATCAATCAATCAACCAACCAAAAAAGCATTTATGCAGTATTTACTAAGAACCAAGCACTATGATAGGTGATGGTCATGCAAAGATAAACAAATCAGTCCCTGCCCTAAAGAAACTTATATTCTGTAGGAGACAGCAAATATAATATATAGTATTTATCTAAGAGTTGGACTTGATTGAAAATGGATAAACAACAATGAACCTCTATCTATTAAATACAGTGTCACTTTGGGGGGAGTGAAAGCACTGGGAAAGAAGCTAGGGAGAAGAGATCAGGAAAAGCTTTATGTAGAAGGTGACCTTTAAGTGCACTTTGAAGAAAACTAAGAATATTAAGAAGCTGAGATGAGATTTGGGGATGACCAGTGGAAGGTCATGGAGGCAGGAGTTATGTCTGGTTGTTTGACTAGATAACAAAGGGTGTGAATGGACAGTAATATATAATCAGATGGAAAAGTCAATGAGCCAACAAGGCAAGAGGCAAGGTTGTGAAGGACTTTAAATGATAAGAATAGGGCACCATTTTTTTTAAAGGAGAGTGATATAATCAGTTTTCTGCTTTAGGAAAAAATCATTTTGGCAATATGGAGACCAAATCCATCAATACTTAAAGACATTAATTCATGTTGTTCACTGGAAGGTCAAATACTAAAGCTGAAGCTAAAATACTTTGGGGATATAATGAGAAGATGGGAAATGACACTGATGTTGGGAAAAAATTAAAGTGAAAGGGGAACAAATAGGACGATTTGGATAGATACTATCATGGGAACAATGAACATGAACTTGGATGGACTTCAAGAGACAGTGGGAGATAGAAAAACCTGGCATGCTATGGTCCATGGGGTCATGAAAAATTGGACATGACTGAAAAACTGAAAAAAAAATTTGGTAGCTGTATGGAGGACAGATTTTTCAGGTGAAAAGCTAGTTTCAAGGAAACTGTAGTCCCAATAAAGTGCCCCTTTGACTGAACAGAAAAGCAGATGAAAAGTCTCTCATCACTCCTTCATTGCCCCTCACCAAACCAATTTCTATTCCCAACTATCCCATTTCTGTTAATGGTACCACAATATTCTTCAAGTTTCCTAAAGTATCTTCAACAATTTTAAACTCTCCTTTTTCTTCAACCTCTACACTACTGGTCTCAACAGTTAGAGCTGTGATATGACCTCATGAGATGTATGGTCAAACAACTGGGATATGGCAAAATGGTGGCACTTCTCCCTTCCCCTGCCAGCAAATCATGAGGCTAGTCTCCAACACAATCACACTAATACACCATTTCATCTAATACAATCCAACACTATCACCACTCTACCCTATTTGCCACTGTACAACCTTTCAACCTTTCCCCCTTTAGGCCCTGAGGTCAATTGTAACCTAACGCTGACCTAGGCACCCATGGAAACAGTGGCTCAGGTACCACCATTGGGAAAATCTACTTCCTCCCTAGCATATTCATCTCTTGCTCCCCATATTTCACGTTGTGGCTATAGCAGGCACCATTCAGAGTACAAACTTTCTCTGCTGAGGCAGTAATCAATGAATAAGAATTCCATTCTTCCTTCTTTGTTTTTGTTACGACAGAATGAATTGCAGATCTCATCCATTATCATTTCCTCCAAACACACTCCTCTTCTGAACTTTTCTATTTCTATCAAGAGCACCTCTATCTTTCTAGTAATTCAAATTTGCAACTCCAGTGACATCTATGATTCTCCACTTTTAGACCCCACATAGTCAATCGGTTGCAAAAGCTTGTCATTTCTACCTTCACATAATCACCACCCTAGCTCAGGCCTTCATTTTGGTGTTGTTCAGCCATTTCAGACATGCCCAGTCCTTCATGACCCCACTAGGGGTTTTCTTGGCAAAGATACTGGAATGGTATGCCATTTCCTTCTCCAGTCATTTTACAGATGAGGAAACTGAGGCAAACAGGGCCAAGTAACTTGCCCAAGTGGAAGGAATAAGTGTATGAAGCCTGATATGAACTCAAGAAAATGAGTCTTCCTGACTCCAAGTCCCAGTGTTCTATCCACTGCACCACATAGCTGCCCCAGATCTTCATTACTTGTCACTTAGACTTATCACAATTGCCTTCTAATAGGTTGCCTAGCCTTAAAAACCCTCTCCTGTCCCATTCCAATCCATCTTCCATACACTTGCCAAAGTGATTTTAATCTCTTTTTTAAAGTTACTTATTTTTAGGTTTCAACAATCACTTTCATAAGTTTTAAATTTTCCCCCTCCCTCCCTCCCTTCCTCTCCAAGACAGCTTGCAATGTAATATGGGTTCTACACATACATTCCTATTAAACATATTTTCACATTAGTCATGTTGCATAGAAGAATTATAATGAATGGGACAACCTGATTCTCATTGAATTTGGTTTAAGGAGGGAATAACATGCATACTCAATTGGGTATCTTACCCTATAGGAAAATAGGAGGGTAGGGGATAAGAGGGGGGATGATAGAAGGGACAGCAGATTGGGGGAGAGGGTAGTTAGAAGCAAACATTTTTAAGAATGGATAGCATCAAAGGAGAAAATAGAATAAATGTGGGGTGGGATATGATGGAGGAAAAAATAGTCTTTCACAATGTGAATATTATGGAAATGATTTGGGTAACTACACATGTATAACCTATATTGAACTGCTTATCTTCCCAGTGGAGGCAGGTGAGGAGGGAAGAAGAGAAAAAAATATGGAATTCAAAGTTTTAAAAACAAATGTTTAAAAAATTTGTTTTTTACATGCAACTGGGAAATAAGATATACAGTCATTGGGATATAGAAATCCATCTTGCACTACCAAAAAGTTAGTGGGGTGATGGGGAAGGATATAAGAGAACAGATTGGAGGAAGGGGTATTCAGTAGGCTTGCTATTTTGGGGTGGGAGGTAAGAGAAAGGGGAGAAAAATTGTAACTCGAAATCTTGTGGAAATGGATGTTGAAAACTAAAAATTAATTTTAAAATAGTAATTTAGAGCACTTTTTTATATGACTATAGTTTTAATTTCTTCCTCTGAAAACTGCCTGCTCATGTTATTTCACCATTTATCAATTGGGAAATGACTTGTATTCTTGTAAATTTGACTCAGTTCTCTTTATATTTTAGATATGAGACCTTTATCAGAGACACTTATAAAAATTCTTTCCCAGTTTTCTGCTTCCCTCCTAATCTAGGTTGCATTGACTTTGTGCAAAAACTTTTCAATTTAATGTAATCAGTTATCCATTTTGCATTTTATAATGTTCTCTACTTCTTGTTTAGTCATAAATTAGTCATAAATTCCTTCATTCTCCATAAATCTCCAAATCTCCATAAATTTAGTCATAAATTCCTTCATTCTCCATAAATCTATTCCTTACACTCCTAATTTGTTTATAGTACCAGTCTTTATGCTTAATTAGATCATGTACTCATTTGGACTTTATTCTGGTATACAGTGTCAGACATTGGTCTATGCCCAGTTTATGCCATATTATTTTCCAATTTTCTCATCAGTTTTTGCCAAACAGTGAGTTCTTATCCCAGAAGCTTGGGGTCTATTAAACAGAAGATTACTATAATCATTGACTACTGTGTCTTGTGTACCCTAACCTGTTCCACTGATCTACCCTTTCATTTCTTAGTCACTACCAAATGATTTTGATGATTGCTGCTTTATAATACAATTTAAGATCTGGTATGGTTAGGCTACCTTCCCTAGCATTTCTTTTCAATTATTCCCTTGATATTCTGGACCTTTCGTTCTTCCAGATGAATTTTGATATTATTTTTTCTAGCTCTAAAAATAATTTTTGGTAGTTTGATTGGTATGGCACTGAATACGTAAATTAATTTAAGTAGAATTGCCATTTTTATCACATTAGCTTGGCCTACCAACAAGCAATTGGTATTTTTCCAATTATTTAGATCTGACTTATATTCATGTAAAAAATGTTTTGTAATTGTGGTTGATACAGTACCTGGGTTTGTTTTAACAGATAGACTTCCAAATATTTTATAATGTCTATAGTAACTTTAAATGGAATTTCTCCTTCTATCTCTTGCTGCTATTGGGCTTTGTTAGTAATATATAGAAATCCAAAAGATTTATGTGGGTTTAATTTATATCTTGCAACTTTTCTAAGTTTGTTTATTATTTCAAATAGTTTTGTACTTGATTCTCTAAGTATATCATCATATCATTTGCAAAGAGTGATAACTTAGTTTCTCCTTTGCCTGTCCTAATTCCTTCAGTTTCTTTTTCTCCCAAAGTTATTTTCTTAAAAATCTGGTCTGCCCACACCCATGTCAACACATATACATCTTCAATAAAATCCAGTAGTTCTCTACTTCCTATAGAATCAAATATAAAACCCCCTATTTGGCATTTATAAGTCCTTTGCAAGATGGTCTTGACCAACATTATAAGCCTTATTATTTGCTATTCCCCTGGTTGCACTCTACTGTCCAGCTAAATTGGCCTTCTGGATTTCCTCTCACATGTAAAAAAATAACTAAAATATCCAGATATGAATAGGAAAAGAAGTATGGCCAGATAAGGAATAAAGAATGGATTTATACTGCAAATTATTTGAGTTGAAATCAAAGACAATTTACTTTTGTTTATTGGTTGTTGCTTTTTTTATTTTATATGTTGAATATCTACAGCCAGAGAAATGTTATGTTCACTTATCATTGTGACCTATCTTTTGATTGTCATAATGTGTATATTTCAACTTAAATCATCTTATAAAAGAAATTTACTTGCTTGGCTAGCTACAAAGATCAAATTTTGAATAATTACTAAGAATAATTATTTACAAATCTTCCATATCCTCTGGCACAAACGAGGATTTTTTAAAAGTTGATGAAGCTTATTCAGTCACATTGCTTTGAAGTACAAAATATTTTATATCATTAATTTTTTAAAATGAAACATAATGCTTAGTTCACCTTTACCGCACACTTTTTATTTCTATTTTATGACTTCATAATGTGTACAATGTATTGGTACCTATATATAATTTACAAATGAATATGATAAGGAGTGCTCAAAAACTTTTGCTGAGAGAGGAAGGCTATCAAAAAAGGGGGCAGAGGAGGCAGCTAGGTGGTGTAGTGACTAGAGCACTGGCCCTGGAGTCAGGAGGACCTGAGTTCAAATCCAGCCTCAAACACTTAACATTTACTAGCCCTGTGACCTTGGGCAAGTCACTTAACTCCAACTGCCCTTCCTTCTCCCCTCCAGAAAGCAAAAGAAAAAAGGTGTGGAGGGCAGAGACCACTGCTGTGCACCAGTGGTTTCTCATTTTTGACATTTGAAATTGTCACTGATTCCTACATGGTAGAAGTTGTGCTTTTAGTATTTATGAATTAAGAAAATGTTTTCTTGGCAGGGGGTGGGAGTGAGAGGGGTGGGGTGGGGGGAGCTATGCAGGGATGTCCAGACTTATAGCTTCAACAGTGTGGTAAACATGGTGTGGAAATTCCCTCTACTGGTACACATTGGTAACGCATCTATAATATATATTCCTAGAGAATTGCCTGGGAGCACTAAGATGTTAAGAGATCTAACTTGATTTAACTTAATCTGGTCATAGGTTGACTATCAACCACACCATGTTGCCTTTTAGAAAATGCATGATGACCAAAAATGTCCACGAATTCGATACCACTTCCTCATGAGTCTATATTTTAATAATATACAGAATCTAAATTTTCAATAAAATAAAAAATATGTTGACAATATTTACTTATTCTACAGAGAGAAGAATCATTTCATGAAATTGTTCTTCATTTATATAATAAACTCAGTCTGTTTCTCACAAGTTGAATACCTACAAGTGTGTGTTTGTGTGTATGTATATACACACATGCATATAATTATATATTGTCTATATATGCTTCATATATGTACCTATATTTGGTTTTATATATAGCTTTATGGAGAGTATGCTTTATATATGCAATTTTATATATGTGTATCTCTCTATATAATTATATATATATATATAATCTCTTTATAGCTATATATGCTGTGTGTGTCTTTATATGTATAGCTTAAAACTTCACAAAGAGTTTTGGAATAACCACATATATATTTTTTTTCTTAGAAATTATTCCCAATTTGATTCTTTTCTCTGGAAAGAGACAAAAAGACGAGTTAGTTTGATTTTCCTCTAATCTATGTCACATCAGTGTTCACCTTCATGCCTTTGCAGTGACCACCTTCCTAAAATGATTACTTAAAGTCTTTTTCTCTTCTTATCAATTTCTTGAGTCAAATTCTCCCACTTCAATGAAACTTTTTTTTCTTATTTCACTAATTTGAACACTGATAATTCACAGTACCACATACTTTAGGGTTTAATTATTCTGTTTTTATCAGTTAATTTTGTTTACTCTATTAGATTTAAGTTCTTCAAGAACAAGGACCATTCCTTATCTTTATCTTTTATAACCAACATACTCCCTTGCTCAGGGCTTGCTCATAATGTTGTTCAATTTTTTAGTCATGTCTGACTCTTTGTGACCTCATTTGGGGTTTTCTTGGCAAAGATACTAGATTGATTTGCCACTTCCTTCTCCAATTATTTTTACAGATAAGGAAAATGAGGCCAAAGGATTTAAGCAATTTGCCCAGGGTCACACATCTAATAAGGTCTGAGTTGATTAGTCTTCTTGACTCTAAAGTCCAGCACTCTATCTGCTGTGCCACCTAGATGTCCCCTAATAGGAATTACTAAATATTTTAATTGAATTATTTGTGCTTAATGTGATAGTCAAATATTTAATATTTAAATTAATTTGAATTAAATTTTGTCTACCTGAAGACAGGGTCCGTTCTCATCGATTTCTTTCCATATTTCATTTCCAGAAACCGTAGAACAAAAAGGAGAATGATAAAGTGAAGATAAGGCTAGAAGAAAGAAAGATAAGCACCATCAGTTATGCTATGCTATGACAAAAGAGCAAAAGTATTTACAAAATCACAGATCTTTGAGGTATGAAGTAAGTGTGGAGACCAAGGCAGAAAACAACTCATTTCACATGTTGTTAGAGAAATGCATTACACAGGGAACGACCTAATAATAAGTCTCTCTAAACTCAGCTAAACTAAACCTCATACAACACCAATCCCACATTTAAAGTCTTTCCCAAAGCTGTTGTTCCACTTGGCATAGCATCACCATGCTAAAAGGGGTTATTACATTAGAATTTTAGTAAGATAAAATAATCGGGGGTGGGGGTGGGAAATGGGAATGTTTTGTCTTTTATAAAGTATATATATATATAACAAAAAATCTTACTAATTTAGGACACAATATATATTAACATGGATTTTTAAAACACTTCCAAAAAGCTTTACACAGTTCAAATAAAATCAAATTGTTTTTAGTAAATATTATTCCCCTCCTCTCATGAATATAAATCCCAAAAGAAAGTTCTTCTTACTATTAAAAGTACTAAGAGGCTGCTATGACTGACTCCATTTATTTCATCTTCATGGTGATCAGGATTTTTCGAATAACTATAAGAGAGCTGTCAAAAGAAAACAATGACCAAACGGAAGTTCATTTGTTGATCAATTTATGTTTAAATTCACAAGAAATTCATGCAGCAAACATCCCTTCCCTTATTCTACTTGAGTCTTTTCTGTGTGCTGGGGAAAAGTCATTATTTAAAAGAAGAGGCAAGAGTCTTCTCTATGACATACTCCTTCGTTCTCTCAATAAGGCTATTTAACTGTTAGTTTCAATCTCTCCCACTCTACCTCCTTTATCTCTTCCTTTTTCCCTCAGCCTCTCTTTCCTTCCTTCCTTCCTTCCTTCCTTCCTTCACATTGAATCAGGCATCATACATTTGCTTTTGAAATAATGAAGCTATTGTTGGACAAGACTGTGGAACAGGTGAAGTTTACCCTTGGTGGATGTCCTCTCCCCTTCCTGTGCCCTTTTCTACCTTTATAATGCCGCCCCCTATCAAGATCCTTAGTGCATCTCTACCCTGAGTGATATCTCACAAAATAATGTGATACATTTGTTCTCGCTCCTTTGGAACACTGGAGAATCTCTGTTTTGTCGTTATCAGATTTCCTCTCATGTTAAACCACTTCTTTTCACAATCCCATTTTCTTGAACTCATTGAAAACTGACTTCTTGAACCACCATTTCACTGTATTCACATTCCCTCTTCTCCATCTTACAGATGCTGGGTCAGAAGGAAGAATAGGCATACACGTTGTTCCTTACTCTCAGTTAAAGAACTTTCCCCTGCTTCCATCAATTAACAACTTTTCCTCCTTTGAGATCTCAACTATATCATCCTAAGAAGATGGTGGTGATATTTATCTATGGGCCACTTTCATTTTCCTTTTTCTTTCTCAAGGTACTTAATTCAGTTAACAGTCTTCCTATCTACTTCAAGACAAGGCCATATAGTTGAAATTTCAACATACATGTTGATATCCTTCACAAACTGTCTGCCATCTCATTTCACCAAATTCTCAATTCCCACAACATGTATCTCTACTCAATCTCAGTCACACACACAGCAGTGGTCAGACCTTTGATCTAACCATCATCAATAAGTATTCCACCTTTAGGTTCTACAATTCTGAAATTCCTTTATCTGACAATAAACTCCAGCCTTTCCACCTATCCCTTTGCCTGATTCCTCCTCACCCTATCCTTTATCCTTGCCATGAACTGAAGTCATTCTTACTGCTCTCTTGGTTCAACACTATTGATCTGGCCTCACATTAGATCCTTTGCTATCTTGACCCTGAAGTCAGTCAGTTCAATTATACACTGTCATCTATTCTTTTTATAAGCATTTGCCATCAAGTTTATTTGCTGTTGAGTATCACAATATTTACAAAACATACTTTGCACAATCAAGTCATGATTGCTTGGGTACAGTGGAGTTCTAGGAAAGAACTAGTCTTTCCAATGGCTAGAAATGGTCTTGGATAATGAGTCTATGGAAACACTTTATTTTTCTTCAACAAGGAAAATTATTTATGAAGCTAGATGATTCAGCATCTTTTTCACCTCAAGGAAAGCAATATTGCTCTGCTTGTTGGGATTTGTCATTTTACAGAAATGAAGTATTTATATCGGAGATCTTGTATTTTTAAGTTAATGTTGTATATCAGAGCTGTGGTCAAAAATATCTTATTTATCACCAGTGCTGATATACAGAAGTGACTCCTTTGAGGCCCAGCACAGCAGTGCCAAGAGTTTCTTTAGGGATTAACCAGCTAGAGGCCAGATTTTGGAGGATGTTTCTCCAAAACTTCTGCATATCATACCCCTAAAGTTTCAGTCATACCATTTCTGTCCCTCTAAATTCTAAAAATGATTCACTAGGACACTTAGGAAACAAAGAGCCACCTCCATATGGCTCAGAATCACCCAGGGACATGTCACTGATCCTTAGGAAGCTTCTTTCCATCAAAGGCTCTGAGCCCTATCCTGTCCACATTTCATATCAACTAAACCAGGGAAACAAATGACCCTCAGGAGGCTGAGCAAACCCAAACCTTAAGCCCAAGTCTGGTGTCGATTTCACAAATGACTGTGTGTCTAAGTTCCCCTGGAGTAAATATGCAGGGACGTGGCTGTCGTGATAAATAATGAATCAGCATCTTGCTCCCTCTCTCTCTTTGTGAAGAATCTGCTTTTAAATTCTTTTGCAGGTGACAAATCACCACATTTTGGGCTCAAGGCAGATTTCAAAAGGGAGACTGAAGCAGAAAGTCTTTTAAAACGGCACACACACATATACCCAGAAGCCCTTTCTAGGCTGATTGACATACAATGTTTCATAACCAGGACTGTAGAAGGCCAGGACAAGTGAAAGGGAAGCTGGCTCCCCAGGCTGGCCTTGGCGGGCTACATGGAGACCAAGCCTCCACCTACTTGCCAGGTAGGATCAGCAGCACCCTGAGGTGGTTTGGGATATCAAGTAGGTGTCCAGCTTCTGGTGCTGATAGCAGGCAACGCTGTCCAGCACCCACTCTCGGGTCACTACAGGCGCTTCACATATCAGCCTGATTCCCTGAAAACTGCTGTCATCTTCCCAGGCATCAGGCTGCACCACCATGACACACAGAACCCACTCTGGGCCTCAGCAAGGAAGGTTTCTTCACCATTGTGGCCCCGCACAGCTGCACCATCCATTCTAATTGATCTGTTGGCATGTCTGTAAATGGTCCATAGCAACAGATTTCCAGGCCCTTGAAGATCTTCATCCCCCGAGATTCTCTTGCTCTCTCTGGGCCTCGGTGGTTTCTTCCATTGATGTCTGTCATCTATTCTTAAATTTATAATTCCCACCTCTGTGATTCCTCCTTTCCAGTCCCCTCTAATGTATAATCATTCATGTTCTATACCCTCAGTGTGGGTGTTCTCCAAGGCTTTATTCTGTATCCTGTTCTCTTTACTTTCTAACAATCTCTCTTGGTGACATCACCAATTCCCATTGGTTCACTAATGATCTCGAGCAAATTATTTTTCACACCGATCAATATATCCAGTCATCACCTACCTCCTGATTATCATCATTACAATTCTACCAGCTGCTTGTTGGATATTATCTGGATGTCTCGTTGATATTTCAAACTTGAGACATTCTGAGAAAAGGCTCACCCCACCCCACCCCACCCCAAACCCACTCCTCCTCCAAATTTCTCTATTTCCGTTAAGATTATCCTCATCCTTCTAGTCACCTACATTTGAAACTCTGCTCATCCTCAAGTCTTCACTTTCCTTTTCCCTCCAGATCTAACCAATAAATATTGCTTGTCCATTTTACCTACATGAACTCTTCTCTTTTCTCTCATAGTCACAATTTAGGCCCTTAGCATCTTTTACTTGGAACTGCTACAACGAGTTCAACTACCAGACAATAGTAACTCTCTAATCTAATAAGAACTTTATAAACTATGAAATAACCTTAAAGTGTGTCTCAAAGGATTGCAGATCTAAAGCTAGAAGAGACCTGAGACAGTATTTAGTTCAATGCCTTTACTTTCAACAAAATAAGAAATTTAGTCCCAGAGAGTTTAAGTGACTTGCCAAAGGTCATAGAGATAGTAAATAGCAGATATAGGGTTCAAACTCTGGTCCCATTACTAAAAATCAAGCACGTTTCCTACTTCATCATGCTAAACATGTGATTTTCCAACTCAAAAATCTTCCTTGAATCCTTATTATATCTATTAACTATATAAACTCCTGAACTTGGAATAATAATAATATTAACTAAGTTATGAAGTACCTACTATCTTCCAGGCACTGTGCTAAGTGCTTTATAATTATTATTATCCTGACAAGATCCCTGAGAGGTAGGTGATATTGTTATATTCATTTTACTGTTGAGGAAACTACAACAAACAAAGGTTAAGTCTCACAGATGGTATGTCTCTGAGTTCAGATTTGAACTCAGATCTTCCTGACTTCAGGTCCAATGGTCTATCGAGTGTGCCACCTACATGGCATTTAAAACACTTCATAATATGACCCAAGTCTATTTATTTGAGTTTATTTTAAACACTCTCCTTCACAATTTAGTCAAATTGGCTAACAAGTTTCTTGATTTCAGCATTCTATCTTCTATTCCCTAGTTTCTTTGCCTGGAATATACCTTTTCCTTAGACTTCCCTCTTAAAATTCCTAGCTTTCTTCTAAGGTTATTTGTTACCCTTTTTGTTAGTGGTTGTTTTCTTCTGAAATTATCATTTATATGTTTACATATTGAATTTCCCAATAAAATGTATACTCCTTGAGGGGAAGGGCTGTTTTTCATTTTGTCTTTGGATTCCTAGTGCTGAGCACAATGCCTTGCTCTTTCGTTCTCAAAGAAGACCAATGACATCATGGGTAATGTCTTGACTCAGGCATGAACTGGATTTAAGTGAGGTAGAGCTACACAGAGTTGTCAGCCTCCCTCTTCCTGAGTCATCAGAGTACAGTGGTGGGACAAAAATCAAGACAGTGATGGCTTCAGATGCAATGAATAACCTTGGTGATTTCAGTGCCTGACCTAACTCTAAGCATTCGACAGAGCCTGCTTCAGCAACCTTCATGGTCACTGGAACAAACTGATCTCATTTAGGGTGTGGCTGCCGTGCATGCCATTGCTTCTTGGATCCACAGGTAAGAGTTGGATGAATCAAACGGACACCAAAAGTGGATGAGCAGTCCTGAAAAGGGCTCAGCAAGCCCTTACACCAGTTGTGCTATACCTCCTGAACATCCAGAATGTCTAAGTTGAGGGAGCTGGGTTGGGTGACTTCTTATTGGTGCATTGTAGATGGAAGAGTTGTTCAGGTATGGGTTGGACTAGTAGATTCTCAATAATAAAATCTGCTTCTACTAAAAATTGGTGATTCTGTGACTAATGAACCTTTATATATCACCTCTTCAAGGGAAAAAAAATCTTAAAGCACAGGAATAAATTTGTTCTAAATGTAAAATTTTAGTCATCAGTGAAATGCTGTATGTGTCACAGTGGTAGTCGTGGTAGAGGAGTATGGCAGAGATAAGGAGAAGGCAATGCAAACTTGCTAGTGTCCCTAAAAGCACAATAGAATAGGAGACAGTCATGCTGCCTTTTGGTAACACTGATCCTCCATAGCCATGGAAAGTGTATTAGTGAAGAAACCATTTAGCTGTACTATAGCCTCTACAGACAGAAATAGATTCTCCACTGATCTGCATATACCATTGCAGTCTTTCCAGGTGTATAAGAGCTTAGCCTTCCCCTTACAAGTAAGGAAAGGCAATTAAGTTAGGAAACTTCAAACTTCATATATCTCTTCTGTGAAGCGACTAGGGTGATGCAATGGATAAAGCATTAGGCCTGGAGTCAGGAAAATCTGAGCTCAAATCTCAGTCTCAGATACTTGTTAGTTGTGTGACCCTGAGTAAGCCACTTGACATCTGTGTGTCTCAATTTTCTCAACTCTAAAATGGGGGTATTAATAGTACCTATATCCCAGGGTTATTCAAATGAGATAATATCTTTAAAGCTCATGTTATATAGTGAGCATTTAATAAGTGCTTGTTGTCTTCCTTTTCTAACACCATCCCTTGCTCACAGTAGGTCTCAAAGTCAGACAGAATTGAACAATATTTTATAAAATTTTAAGATTTTATAAAATGAATATCTCCCCATGTGGAACAAAACTTTTCCTTTTTTCCCCCAGAATTTATTTATTTTAAGTTTTCAACATTCATTTCCACAAGATTTTGAGTTCCAAATTTTCTCCCCATCTCTCCCCTACCCCCCAACCTAAGATGGCAAACATACTGATTACCCCTTCCCCCAGTCTGCCCTCTCTTATATTCCCCCCATCTCTCCCCTTTCCCCTTTTCCCCCTTATTTACTTGTGGGGTAAGATGGATTTCTATACCCCATTGCCTGTATATTTTATTTCCTAGTTGCATGTAACAACAATTTTTTAACATTCGTTTTTAAAACTTTATGTGGAACAAAGCTTTTTCAAATAACCATATATTTCAGTATCCTAGGACAAGTAATAGCATTGCTTACCTCATAAAAAAGTATTAGACAGCCAACCAATGTGTACAAAGGCACTAATATCATGCAAGGAAGCATGATAAGTAAATCAAAATTGTTTAAAAATAGGATGCCAAATAAGAACATAGAGATCTGAAAGATAATTGCAAATAGATTAGAATCACATACGATTTTCAATTATTTACAGAGTACAAGTGGACATATACTTTCTAGTATCATCAATTAGTTCCATGAATACATAATTAGAAAAAATGTTACAACTCCATGAATACATGACTTCAGATAAAACATTAGAAGAATGTTATAAATGAGAGACATATTCTTTGGAAGGAGGGGAAATTTCTAAGCATCTGGTAGAACACCTTGGAGTAGCCTTGGGAAGGCAAAAAAAAAAAAGCAAAGATCTCTGTGCAGCAAAACAAAGTTCTGGGAGCTCTGCCTCAGGGAAGTACTGAGTCAAAAAGAAGGACTAGGGTGGACTCAGGTAGAGGGGACCCCAGAGGGGCGTTCAGGGTTGAGCTGGACAGATCAGGAACTAGGATGCCTACACAGGGTAGAGCAACTGGAGTCTCCTCGCTATAAAAATGAGGCACAGAGACCCATCAGCTTGAGGCTGAGTTACCATGCTGGACCTTGAACTTCAGGGACACCTCTCCTTTCAACTTTTTTTGGTAAGATTGATTGGAGAAGTGTGCGAGTTACTTATGACACAAGACTACTGAGGGGGCCCTACACCTGGGGAGCATGAGATTAAGGAACAGAAGGAAAGCATAGGGTAGGTGAGAGCAGGATAAGAACTGAAAGGGCTAAACACTTCCTGGTGAGCAAGCAGAAGTTACTGGTGGCCCCATCCTGGACTCAAGGGACATTGTCATTGATTTTTGCTATTTTTTTTTCAGAAGCTAGCAGAATTCTTCACACAATAGATACTTCATAAGCATTAATTCATTGAAAAATCACTAAACTGCATTAAAGAGTTAAATATACAGAGTCTCTGAACTACTGGCTGAGGAGATACTATATTAGTTTAACTTGAATTTCGTAGAAAGATGAGTTTCAAGGGGGTAAAGAATGAGTTTCAAGGCAGTTAAAAGGGCTTGGGTTGCCATAGAGCAAGGCCTGGGACATGGTAGTCACTTAAGAAAGGCTTGTTGATTGATTGATTAAATTTACTACTGTACCATAAAACCATATAACCATATAGAACCATAAAAGGAGAAAATGATATTACCCTTGGGGTACTTTTGAACTAAATGATCAGTACTAGAGATGGTAGAAGAGGGTTGAGAGAAAGGTAAGTGTTACAGTAATAACACTTTACATACATAAGCAGAAAGATCTTAAGGATGTGTCTTGGAGATGGGGATGAAGTGGCCATAAAGAAGAAACCAGGATAGTCAGGATCCAAAAAGATTGGGTGGTTTTTTTCAACATTCATCTGACTCTAATAAGGTGAAATTCAATAGAGATAAATGTAAAATCTTACATGTGGGAACACATGCAAACTTTACAAGAATAAAATGGGGAAGGCCTGGGTTAGATGGCAATTGTTCAGAAAAAATTATAAAGGTTTTAGTGTTCAACAAGCTCTATATAAATCAACAATATGATGTAGCAGTCAAAAATTAAGAAAGGATAGCTCCAAAAAATAGAGTAGTGATAATTCCCCTATATTCTGCCCTCATTAATCTACATCTAGAGTACAGTGTTCAGCTCTGGACACTACAGTTTAGGAAGAATATCAATAAACTAGAAAGTATCCCTAGAGCAGGGAAACCAGTATGGTGAAGGGCCTTGAGTCCATTGAAATTGGAGGATTGTTTGAAGTCATTGGTTGTATTCAGTGTGAAGGAGAGAAGACTGAAGGAAAACATTTACTGCAATTAAGGATTTGAAGGGCTGTCATCTGGAAAAGGAATCAGCCTTGCTTTATTTGGCTTCAGAGGGGAGAAGAAAGAACATTAAGTGAAAGTTTCAAAAAGGAAAATTTGAGGAAGATGCTAAGAAAAACTTCCTAATAATTAGACCTGACCCAAAAAAGAATGGGTTATCTTAAGAGAGAGTGGGCTCCATTTCTTCCAAGCAAGGCTCAATGATCCCTTGTTGGGTATGGTATAGCAGGGATTTCTTTTTGTTATGGGTTGAACTCAGTGGCCACCTAGTTCCCTTATAATGTTCAAATTCTGTGATTGTTTGAAGTGGCTGAGAAATCTTCATCTTTTACAGCTCTGCTTCAAGAGCAGCATGTTTCACACTTTGGCTATGATTATGACCAATAAAACAATGTGATTTTTGCAAGAACTAGGTGGTTCCTGCAACCAAAGGAGATGTTGATATTAAAGAGATAGGCTAAAGTGATCACTAGGCTCTGAGCTTACTCTCTATAAGATGATCTCCATCCTGATTACCCTTCCTCTGGGTTTCATTTGAATATCATTCATACTCCTCATTTCCACAAAATATTTGGAGCTTCCTGACAACATGGTCCTACTACCACCATCCTCTGGAACAGAAGTCTAATTTCCTCGTAGTCACCTTACTCTCAAGGGACCTTATCATCCCACTATAACAGATAATATTTGGAAATTAACCATAGCATATGCATAATTCTGGGGCCCCATCCACAGTGATAGGCATAAGTTCCATACCCATCTGGTCCCTAAGATTGTCGACTTATTGAAATATAATGGATGGGGGGAGTAGAAATTGAAGGCTGATACACTAATCATAAATGACTGATACCAGTGCCTTGTAGACTTTCAACCAAAAGCATGTCTTAATTGTTGTATATATATATATATATATATATATGTATATATATATATATATATATATATATATATATATGTATGTATGTATGTATATCTTTTAGGAACAGAAGTAGATGTCCTTTGCATTAAGTTTCAAGGAAAATTCCTCAAATACAATTGGACATTGACTTTAATGGGGCAGACTACAACTCAAACCATACACGCCTAAGCATCCTATGTGAAGTAGCTCATACCCTGCATAATTTTGCCATGGGTGCTCTGCCCTATTGCTGGAAGACTTTCATTTTCTTTTGACATTACAAGGCAACCACCTCATTATCATTCCTTTCCCTGAATGCAATTCTTTGGAGAGAGATCAGAGAAGTAACTTACTTTCTGAATCTGACTCAGTAGAGTGAGTATGAGTTGGACTTTCCCTGGACCTTTTATACTTATACAAAGTTTACATGTGGAAATCCATCTACAGGAAAAATTATAATATTTATCTGATCATTAACTTACATCTCCTTACTTGCCCTTTTCCCGTAAAATTCTGGCTAAAGAAAAAAAAAACTATCATAAGTGGTCACAAATAAATCTATAGATCCAAGAACACTAAAACAGAAATCAGATTAGAATATACTAGAAAATACATGAGTGGGAAAAATCTTTGAATGGGAACTAGATAAGATCTCAGTTCAGCCAAAAGAGAGGGTTTGGTTTAACCCAAGGGAAAGTCTACAAAGTGTATAGGGAAACAAATTGTAAATCAGAGATATATAGAGGATCTGGCTTCCTTTACACATCTTCATCTTCCAAAGTCTTTGTTTCTCTCTCCATGGGTTCCTTGTGAAGAGGTTATTCAAATACATACCTTTCTTCCAAAAGTTCTGGCACCACTTCCACCCCTTATATAAGTACTCAGTGTCATATTGCACTCAACATTTTTTCTCCAATTAGGAGTCACGTTTATGCTTATAAAGAAATATGCAAATTGTCCAAAGCTCCTTTGGAAGCCCAATTATAAAGAGATTTGCAAAAATTATGAATCAATAAAAGTACTTCTTATACAATTAGACATAATAGAAAATGTGATGCACTTGGTTAAAGTTCTAAAGACCTTGGAATGCTAAACCTTTTTGTCACTAACCGTCCTCATGGCTTTGGATAAGCATATGTAATGTCTTTGTTTCTTAATTTCTTTGTCTTTAAAATAAGAAGTGGCTGCATTAAATCATTTCTCACATCAGTTCTCTAAAAGTCTGATTCTATTCTTTTCAATGAAACAAAAGAGTTCAAGACATGAATAGACACTAAGAGAAATAGGTAAAGATATAGATAGAAGCCAGAGGTAGTAGAATGATTCAATTGTAATGAAAATGTTTGGTGAAATACTACAGATTTCATAGTTCATTACACATATGAAAAAGACAGTATTTAGCTTCGCAGGTAAAAATGAAATTTAACATACAGTGTGTTCTGTACTTACAATAAAAAAGCAAAAAAACCAAAGGCCACTATTTTTTCTCCTCTTACGAAAAATGAATGAAATCACATATGTGAAAACAACAACAGATGCTGCATAACCAATAGTACACACGATCTGAAATTAACAGAAAAGGATATATTAAATACTAGAAAGGCAAATGCTATCTGGGAAAATATGTCAAATTCTAAGAACTATGTACCAGGAGGTATTCTGTAAGACAGACATGAGGTGGCACAGAGACCATGCCAAGACCTGGAAAGATTATTCTGCCCCGATGCTTACCTCTGTGTTTAGCAAACTCCTTCCCCACCCCCTATCCCAGTCACCATAATGCAAAATTCATACATCACCTATGTGTAAACCTCAAAACTCAACTTCCCAATCCCCTTTAACCACCACCCTATGTCTCCAGTGCCCCACTCCAGATCTATTTGTCCCTTCCACTGTGCCATGTGGAAATCCAGTTTTATTATTAACAAGCTTCCTTTCATTTTCAACTTCTAAATTTCCTTGTGTCTTCTGGCAATCACAGATGGTCAGTAATTTAGGGTCATCCAGGAGAAGCTGCTTCTTCTCTCCTACTTGGTTCTGATATGGCACACTGGTTCTAGATGATTAGGAGGTATGTCAGAATGCTCCTTGCTCCCTACTCTCAGTTCTAGACTTCACTTCTGCCAACATCACTCAGTTATTTCTCACCCTTTGATGGTTATAATATACAAGTTTATTACCCAATCCAAATCATGATGGATATTATTTACTGGTTACCAAGTCATTCTTTCTCCTTTCTCAATTCAATTCTTTGTTTGTAGTCTTCCTTTCCAGCTCAAGCCTTTCCCTTAGTCTAGGGGACTTCAGCATACAAGCTGACCTTTCTTCAAATACCATAATCTCTCATTTTATCAATTTATTCAACTCCTATGAATTACTTTGCTACTCCAACTCAGCTACACATAAGGATTGTCACACTCTTGATTTTACCATCCACATACGTGCTTCCATGATCCCCACCCCTCAGTACTTTGCTAGGCCATTACTCCTATTTTAATTACACTCTCTTCCCTTCCCAGTCTCTACCTTTAACTAATTCACAGTACTCTCTCCTCTAACTCTCAAATACCTTTACCCCTTGCCTTATCCATCCTTCTGTCTATACCTACATGTTGTGTCCCTTGTTAGAACATAAGCTGCTTGAGAGAAGAAACTATTTTGTCTTTGTTTCTATAGTGTCAGCATAATGTCTAATAGGCACTTGATAAAAACTTGCTAAATGATTTTTGAAAAAAATAATTGTATAGTACAAGCATGCTCCAGTTCTTTCCTATATGATAAACATTATTGAACATTTGTTTGATTGTACAGCTCTTAAATCATAGACTTACTATGAAAATTTCTTTGTTCTCTAAATTTTGTGACTTACCTGAGCAAACAGGATTAAAGTTGTTGGCCATCCCTCATCTGTATTATTTATAAGGTAGTTAATGACATACATGAAAAAAAGAATCAAGCAATATAAAGGAATATCCACCAGTGCCTGCCCACACCAGTATGCTGAGGGGTAGAGTCCTGAAATCCATAGCTGGGACTGAGCTTTTATCTGATGGAGAAATAGAAGCGATACAAAGTGGTTTTGAAAACTGAAATTTGGAGAAATTTTAACAATATCAGTTACATAAAAATCTGCATTTCTAAAATAATGCTGCATACATCTTAGACACATTATATGGACCAAACTGTAGATTAATTCAAAATAGCATAGCGTCTTCCCTCAAAGAGTTTATAATATTGAGGAAGGAGGTATAGAATAAGGAAAGTAAACAAATAAGCATAATAAAAGGTAGAAAGTGCTAGGGGTAAGGGGGAAAAAAAGGAGGGAAATACTTAGTGGAAATGTGAGGTGTTGAGGAGTAAAGAGATCACATTTAGCCAGGACTGATGTCAGTGGGGAGGGGGAGTTATTAGTATGTGGAAGATCATAGAATGTCTCATGGAGTAGGTAGAACCTGAGCTTGGCCTTGAAGGAGAAAAATAAAAGTATTTCAATAGTTGGAGATTAAGGAAAAGTACATACTAGGCACAAGGAAATGACTTCCATCAAATCACAGAGAGCCCAAGACAAAATGAAGAAGCAAATACGGTCCAAGTGAACAAAGATAGATTTCAATTAGTTTTTAGAGAGTCTTAAATACTAGGCTGAAGTATTTGTATCTTAACCTTCAGGGAACTGTTGAAGGTTTTTGAGTAGGGGGTAGGAGGTATGTGACATGGTCAGGCTTACATATTAAGGAATGAAAATGTCCCCTCTATGAAAGATATATCGAATAAAGGAGACAGAGAAGACAAGAAAGACCAGTTATGAAGCTACCTCTGGGTAAAAGGTGATAGGATTTGAACAAATGTCATACCCATATATAAGAATGCAGAAATGGAGAGAGATGTGAAAGGCTTTGTGGGAACAAAATAAATACTGCATGCCTCATCTTTGCTCCCTACTCCTTTACTTTGTTCTGCTGCTTGCTATGAATCTCTTGGTTCCTACTGGGGCATTGAAGGTGAAAGCTCCTCTTTCATTTATTCCAAAAATGAATGTCAGGAACTTTGGGCAGGTCTAAAATCATTCTTTGAATACAGGTCCTTCCATTGCTCAGCATGATCTCTTCTCCACAACTCTCTCTTTTCTCATTCTAGACCCCTGTGACCCCTTGTGGCCATGCTTTCTAGTTAGTCTCTGAAAATCCTTCTTCTATGCCTGGGGAAAGAGCATCATCAACTTTTCAAACTCAAGCTAGATTGCAACACTAGTTACTCTGGCCACAGATCTCTGAGGTTCCTCCTGGTGATTTGTTGTCAGATCTCCACATTTCCAAACCATTGACATGCCATAGCAATTGGGGATCTCACAGGTGTTGCCATGTGACATGCAATGAAGCCTAGACCTTGTAATGCTACTTCTTTTTACATCATTCAGGTTGGTGGAAGCATAAGGAGAGTCTAGGCTTGGTGATACCATACAAGTCTAAAATTGGTTGAGACATTCCTTCTACAATGAGCTATATGAAGTAATGGGAAGAAAAGTCTTGTGCAGTGAATCAGGGAACTTGGGCTCTAAATCTAGCTCTGCTATTATTTGCCTTTGTGTCCTTGGAAAAGTAACTAAATCTTTCTTAAATGCGATATTGAATTTCAATAGGTCAGTTAGTTTTGAACTTCTATGAGATGAAAAATAGATATCTAACAGTTGAAGAAATTCCATGCATAAATATATGGGGTTGTATAAACAGCCTTCTTTCTGAAGACAGTATATTTTTATTGTAGTTTTTGAATGGAGAGAATTTTCTGCATTAAAAATCTGATAACTAGTAAATCCTTCATCTAACCATTTAAAACAATGTTAATCACACCCATGGAGGGATAGAAATGAAAGCTGTACCAAGTGTTCTATAAATTAACTTCCATAGATTATTTAAGGAGAAAAATCAATGTCTATAAAACATTACAACTACAATTACAAAAAAAGTTAGAATTTTAGTTACTCATGCTTACTTTATAATCACTGATGCTGCCCATTGCAATATAAGGAGAAATGCTGGTTGCAATAAACATGCAGAAAAAGGATGCCTCCATAAAACCAACCCCTATGGATACGTCATCCTGAAAAGTGAAGAATAAATATTTTAAGTTAGTAAATTGTGAGCAGTAAATCAGAAAAATCATAAGTAATTATTAAATTTTTATTGAAATAAATAAAAATACTCAAAGTTATACAACTTGTTCTCCATCAAAAAGTCCAAAAGGTGTTACATTTGGAGAAGATCAAGTCAAGCATTGATTAAGGGCTTACTATGTTCCAGGAAGTATGCTAAAACTGTTAGAGAATGTTTTTAAAAGTCCCTACTTTCAAGGAATTGTAGACCAAAATAGAGAGACAAAACAGAAACCACAAGGTGCAAACAAGATAGTGATGAAAGAAGATAGTCAACAGAGGGAAGGCATTAACAGGAAAAGGGGGTCGGGGAAAACTTCTTGTAGAAATTAGGATTTTAGCTGAGACTTAAATATAGAAGAGACTTGAAGTAGGGTAAAAATATCTCCACATGATAAAATTTCACCTCTGTTACCAATGGAAACGAGGAGCTCTGCCTGCAGAATCATTATATACCTCCTAGGCTGAATTTTCAACAGAGTTTATCCTCTCTCAGCTCCCTTTTCTCAAAAGTGTCACACCTACGCACTGGAGCAAACAAAGTATGTGATTGCAGGTGCACACAGCCACTCAGAGAAAACACACATCACGCTTGCCTCCATCCTCCTTCTACAGAGGTTTAGCAAGCCATAAAGACAAAAGGAATAGGAAGGCAGAGCCAAGATGACAGAGTAAAAGCAGGAACTTACTTGAGCTTGCACCCCAACCACCTACACTACCTGTAAAAAAAAAGGACTCTAAGCAAATTTTAGAGTTACAAAACCCACAAAATGACAGAGCGAAACAAATCTCCTGCTGAAGGCAGTCTGGCAGGCTGACAGGAAGGGTCTATCACATGGGCTGGGAGCAGAGCACAGTCCCAGTGGGACACACAGGCACAGACCAGTGGCACAGAACATTCAGAACAGACCTCAGGGGATTAAATCACTGGCAGCTGTGACAGTTTCCAGACTTCTCAAGCCATAAATATCAAAGAGAAAATGAAAGGTCAGTAGGGAAACTCTGTTGGACCTCGGTGAGAGAAGAGCATGGTCTGGCTCTGGCACCCAGGGCTACTTCCAGCTCTCCAGGCCCACAGATGATGGGGGAACCAAGCTGACTGACCAGAGGGCAATTGCAGAACTCTCTTTGTTGTCACTGAGGCAGGATTCTCTTGCTTTACCCTGTTCGAATCTGGGTCGAAGTCTTGGGTGGCAGTCCTGGGGTGAGGAGGAGTACTGGCGTAGCAGAGCTTGTTGAGGCTGTGGAGAGGCAGTCTTCCTCACAGTTGTGAGGCAGGTGCCTAGAAGAAGCTCTAACAACAGCTGCGCAAAACCCCAGAAATTTGGGACACAGAACTCTCCACTCTGGAAGCAGAGTTCTATCATGGCAAAGAGCTAAAAAGTCAAGTGTTTGGCTGACAAGATGAGCTAACAGAGTAAGAGAAATCAGATTATAGTATCATTCTTTGCTGACAAAGATGATCAAAGCATAGAAACAGAAAACAACAAAGTCAAAACTCCTGCATCAAAAACTTACAAGAAAAATACAAACTAGTTGCAGGCCATGGAGGAGCTCAAGAAGGATTTTGAAAATCAAGTAAGAGAAGTACAGGAAAAATTGGGAAGAGAAATGAGAATGCTGTGAAAATCATGAAAAACAAGTCAACAGCTTGCTAAAGGAACCCCCCAAAATACTGAAAAAGTAGCACCTTAAATAATAGACTAACTCAAATGGCAAAAGAGATCCAAAAAGTCAATGAAGAGAAAAATGCCTTAAAAAGCAAAATTGGCCAGATGGAAAGGAAGTTCAAGAGCTCACTGAAGAAAACAATTCCTTCAAAATTAGATTGGACCACATGTAAGCTAATGACTTTATGAGAAATCAAGATATTATAAAAACAGATGCAAAAGAATGAAAAAATAGAAAGCAATGTGAAACATCTCATTGGAAAAACCACTGACCTAGAAAATAGATACAGGAGAAATAATTTTAAAATTATTGGACTACCTGAAAGCCATGATCAAAAAAAGAGCCTTTCAAGAAATTATCAAGGAAAACTGCCCTGATATTCTAGAAGCAGAGGGTGAAATAGAAATTGAAAGACAAAAGGAATAAATTCAGGAACCAAAAATTACCGCATTTGTGCTCTCATGAAAGCATGGTAATGTTCCAAGGTGCTGGAGACACAAAAATCAAAAACAACATAATTTGTGTATTCTAATACGAAACTTATAACATCTACATAAATATATATACTATAAGGTAGAATGTAATAAGGGCAAAGAAAAGATTCACATAAAGCATTCTAAGAAAATTAAAAGAGGTAGAAGTGATCCTATCTATTGACCACTTACCCTGCTAGAGCCCATGAATGAGAAGTAACATGATCAACCTCCAGTTGTGTTCTTCCATCCCTATGGCTATTGCTCAGGACCAACACAAAGTTGTGTTTCATATCTGGAATATTCTATCACCTGACATTTTCCTAGGTTCCCTTCAAGTCTTGGCTCCACCTTCTGCAAAAGATTTCTACCAGTCCTCCTAGCTGCTTGTTCTTTCCTCACATTACTTTCCATTACCTTTCATCTACTCTCCATATTTCTTATGTGTATGTAGTTGTTTACATTTCTTCTCTTTTGAATGGGACTTCCTAGAGGGAAGAGAACTATTCACTTTTGTCTTTACAAATCAGAACTAAGCACAGTGCCTGGCACACGGTAAGTACTTAATGAATGTTTGTTGACTGATTTCAGGCAAGTAATCTTTGACCCTTCCTTCTTCATCTTTTATATTCCCCCTAGCCCATGATTTTCTTTTTTTTGAAATGTCATTTGAGTACACACTTTCCATTCCATTACTACTATTGATTAGGACTACAATCCTAAACCTCCTGATAGTTCTGGGTTCATTTAAGGCATTAGAATATAAAGGGAATGTAAGAACGTTAGAGTTCAGATACACATGTGGATTTTAAAGATTAAAATTGTAGGAGGCCGCCCAAAATGTTGGAGTAATAAGAAGCAGTATAATCCAGCTCCCCAACAATAACCTCAGACTGACATCAGATTAAGTTAGTGACTAGAAATCTAAGAAGTAACCACAGGGGGTCATCTTTCTAATAAAAGATAACAAATTCAACACAAAAGCAAATGACCAGGATAGGACAGCTGGAACAGTTGTGGGCAAGGATTATAGCTCCAGACCCCTAGAAGAGAACAGAGCCATAGCATTGTCTCTCTGACCCAAGAGAAAGGACTTACTCATTTCTGACTCAAGAACAATGCTACAATTCTATTGCTCTGACCCTAGAGCAGGGAATCTAAGACTCAGCTCCCAGCCACAGTGACCAAGGTGCTACTCAAGAAAGGGGATTACAGAATTCTGACTCTGCCACTTATTAACTACATGGCATCGGGGAACTGCAAAATTCTCTTTATAAGTTTCCTCACTTATGAAATAAGATGGTTGGTATAAATATTTTGGTATATATGGGAACTTTCTTTTTACAGTTGACCTCCTTGGTCAAAAGAAGACAACCATTAAAAAGAAACATTATAAGGGGCAGCTAGGTGGCACAGTGAGTAGAGTGCTGGCCCTGGAGTCAAAAGGACCTGAGTTCAGATACGGCCTCAGACACTTAACGCACACACAAACAAAAACTTAGCCATGTGACCTTGGGCAAGTTACTTAACCCCAATTGCCCTCTAAAAAGCAAAAGAAAGAAAGAAAGAAAGAAAGAAAGAAAGAAAGAAAGAAAGAAAGAAAGAAAGAAAGAAAGAAAGAAAGAAAGAAACATTATAGCATCAGAGGTATCCAAATATCCATCCTAGAAGATCATAATTCCATAACAACTGCAAGGAGACACTCAAAGGATAAAAATAAATTTTCCACAAGGAATACATGAATACCTGGAAGAAATAAAGCAAGAAAAAAATGAAATTATAGAGGAAAGAATTAAAAAGAGAATAAACATCTTAGAAAAATGGTAAAGTTTAAATATTAGAAGAGACGAAAGGGAAATCAATAAGATAGAAATAGTGGAGGGGGAATCAAAAGATTAAAAAAATAGAATTAAAAGTAAGGTATTTGTTATTATGCTGTGTGCTAGAGTGTATAAAAATGACTCACAGGGAAAACTGTTCAATCACACATAATTTAAATCATCAGACTAACCAAAAATCATTTACAAGACACTCTGAAATCTGTGAAACACTTTAAGTATGTTCTCTCAAGAACCCTATTACTTTCTCCATTTGACAGATGAGGAAATTGGGCATCAGAGAGGTCAGTGACTGTCCTGGAAGAGCATTGGAAGAGAAGCAGATCATCTCTATTAGAAATCACTGATGCTGATCATATTCTTTCTCTTTCATCACCCTCAGAAGAATTATAATTAAAAATACGATGGAAGCTAAGAAAGGAAATAATAATGGCAGGGAAATCTGTGTAGCAAAATTTTATATATATATATATATATATATATATATATATATATATATATGAAATAATGATAATATAGTGCTTACTATGTGCCAGGCACTGTGCCGTGTTTTAGAATTGTCATCTTATTCTAGCCTCACAACAATCCTGAGTAGTTGCTATTATTATATCCATTTTACAAAGGAAGAAACTGAGGCAAATAAAGGTTAAGTGACTAATTCAAATATATAAGAACAAAAGACAGTCTTAAGTAGATATATGGTCAAAGGATAACCTAACTCTGAGGTTCTACCTCATAGCTATCAGATTTGCAAAGATAACAAAAAATGGGGGGGGATATCAAATATTGGAATATCAGTTAATTCATTGTTGGAGCTGTGAGGTAGTCCAACCACTTGGTAATTTGGGGATGTAATATAACAAGTCACTAAACTGCTAAACTAAGGGACAATGGTTATGGAGCACTGCATGTATATACATATGTATGTACTTATATGAATATATATTATATATGATCCTTCGATCTGTTGCTTAGCTTTGCCAGTCAACTGATTTTTTTTTCAATTCTTTATTTTAAGGGATAACTCTCTAGAAAAGGGAGTAGGGAAGAATACAGATAAGGTGATATAAGTAGATATTTCTAAATTAAATATAAAATTAAAAGAAATCAAGAAAAGACAAATTTTATAAGAATATGATTGAATTAGACTGTTCTAAAGTGTTCTCATACCTTAATTTTTCCGGAACCTGTGGCTTATATTACCAAGTAATCATGAAAATTTTAAATTATGTTTATTATGCTCTTCTTAGTAAAGTAGCGAAGTATAATATACATTTTGGAAAGATTTCCCCTAAAAGTTCTTAATAAGGAGAGGGGAAAAGACTTCATGGTTAATAAAAGATTTCATTTATCTAAAAAGGTCACTCTCTAAAACATTATATTTACTGACAGTGCTGGATAAATGAAGCATTACTAAACTTACGTGAAAAAACGTGCTCCTCCTTGTTTGAATATGTTCTGATGGGTTAAAAATTCCAAGTAGTCCATTGCTAATAACACCCATGAGAACAGGAAAACAGTTCAGCCTCTTGGTATTGCATGCAACTGAAAACCTGTAATGCTGAAGAATGATAAATGTGAGCTCTTAAAGTGAAGTTTTGGTGTATGATGCATGAAAACATTATAAATCCCAATGTTCTGGCTAAGGTCCTGAATGAGGTTAATGTTGGCATTAACAACATTTGGCAGCATAGCTTATTTGTGTTCAAGAACTCAGGATTTTGAAACTGTCAGCTAATGTTGATATTGGGAACAATGGCTACTTTATATGTATATAGAAAAACAGTATATTTTGAATCACCATTTCCCAAACTAATTAAGCCATGGAACACTTTGAAGTTAAAAAGAATCAGTATGGAAATCTTAAATATTCATTAGAGTGGGGGAGTGCTAAGGACATATAAAGCCTCCAGAATAAAGAGAAATCAGAGAAAATTTATAAATAACACAGACTAAATTTAATCTTTTTTTTGCTTTTTGGAGGGAGAAGGCAGGGCAATTAGGGTTAAGTGATTTGCCCAAGGTCACATGGCTAGTAAGTGTTAAGTGTCTGAGGCCAGATTTGAGTTCAGATCCTCCTGACTCCAGGGCCAGTGCTCTCTATTCACTGCGGCACCTAGCCATCCCAATTTAATCTATTCTCATAATAAAAATTATTGCTCATGGCATTTTACATATAATTAACTTTAAATTTAATATTTTAGAAAAAATACATCCAGTCTTGATTAGAAACATCAAGAGTTTCATGAAATAATGTTAAGGACACGCTGCCTCAAATGATTTTTAGCCAGCAATATCCTAAAAGTCCAATAGATGGCAATATTTTGCCATTGAAAGTAGATTTTAACTTCACAGGGAAGATACTACCCAACAAAATCCCACTTTTCAGAAGTGGTTAGGTCCCTCCAATTCCAGTTAAATGAGATAATTGACCTTCTAGTTTAAAATAAAAAAATAAATTTTCTAATACAAATTCTGATATTTTTGTCCTATCTTTTCCTTATCAGAGGAGTTGATCAATTTTTCTTTTTTAAATTGTAAGTTTTATTATATACGCCAATAAATTTAATTATTCCCTTTTGTATCAGTTAATTTGTCTTATTTAATATTTTATTTCAATCAGCAAAAATCTACCTTCTCACCTTCCAAACCACTTCCCCCATTTAGAACAAAAGAAAAAAGAGCCAATCAAAAACTATAACTATAATAATCAAAAACTAATAATGCAACTGTCTGAATGTGATTTGAAAGGAGACACAAATACCTAGCATCTCCTCTACCAACCTCAAGTTTACTTTAAAGAAAAAAAAATACAGCAAGAATAATGAAAAGCTAGATGGGTTTGGAGTTTTCTTCTTTTTTTTTAGTTATTGTGGTTATACTTCTGTAATAGTAGACAAGTAAAGTACTATTTTATTTTTAAAATATGATTTGCTGTCATTGTATTGTATTCAGTGCAAAGTTGCTGTTTTTCTGAATTTCCTTAAGACTTTAAAGAGAAATGGAGAAGAAATTAATGCAGTTTGTTTTCTCCTCTTTTCTTTCAGAGTAGAAATTAGAAATGAGTGGAAGAAACTTTAAGACATGACCTTCCAAGGTCAATGGCCTTGACAGTTATGTTGTACAAACACTTAAGTCTCTTAAAATAATTTATGAATTGCTTTTGCCTAAGGTTTCAGATGGCAGGCTTTCCATTACAAAACAGAGATCAGCATCTCTGACCTGCAAATAAATGGTTGACAATTACACCTCATTTCTGAATAGAGTAAAAGTCCCTAAGAGCAAAAAATAGTTCCTTATGGGTTTTGTTTTTGCTTTTTGGAGGGCAATTGGGGTTAAGTAACTTGCCCAAGGTCACACAGCTAGATTTTTTTGTTTGTTTGTCTGTTAAGTGTCTGAGGCTGGATCCAAACTCAGTTCCTTCTGACTCCAGGGCCAGCATTCTACTTACTGCGCCACCTAGCCACCCCCAAATGTATTTTTTTCTTTTCTTTTCTTTTCTTTTTTTTTTTGGAGGGCAATTGGGGTTAAGTAACTTGCCCAAGGTCACAAGGCTAGGTTTTTGTTTGTTCCTTATGTTTATAGTGGCATATCTACAAATTGATTTGCCTTTGTTTTAGTAAAATTTTGTCTTTAAATTTACATGGAGCTCTGAGGGATAATATCTAGAATGAACAAAAAGTGAGAAATTTAACTTTGGGCATAATTATTTGAATAAATATGAGCAATACCCACAAATGAATTTACCACCTAGCACTACACATTACTTTTGTCTTCCTAGATACACTCATTTTGGTTGATATTAAGAAGCTGGAAAACGTTAATATAAACCAATTTTAGAGTTAGCCATAGCAAATTTACCTTTTAAATACTCTTTTACATTCTTTTCATTGCTTAAGGCATACACAAATTGAAAAAATTAGCATTTTTGAACACAATATAGACATACATATATGACTGTATAGAAGATATTTAAGGGGATTATTTTCACAAACTTCAAAGTAGATATTTTAGTAAATAAAATTAACATTTTATTAGCCAAGGGTTGTAAGTATTATTATTAACAATATGTATTAACAAATTAAAACATTTTATTATATTTTGAGTCTGGGAAATGAGGTTGAAGTACAACTCATTCATTATCCAAATACATTAAAATGTTTTCTTCATAAATATGATATATATATGACCTATTTCACAGAGTTATACAGAAAGTGTTTTATAAAGCTATGCAAATGTGAATTATTGTTATTATAGAAATATAGTAATCATTTTGTTTGACAGAGTGAAGATAGAAATAGCCCTGGAACAAATCATTAGCTTGCTTTTATTATGTTATATTTAGTGTTCTGTGGACTATCGCTTAGGTAGAAGAAAAAAAACCTGAAGTTGGACAAAAGTATTAGAATATAAACTCATCTTCTATAGGCTCATTAAAAACATCCTTGATTTAACCCCAGTAAAAGACAGGATGATGGAGGTCATATGTAGGTCATCCAATGCTTACATAGCTATTTTTTTCTTATAAATCCTTATAATTTCAACACTTTTCATTTATTAGAACTTGGAGGTTAGGAGTATTTCGTGTGGTGGCATCTATTCAAAATGACTTCCCTAACTTTTATGTACTGATGTTATGTCTGGACAACTGTAGGTAATAAACATGTCTCTGATGATGCTCCCTTTACCATAAAATTTATTGATTTCGTTCTCTAGGCAATTTTGAGGTCTGCAGTTGTAATATGGAAATTTGTCATTTATTAGTCAATGAAAGATAGTGAGTTTGTGATGTAGGGCTCTAGTCAACAAGTTATGTTTTGTAGGCTAGGTATTAAATTTTTATAGTCTGAGTAGCATATTACACAGTTTCAATCTTTGTATGATCTCTATTCATCCCCAAGCCAGGCTCTTTAAGGGACAGCCTTTCTGTAATTTCTTCCAAGATAAGCCCTTTCATCTCCATAAACAAATAATGCCATGTTCAGCTTTTCTTTGTCAACATATTGTTGGCTAAGTTCATGTGAATTTCACTCAAGGAGGGCTTTTTGATTCTGCCTTTGGAATTTAGATGGTCCATACACTTCATCTAGATTTATATTTAACAAGTCCAACAATTTTACTTGTCAGGCTTTACTATTGTTCAGTGAAATGTTATCTTGTTCTAAGAGTTTTCTTTTTGTCTCTACCTTTTTTGGACACACAGTAAGAATTTTACACTCACTAAGACCAACTGACATTTTGATATCATTTGGAAAACATTCTAAGAAGTGAAAAAGTTGTTTAATGTGTTTTTGTAGTGGAATCCTATAATTTGATGTCATCAAGGTATATTAGGCTATTAATAAGATGCTTTGGTTCCACTCCTTTAACTTAGAAGTAATAATTGGTTCTATTTGGGAGCTATAATAATAGTGAAGGCTAAATAGAACTATGATGGACTTAAATTTTTCTCCCTGAAAAATACCATGATTTATGACAATTTTTAATATTATTGTCTTGGTTTCATGTTTTAAATAGAGAACAGTTTTCCATGTAGAAATCAAATAATCTAGCATAATCTATACTTGTATCTACTTTTATATAGCTATAATTTATTTCTAAAAAGTCTTGAGTGAAGAAAGTCTAAAATTTTGCAATAATTAAGAAAGACAGTATAAATGTCAGCACATTTTTGGATAATTCATTCAACAATTACTGAATAAATAAATAAATTGCTCTTTATACTCATAAGATTTTTTAGTGCACAGACCTTTAATAGGTCTCTCAAGTCACTTCTGTCAAGATGGTATTTAATCTTCATTCTTAAGGACTATCATTTGATAGTTTTACTTTCATCCTACAGTTGTTACCATGGCAATGACCAACATAAATCCTAGTGTGCCCAGGTCCAGACACATTTTTATACTTTTTATCAACTATTGTTGGAGAATGCATAATGGCTATAATAAATGGTAGCCTTAAATAAATTATTCTGTTCTGGTATAATTGATCTACTGGTAAATTATCATTAATTTAATCAGACTCAAAAAGAGAATTTAGAAATTCCAAACAAAGTATGTTCATCTCCTTTTTTAACATCATCTGAGACATGGGCATTTTTTTTCATACACTTCATTGCTTGATATAACTTCTTGTGTTAAGTAAAGATTTTAAATTACCCCATATTCTTCAGCTTTCCTTCCTTCAAATTGTGGTAGCTCCTAAATTTTTTCTGTTTTGTCTGTTACAATAGTCTGCTGGTGAATCTGCCCAATACTGTCTCCATTCAGCAAGTAAAGTGATTTTCTTAAAACACAGGTCTGACCATGTCATCCCACCTACTCAATAAATTTCAGCGGCTTCCTATTACCTCCAGGAGAAAATAAAATATCTTCTTTTTGGCATTCAAAGTCCCTCATTTCCTAACCTTTTCCTACCTTTCTAGTCTACTTATACCTCACTCCTTGACACATATGATATTGGTCTCCTTGCTGTTCTAAGATCGAGACATCACAACTCCTTGCTCTAGACATTTTCTGTGGCTGTCTCCTATGCCTACAATGTTCTGCTTCTTCCACTGTAACTACTGACCTTCCTGGCTTCCTTTACACTCCTATTAAAATACCATCTTTTATGGAAAGTCTTCCCTCACCTCTCAATTCCAGTGCTTTCCCTCTTTTAATTATTTTCTATGTATTTTGTATATAGTTTGCTTGGTATTTGTGTATATATGTATTTACATATTGTTTCCCTCATTAGATTGCATGCTCCTTGAAGGCAGGGACTGAGGTTTGTTTGTTTGCCTCTTTTTGAACCTCCATCACTTAGCATTGTGTCTGGTACATAGTAGGCTCTTAATAAATGTTTTAACGATTAATTTATTGATTGATTGGCTAGACATAGGAAGAAAATTATTTCCTATGATTGTCCTATGCTTCATTGGTCTGGAGTTAGGAAGACCTGGGTTCAACTCTGGTTCACCTCTGTAAGCCTCATCTGCAAATTAGAGTAATAATAGCACCTACCTCCTCAGGTTGTTGAGAGGATAAAATGAGATAATTGCAAAAGTGCCTAGCACAGAGCCTATCACATAGTAAGCACTCTATAAATGTTGTTGTTGTGTCATTTTAGTCAAGCCCAATTCTTCATGACTCCTTTTGGGGATTTCTTGGCAAAAATACTAGAGTAGTTGGCCATTTCCTTCTCCAGTTCATTTTACAGATGAGGAAACTGAGGCAAATAGGGTTAAATGACTTGCATGAATAGCTAGTAAGTGTCTGAGGCCACATTTGAACTCAAGTCTTCCTTTCTGTATAGGTCAGGCACTCTATCCACTGTGCTGCCTAATTTCTCTGATATAAATGTCAGCTAATGCTATTGTCAGTAATACATTGCTCTAATACTTGGAGCTGAGGGTACCATCAACAAAAAATATGAAGTTCCTGCCTATAATATCTGTTTCTGATTTGGTATCATAAGATACTGGCATATAATGGAAACAATCATGTCCAGTTTATTTCAAGCATAAGTTTGCTCACTTTAGTGATGAACACCATCTGTACTGAAGTGTTTCCAGCATGTGGGGTATGGGTATTTCTGATTCTGTAACATCAGAACACAAAGTGCCCTCCATGCCAACTGTCCTTCAAGTCAATTTGATCATTGAACTGGTTTTGTGTAAGGTCAATTTATAACCCTAAACTACCCAGATCTATTTCTTTAACTCCTAGGATCAATTACATCACACTAACTTAGGTGCTAATCCAATAAATGGTATCTTCATAGTCTAGCTTGCTAGTATTTCAGTATTTCTGTCGGGCCTTCACAGCTACCATAATAGTCCCAGAATAGACACTCTATGTATCACCTTGGCTTGTATCTCTTACTTTTCCTTGCTCAAGACCCACTCCCTTTGAGAAACAGATGATGGGTTGGATTTTTCAAGGTGGTAATGGTAGTGGTTAATGTTATCATTGCTATTGTTATGGACAAGAGCATCTCACAAAGGTTTTTTTGTTGTTGGTTTTTTTGCAGAATATTATATCATCTTTAAGAAGGAACAAAGGGGTTTCTGAATTAGTAAAATATAAGTTAGATGAATTGCTATGTTTCTATTTTTGTTAATTGTATCATGGCTTAAACCCTTTAGTTAAATACATGCATGCACACACACACACATGCACTCATGCATTCGCACATAAAGGAATAGAGAACATACCTTTTATTTACCAGAGATTATGATGGCTCTAGAGAACATACCTTTTGTTTACCAGAGATTATGATGGCTCCATTATATGATGGATCTTCTATACCATTTTTATTCCTAAAGTTAGCTACTTCCAAAACAATATTCTGACGTTTTAATGAACGTACAAAATCTTCAAGACTTGATCCTAACATGTAGGGAATAATAGAAGACAGGATTCAATCACGAAAAAGTACACAAAAAGCTAATTTTATTTTAAAACTCATTAAAATGTAAATAGATTTGATCAACCTACTATACATAGAAATATCAAATTTCCCAGAATGTAAAAAGGTTTACTTGTGAACATTGTAATCCTTATACAAATAAACATTTCATTCTCATGATTTATG
>WOXC01007376.1:115000-119412 GCA_011680675.1 Gymnobelideus leadbeateri | reverse complement strand
CAGGGATGTGTGTGTGTGTGTGTGTGTGTGTGTGTGTGTGTGTGTGTGTGTGTGTGTGTGATATAATGGAGAGAGGCAGAAAACCACTCTTCTAGACACAGGAGAAACCTGACTTTGAATCCGGTTTCTGCCCCATGTTGGCTGTGTGACTCATTTAACTTTGTAGTGTCCTGAGCATTGCTCAAGTACTATATGTTCTGAAGAGTTTCTGAGACTTTCCTCACTGTGAATTCCTTTCACTACTGAAATCCCAGGTCTGAACAAATTCATTGGCCCTCTCCCTTTTCCTATTTTCTTTCTTTCCTTATTCTACTTCTGTCCTTCTATATCTGTGTCTCTGTCTTCCTACTCTCTATTTTTTTATTCACTGCTTGTACATCTGTTTCTGTCTCTCTGTCTTGTCTCTCTTTGTCTCTCCTCTCCAAATGAACTGGATCAGGAATCCTCTCAATGGCCACATTATCACATCCATGTTAATTATGTCTCAGTTTCTTTTGGCCCTAGGCTACATGTGCCACAAATAGAGGTGGAAAGAACCTCTGTAAAGCAAAATTGACATCTAAACTATTGCTGAAAATCAGGCCCTTGAGAGTCCATCCTGGCTGCCATCTTGAATTCTTTCCTTCTGATGAGAGTATCCTCATGTCTGTTTTAGATGCTGTAAAAATCATTTAAAGGGTTATAACAGGCTAAAATAAAAATTACAAGGGCTATCAATTCCCATGCTTCAGAGCATTAACTACTTACCGGATGGACTGGAGAAAAATTTCCCCCTATGGTACAGTATTATACAATTAGGTCCATTGTGGAGGTTTTATGCCTTCCTCTGAAACATTTGGCAAGGGCTACTTTTAAAAGCAGGATATTCAACTAAATGGACCATTGGCTTGTTCCGCTATACCAATTTTAAGTTACTATTTTCAGTGTGCCTGGAAACTGAGTTTCAAAAAAAAAAACACCCTCCAAAAGCTAAAAAATTATAATTTGGGAGTTTTGAAAGCAGTCATTTTAAAATTAATTTCAACTTAAACCTTAAGTGTTAAAGTGCAGAGAGCTTTTATATATTCATAGAGCAATAACAGTATCTAATATGTTTTAGTCTGTTATTAATAGGGACGTTAAGAGTTTTTATTTTTGTTTTAGGGGAAAAAAAAGAAGCTTTTGATTCTTTGACCCCTTAAGTCAAGAAAGATTTTTGGTTGATCAGTTGGTTGGTTGTTTGATAGGAGTATGCTGATATATTCCATTAGATTCTAATTTGTTAGCATGGGGCACACTCTGTAGCACTCTATGATGTACTAGTTAAGTCTTAAGGTTGTTGCTGTTGTGTTTGTCCTTCCCTCTAGAAGAGGAGTGTGGCATCAGGAAAATGATGCCATGACTTGCAGTGGACTTTGATCTGAGTGAGGAAGGACTGTGCAAGGTCACCAGCCTCACTTTCTCCTCCAGTAACCAGAGAGTCATCAGGATGACTTGAGATGGTACAGGATGCAATGGGAAACTCTGACCCTTTTAGGCTAAGGCCTTTGAAAGTACTCACTTAGAGTGAGTTAACATCCATTCAGTCTAAAGATATAATCTCAGGGACATCAAGGTTAAATGATTATTCTGAATCACCCAAGAAGTATCAGAGGTGAGACTTGAACTCAGGTCTTTCTATTTCTTATTCAACCCTTCCTACACATTTTTGGGGGATACTATTTGCTATAAATTGTTATATCTAGGAAAGCTAGGTGACATGGTGGATGGAATGTTGGGCCTGGAGACAGAAATACTCATAGAGCTGAGTTCAAATCTTGCTTCAGGCACTTAGCTGTGTGACCCTGGGCAAGTTACTTAACCCTGTTTGCCTCACTTTTCTCATCTGTAAAATGAGCTGGAGAAGGAAGTGGCAAACCACTCCAGTATCTCTGCCAAGAAAACCCAAAATGGGGTCACAAACAGTCAGACATGACTGAATAAAGACTTGAACAATATCTAGCAGGTATATATTTTTCAGCTGATTATTCTAAAACATGAGCCTCTCTATATTTAATAAACTCCAGTGACTTTCTATTACCTTCAGGATCAAATTATAAAGTCCTCTGGAATTCAAAGCTCTTTATTACCTGGCTCTTTCCTATCTTTCCAGCCTTCTTACACTTTTCTCCCCTCCAGGTCCTCTACAATCCATCCACCTGAACCTACTTTCAGTTCCTTCTTTCTCCAAGAGAATTCTCTAAGGGTAAAGGCTGTATTTTTTTTTGCCTTTCTTACTATCCCCAGTTGCAGCAGTGCCTGACATGATAAACACTTGATTAAGATCTAGTTTTATTCAAATAGCTTTGCTAAAAAGAGTTATTCTTCCTACATCACTATGACTCTTTGTACATATTTAAACTAGGAAGGGGCCTTAGAGCTTATCAGATTCAACCTCCTCATTTTACAAGTGAGGAAACTGAGTCTCAGGGAGATTGTGTGACCCATAAAATGGAGCTTACAACATTCTCAATATGGCACTCTTTCCATTGTTGTGGATGGCAATCCCTTCAAATCATCTCATTCTGTGTATGTATGTGTCTTTCCTATTTTCCCCCAATAATGCTACACAAAGAATCCATCTGTAGCAGCAAGCACCCCAACATCCCCAGGGTGGCTGCCCACACAGGTTCTTAGATCTGCTTTTCAAAAGGAAAGCAACTCAAAATGGGTTAACAAGCTCACTTTAATTAAACAAACATATTACCTAGTTCAGGGGGAAAAGGTCAGCACCCCGAACTTTAGAGTATACAGACAGATCAGACAGGCTTCCAAACTGTCCAACCATTATCAATACCAAAATCACAGTTACCAGAGAGGGAAGCATCAACATCTGGGTTTTCAAAGCCCGGGGGCTCTCAATGGCTGGGCAGAGTCTCATCTGGTCAAATCACATACCACTTCTCAAAGTGAGCCCCAAAGCAAAACCTCCCCTCAGGGTTTATATATCCTTTTCCTGGCTCAGAGAATGTAACAACCTTCTTGACCCACTGCCCAATCACAAAGTATCAAGGTGTGGGCTTTCCTGAAAGACAAGCCTCACACCTCAGGCTCCAGGTGCACTTAACCTAGGGGCAGGGAAGATCTTTAAATTTGCATTTCCATTACACCATCCAACCCCAAGGAGGCTTTCATCTGTTTTTCTCTCTTCCTTTTCTTCCTTTCTTTCTTTTTTTTTTTTTTTTTTTTTAGCATACTATAGATTTCAGTATAGGATCTGGGATCCCAAATTGTCATACTGGCACCCATATAAATATATATTTAGGATTTTTGAAAATATTCATTTTTTTAAGGGGAGGGCTGAAAGAGGAGGCATACAACTTTTATTCCAAGAGATTCTCCTAGTCCGTAAACTGCTTCCACTGATTTAAGTAGCAACTCCTCAGCAACATGTCTTATAGAGTTAGTAGACTTTGACAAGGTAAGTGAGTTTATATGGTTTCACATGCAACATGTGTCTGAGGTGGGACCTGGACTCAAGTCTTATTTGACTCCAAGGTCAGGCTTCTGTCCACTCTTCCACAATTTGGAGCTAGCTAAAGTGAAAAACTATAGATTAGGATTTGAAAAAGATTCTACAAGAATTCAGATGTTATTAATGAAAAGAATGAAATGGATAAGAAAATAAACTCCTTTCTTTTTGCTATAATGTTTCCATCTTTATTATCAGTGAAGAGGGAATCCTGTAAAATCTAGTGTTTTTTGTTTGTTTTTCCATCAATGAAAAGTTCAATAAATTAAATATTTAGTCATAATGTCTTAGTTAAATGATTATGATAATATAAGGACTCTCGTATTTGTCATATGGGGGAAATCTCTGAATTTGGAGTCAGATGACCTTGATTTGATTCTATTCTTATTTTTACATAACTACTTTTGTGGTTATGACCTTGGGTCTCAATTTCCTCATCTTTAATATGACCTCTGAAGCACCTTCTAGGTACCTATGAGCTCCTGATACTATGATTTAAATGAGTGTTCAGGTTCCTTCCTTCTCTATGTCCTATAAGAAAAAAGCTCCATGTGTGGATTATACTGAGTATGGTCCATTGAAACCCAGGCATGAAGATTTGTAATATATTTTATAGGGAAAAATGTTTGAGAGTAATCTTCACATTGGGGATACTAATTCCCCACATTGACATGCATCAGTGACTTCCTTTACAAAATGCTATTTTGTAGAACAGGACCCAGATGTCTCTGGAGGAGAAAGTGAGGCTGGTGACTTTGCACTGTCCTCCCTCACTTAAATCCAATTCACTGCAATTTAAGGCATCACCTTCCTTATATCATCATGAGAACAGAGGCCAAACAGCAAGACTCCCAACTATTTTTCATTCTGTACAATTCTTTTAGATGGAATTTCTCCTTCTATCTCCTCCTGCTGAATTTTG
>WOXC01007376.1:0-110000 GCA_011680675.1 Gymnobelideus leadbeateri | reverse complement strand
ATTGATAAAAAGAAGATAAAATATTGTAATATATTAGAATTAATGTAAAACTTATGAGTATGATGATATGGTAGGCATAGGAAAACACTATAATTACATCAGTTTAAGTAACTCCCTCCATTCAAACAATACATTTATGACTTAGGATATGAGTCTTCAGGAGTTGCCTGAGACTCAGACTTGTTAAGTGACTTGCCCAGAGCTCTATAGCTAGGAAACATCAGAAGTGAGATTTGAATTCTGGTCTTCTTACCTCCAAGAACAACTTTTTGCCACTAGAATGTGGCCCCACTTCAGCATAGCTATGTATTATTCTGATGGCTTTTTAATTGTCTCATGTTCATGATACTATAAACAGTTTTCATTAAAGAATTTTAGGATTTATTTGTTCTATATGGTGACTATTGTACCTGACTATATATGGGTGATCCATTATATATATTACAGTAAAATTCATCTTCATCTTAATTGTGCCTGGTATGATCAGCAGTATCATATTTTGATGGTATTTTATTCGAGGGGAGGATTAGAATCACAAAATCTTTTCTTGGAGAGAATTTCAGAGGTTACCTTGTCCAGTCTCTTAATACCAGGAGTCCCTCATACAATATCCTAAGATGCATTCACCTACTTCTACTTGAAGATGTCCAGTGATAATGGCAAATCAGTATCTCCCAGTCTTCTCCCAGAACTTCCTTATATGAAGCCATAGTTGCCCTCTCTGGAACTTGCATCCAACACTCTTCATTCTGCTTTCTTTGGGCCAAGGGGAACGAGTCCAATCTCTTTTACCCAAGACAACTTCAAATATTTGAATATCCTTCCAAGTCTTTTCTTCAGGCCTAGAAGGATTACTCTGTGGTGTGGCCATAATTTCAATCTATTTAAGGTCAGTATCCTATTAGAACCCAAGTTTCCATGTCTAGCACCTTCTTGCTTTTTCTTGATGTGCCTCAAACATTCTAATACCAGATGAAGGGATTCTTTCAATAATAATAGTTCTAGAATCATTATGACTCACATTTTTTAAAAGTCTTCTCTCCACCACAATCTTTTTTACTCCAGAATAAACATACCCAGTTACTTTAAGGTCTCCCTATATGGCATGGGCTTATGGCCCTTCACCATTCTCTTTGTCTCTGGTCACTCTCCTTTGTAAACTATGGTTTTATGGGTACAAATAACAGCTGTTTTTAAGGAGCTTACAGTCTACTGGGAGGACACATCAACAACCGATAAGCAAATATGAGGTAATGGGAGGAGAGAGAGCTTTAACAATAAGGAAGGTCCAGGAAGTCTTTATTGAAGAGATGGCATTTAAAGTTCTTTAGTAGGGATCTTGAAAGGCAGAGAGGAGGACTGAGTTCATTCCAGGAATTAAATGGAGGAGAATCTATTCAAATGCATGGAGTCAAGACAAAGGAAATGAAAAGTCCAGTCCAAGGAACAGTCTAAACCAGGGTTAGGGAACCTGAAGCCTCAAGGCCACATATGACCCTCTAGGACCTCAAGGCGGACTCTTTGACTGAATCTAAACTTCAGTAGACCTATTATCCCAAGGTGGTGCTACAGGTATTATTAGAAAGCCCAATTAACTTTCACTTGACTTGTAGTTGTTCATTGTTCATTCTCAAAAAGGACCAATGACATCAGCAGGGTGATGTCTTGAAATACAAATCACTCAAAAATCACATTTTATGCACCTACTATTTGCCAGCTATCCTAGACAAAAATGAAATAGTCCTTGGCCTTGAGGAACTTACATTCTATCAAGGTAACAAATGCACATAGATACAAAAGACACATAAAATACATACCAGGTAATTGCACCTGGAGGAACCAAGAAAGGCCTCAGGAAGGTCATCTTGGTATAAACATAGAAAACAGCCCCACAAATCATCTTTATTGGCAGAGTGAAAACAATCAGTTGGTATTTAATGAGAATCTAGTATCCTATTAAACTTAAATGAATGCATATTTTCATAGAGAATCTAGGACATAATTAATTCAGTAATAAATAGTCTATTCTCAAATAAACAACCCTTGGTAAGGATAGTTTAAATTGAAAATTCACTAAATCACCTCACTATTGAGACTGGGTTACTTATGGAGATTGATTTTTCTGTTCTTGCCTTGTGTTTATCTAAGAAAATCAAAGAAATAATTAATGGTGATATAGACACAATTGTATAAATACATATGTGTATATGTACACATATATACATGCATACATATGTATATATTTTAATTACATTAGCCCTAGCATAATTAAAGACTTCCAGAAGTTTCAATGTAGCATAAAACTAGAGGGAACAGCCTTTTGTTCTTATAACTGATGTTGGAAAAAAGCTCAGAGAAATTACAGGGGGAAGGATTGGAGAGTATGGTTCATCTATCACTTTAAGCTTCTATAATATAAATAATCCAACTGGACTCAGAATTATTCCCAATTAAAGAGTCAGAGGATAAGGAAGGCTACCTAGATAGTGAATGAAAAGAATAAACATTTGCCAAAGACCATGCTAGCTAAACCTATAGCTGTGTCTTTGAATAATTGAGGAATTTCCATAGAATACTAAATTGCTACTTTAACCGCCTGTGGAATAAATTAAGGAAGATTCTGATAAACAGTTGCTTATTCTAATGTTTTCTAAGGTTGCTCCATATGAATCACACATTTAGGGATGTTTCAAATTTGTTTTCCACCTCTCAACTTCAAGGCAGGAATTAACACAAGCCATTCTAGGCATATGGTAATTGTCCTTTTAATAACAATCTTTAAAGTCTTTAAGGAAGAAGTATCTATAATAGTTTAACTTTGAACAAGAAAGTGAAGGTACTCCTTTATTTCTATTCTGCATTTCTTCTCATTCAATGTAAGTCTATTTCCTCTTTTGCAGCTATCAATCTGTCTATCGGCTAGTTACCTCCCTGTAGAGAGGGGTTGAGGGAAAACTTCTGACTAATGGGTCCTTTGAATAGTCATTGGTTGGCTCTACTCAAGTAAGCCAGTTGGCTGTCCATATGATAGGGAAGAAGAAGGCTGTTCTGATGCCTCAAGTATCATCCATGCCAGTTCTAGGTCTGAAAGTGCAAACTGACTGCTGTTCAGAAGAAGCAAAAGCACAAGCTGTTCTCAAATCAAAGGGATTCCAAAAGCAGTGTTTAGAAATATTATTATAATTCTCTATTGGCTAGGAGAGTAGATAGTACTAGGCAAGATCTGGGCTCAAATCACATACAAATCAGTGCCAAGCTCTTGGGTTCATGATCATGGTTTGTCTTCAACAGGGTTGAGGAGAGGGGAGGGATGGTGGACTGCCACATAGTCTCCTCCTTCAGGTGCCTCATTGCTTCAGGTAGGCTGGCTTGTTGATCCTCTGTATAACAGTAGATTTGTAGTTGGTAGGGATTGTTGGCTTCTTCTCCACAAAAATTGTTTACCCAGATAATGGCTGCAAGGATTAGATTGGGAGTAGGACTTATATCCTGGAGAGTGCTATAACTTAGAACTTTTGTGACCATCTATTATCTCCTTCTTCTTCTTGTTCTTCTTGTTCTTCTTGTTCTTCTTGTTCTTCTTCTTCTTCTTGTTCTTCTTCTTCTTCTTCTTCTTCTTCTTCTTCTCTTCTCATTGTCTTCTTCTTTCCCATGTGATCAATCCATCTTCTCTTTCTAGTTATAATTCCTTGATAAAACCATTTACTTCCATATTTTTTCAGAATTCCTAATTATAGGTTGCAGCCTGTTTAAGTACCCCTCTATTATCTTATGTATGATACTAATTTTTTATTCATCAGAGGAAATTGTATTCCCTATCTCGATGCTATCTAGAAACACTGGGAGGATGTTAGTATCAAAAAGATAGGTCTTTGCATTTATGGGAAGCCTGGGGTAAATAAAGGAGATTTGCAATTTTCCTAAAGAAAATACAGTCTACTCTCCTTCTTTTAAACTACAAATCCCAGACATACATATTAATGGACAAGCTCTATAGAGTATCTATACAAATACATGTTGAAATTGGGGTGTTAAGTATTCTTCATCTATTTGCTCATTTTTATATAGTTGGACAGGCTTTTGAGCAACATTGGGCCTCTTTCAGGATGTTCTGCAGACTCCTTCTTCAACTTAATCTTAACTCTTAATCTAGGTTAAATCTCCTTTGTAACAGTGGCAAATCTCTTTAGAAAGCATATATCTCTGTTTTATGCCTTGTTATTTATTATTGGTGTATTATTGAATAGGGCTATTTCTCTTGTACTATCTTCTAAACTTCCATATTGCATAGTTTTTCTATGTAGATGGGAACTATCTTATTGCAGAAAAGTCTGTAAGGCAGATTATGTTCTACCAAATCATTTTTTTATTATCAAACAATAAAAAATTGAATTTCATATTTTTTACATCTTTCAGTTAATAGTGAAATAGTAAGGGTGATCTAATATTGAATAAAACTTGGTAAAAGCTCTTATTAATACTCTACTATTATCTTGATGAAGAATCATTTGATCTATGTAGATATGTCTCACATAAAGATTTTTTTTAAGCAATTGGGGTTAAGTAACTTACTCAATGTTACATGGCTAGTTATTTATGTGTGGGTGTTAATTTTCTGAAGCCAGAACTGATCCCAGGTCCTCCTGACTCCAGGGCTGGCACTCTTACTCACTGTGCCACCTAGCCGCCCCTTCATAAATATTTTTTACAGATCAGTAGAGTCGCATATAGATCAGTAGTTATTATTATTTGGCATTAGTAAGGTACAAGATTTCACCCCACAACTTTTGTATCTTTCCTTCCTTCATATTATTTCTATCATCCCTTCAATGCCCTCAAGCATGTGGTGCTTCCAGTACAGTTTTCTATGTGATCAAATCTGACTTGGTTCAATTGTCTGTTTTTCCTATCATTGCTGTTTACCACCTCCCTCCGCCTTTTATAAGCACATGTAGAACTGTGAAATGACAGTCCAAGTGGGAAGATTCCGGTGTCTTTGATGGTAAGAAAAAAAGTTTTTCATAACAATTTTTGCAGATCTTTTCCATTTTTTTTCTATTTCTAGCCCTCCTTCCATTTTCATCCTGGAATGTCCCTGGAATGATTTTGCTCAGTTAGATTTATTACTAAATCTTTTTTAGCTGCTTTCATCTTCTACTAATTCTCTCCTATTTACGAGATGACAATGCTTATAAACATTCATCATCATTTTGTAAGAATTTGCAAATAAGTTTATATTCTAGCTGGGTGTTGATATTGGCAACTATCTTTCTCTGTCAAACAAGCATAAGTTTGCCAACTAAGGCATTTTCTAGGCTTGGTCTCCTTATTTTGGCAATTAATCTGCATTGGTTAAATTTGTATATAAAATTACCATGGTTTGTTTGCTTTTTGTTTTTTTATGTTTTTAAATCTAATTCTGATCTTAGCTCTGAGTAGTTTGATACAGAAAACTGAATTAGGTACAGATAAATGTCACATTAATAACAAATATTTTTCCTGTTAAAATTATTTTTGTTTTTCTGCTATTGTTTGTTGATTTTTCTTCTTTCAAAAAGTGTCCTTGATCTAGAGCTGAGAGATTTCTATGTAAGCTACAAATCTTTGACTTCTCTCATTTCTTCTTCCTAAATCATATTTTCCAGTGTAATTCTCCCCTTCATTACTTTCTCCCACCTTTGCCTTAAAGTCATCATATATCAGTGTGTATACTGATTTAATTTCGATGGTCTGATCGAGTTTTTCATAGAATTTCTTTCTTTCTTCATCCTCATTAAATGATGTCAGTGTATAAGCTTTTTTTATGTTAACATTTATTACATAATTTCGAGGCTTATATTTTTTCCCTCACATCAACAATGTGAAATAGATAATTATGTTATATTACTATTGGTATAGTATAATGTACTATAATGTATAATATAATAAGATGTAGTATAATGTATAGTATACTAATATTGTGTACTATACCATATTACTATTGTAATACAATAGCAAATAGTATTATACCCACTTTCCAGATGAGGGAATATGATTTGCCCGAGCTCACACAGCTAATCAACACCAGAGGTGGATTTTAGAAGTTCCGGCTTTGAATCCAGTCATCTTTCCATTACAACTCATTTATTTATAATTCTCACCTGCCTCTGGACTTGCAAGGAATTTCCTGGATAAGGAAGTACAATGGAAGTTCTGCCCATGGGCCAGAAGAGGAAAAAAAGAAAAGCTTCTGCATTATCTAATGGGTTCAAGTGTCTGACAAGGTGAAGGAAAATGAGGAAAGCAAGCCCAGGGAGGTCAGCTCCTTGGCCTACCTACTGATAGCTCATTGACACTTCATTAGGATAGCTTTCTCCTGGATTTCCCCAGAGAGTGGAATATCTTTCCCCTTCACTTCATAGGCTGCCCAGAATACCAGGCTCCCTGGAATGCTTCCAGCTATCCCTGCAATAATTTCCAGATGCCACACTCTCTCTGCTTCTGGCGATCCCTGGGCTCCCTGTAACAGTTGGCAGGGTTGATGAGAGTCTGCAGGGCAGCAAAATAGAATCTGAAAAGAGAACCAGGGCCGTCTGGTTGTCATCAGTTTCCTGGAGGAAACTTACATTCCAGGAAATAAAAGTAGCCACCTTCCAGGTAAGCTCTAATGCCTCACTTTATAGCCCACTCAAAGGTTTGCAAAACACTTTACACAGATTAGCTCATTGGAGCCTTGCAACAGCACAATAGGTTGCAGGTGCTAGTCTTATATCCCCCAGTTACTTTGCATTCATTTATACCCAGGCACATGGCTTCCCCAGAAGAGTATATGTGCCTGCCTTCAAGGAAAGGAGTGTTTCTAGTGACTAAATAAATGGATTTTGAAGTGATTGAGCTGTATTTTACAAAGGATGAAACGGAAACTTTGAAAGTCTAAGTGACTTGCTCAGTGTCACCTCCTGAGTATCTGAAGTTAGATGCCAAAGCAGGTCTTAATATTCTTGCTGCTCCAGCATAATGCCTCTACAAGCCATATGAATGGGTTCAGTCGGATCAGGCCCCGCCCTTGATCCACACATAAGCAGTCAGCCAGTAGCTCCTGTAAAGGATTTGCCTTCACTCTAACTGTGGGAGGAAGGCCTTGGTCACGTGAGCAGAGTCAAAGGAACAGGAAGGACTCCTGAAGACTATTGGCTTCTTCAAGGTTCCCTAAGAAAGGGTACAAATGATGTGTATATACATTTATGAACATACATATATTTGTCTATAGAATGTAAACTCTGAAATCACAGATTTTTTTCTTTTCCTTCCTTCCCTCTGTGTGGGGTACAGAGACCCTAACCCAAAATTGACTACTGGGAGTCTTCTCAAAGTAAAGGTAGAAAGTTTTATTAGAATCTCATGAGAGGCAGGCGGTCCCATCTCTGGGAAATCCAGGGAGAGGAAGCCGCCTTACAGGAACAGAAGCTGAGCTAAATAGACAAGGATTGCCCACCCCTCCCAAACATGAACCTAATTATTACTAGGGAGGCTCTAATTCTGTTAGATAACATGCATAATACATGAGGTCCACTACAGTAACAACCTCAGAATACTGAACCCCCTTTAGTCCAACCTAAATGTGCCCTTATCTGGTCCTGAGTGTCCCAAGGCTACTATCTGCTTTCTGATTGGTCAAATCCACCTGCTGCTGCCAGCTCCCTTTTATTCTACATTATTTCATTTTTAGTATTATCTAGGTGTTCTCTGGGAACTGGGAACTCAACTTCTTTCCAAGGTTACTACCTCAACTCTTCCCAAGGCTACTGTCTGGTGCTTTTTATCAGTAGTCTTGTTTCAGCAATTCTTGCAGTTCTATAGAAACTTAACCCTTTGCTACCTCTCACACTACCATTCCTTTCCCCAAACTAAAAACACCTCTAATTTGGTCTCAATAGTTAATCTAATCAATTCTATTAATACTCAATAGCTCTTATATTACCTTGAAATACACAATGATTTACATATATATATATGGGGAAACAATACTGAAGTTAGTTACAAAATATAAGGAAGTAATAAGAATGTATATATGATATTCAGAATGGGAAAACTTCACTGCAAATCATTCCACATACTTCCTTCCTCCCTTCCTTCCTCCCTCTGTCCCTTCCTTTCCTTCCCTCTCTCCTTTCCTTCCTTCCTTCCTTCCTTCTTTTCTTCCCCCCTCCTTTCCTTCCTTCTTTCCTTCCTTCCTTCCTTCCTTCCTTCCTTCCTTCCTTCCTTCCTCCCTCCTTCTTTCCCTCCCTTCCTTTCCTTCCTCCCTCCTTTCTTTTCCTTTCCTTTCCTTTTCTTCATTCCTTTCCTTCCTTCCTTCTCCTTCCTTCCTTCCTTCCTTCCTTCCTTCCTTCCTTCCTTCCTTCCTTCTTTCCTTCCTTCCTGTGAATCTCCAACAACTATCATCTAGTTGGTACTTTAAAAATGCTTGCTCATTGATCATTTGTCCCAATCAAAGTCAATTCAAATCAATTCACTAAAATTAAACATATATTACATACCAGGCATTATGCTAGGTTCTTTAACTTTTTCTCCCCTTTTTGAAAAAGGAAAATCAATTAAATATGGGACACAACTAGGGATAGCAGTAGACAGAGTACTGGACCTTCAGTCAAGAGTCCTTGCCTTCCAGCCTGGCCTCAGGCATTTACTAGCTGTGTGACTGTGCAAATCTGCATGGATCATTTTCTTCATTTGTAAAATGGGGATAATAGCAGCACCTCCCTCCCAAAGTTGTTGTTGGAGATAATGTTTATAAGGAATTTTGCAAACATTAAAGGAATACATACATTCTAGTTGTTGGTGTTGTCATTATTAAATGGACTGGGGTAGAACCCCCTCTTGTTCTCCTCTTCTCTCCAACCTTTTCTCCTATTAGATGGTTGCTATATATATATGGTAGATTTCTACCTGCAGAAAGGCACATGATTCTAATCCTCTGCTTAATTTTGTCCATGAGAGACAATTTTTTTCCTGTCAAAATCCTAATTCCCAGATGTGGGCAGTTCAATTCAATTCCATATAAAGCTTACTAGGCCACTGCTGTGTTCCCCAGCACTGAATATAAGGACCACAAAATGAAACTCTCACTGCCCTCAAAAAGCTTGCATACTGAGTGGAGTGCCTACTTTTGACTGACACCAGCTATGTGAATCTCATTTCCCTCTCAGGGTTCTTGGCAACCATGCAGCCATCAGGTGTGGGAGTGCTCATCTGCCTTGGCAAGAGGGAATTTCTTCACTAGATGTTCCCTACAGCAGAGAAAATAGATTTATATTTTCTATTCTCCCTACCCCCAAAGAGTAATTTCAAGAAGAGAGTACTAATAACTAAGGTAAGCAGAGAGCCTCATGATACTAATGATAACTAACATTTAATGTTTGCAAAGTATTTTATATATGTTATCTCTTTGGATCATAACAGCACTTTCAAAGTAGATGTTTTCCCCATATGATGTTACCACAGTAATTGTTTTGCTCCTTTTCTGTTTCAACAAAGCTAAGCAAGATCACACATAAGGTCCCATAACATTCTTTACTCTGTCTCAGTCTCTGAAAGTAGTAAGCAATGTCACCTTTCTATTCTCACTAATCCCTCATTCAAGGAGACAAAAAAAGAGTAAGCTACTCTGGGCATGCTCCTGGGATATTTCATATAGCCTTCAGAAGGGTTATGACCAATGCCTGCTCATGTGTCTTTTCCCATTGTAGAACTAACAGAAAATAATAATAAAAATGAGAACAGTCAGTGCTGCCTAACTGTCTCTAGACCTTAGAGTTGTGATGTGCTTCCAATGTCCTATTAATAATAGGACAATTTATCTTTCTCTTAAAACATTCATTTTTGGAACATATCTCTATCAATGGGCTGGCATTACAAACCAATGATCTATACATTTCCTGGAAGGTGGAGAGCTTGGAAAAACTGATGCTTTAGTGTATTTTCCCCATCGCTTACTTCAAGACATGGGACATTTATTGTGTTCTCAACACATGTGGAATTGGGTGAGATTGATGTGTCAGATTCTCTCACCATATGACTGACTTTTTCAGTGTATCTATAAAACCAACCATATAAAATGACACATAGAATAGTTAACATAAAACATTAAAATATTTTTACAACTGGTTTGATGTTTCTTAAAGTTCATTAACCCATGAGATTCTTATACAGTGTAATTAAACTGGAAAAGAAATAAAGAAGGTCTTGTTGGTTTTTTACACTTCATGTGAAGCAACAATAACCCATAAATATTTATTCTATTCCTCATTCCCTTGTACATCAATTGTCTGTCTGTAGAACTGACTTGAAGATTTGTTTGTTTTTCTACAGAATTTGAAATGTTGCTAGCCAGGGAAACATGACCTTTGTTGATAACCAGGGAAAGGTAAAAATGCTATAGTGGAAAATGCCTTTGTACAGCGTAGGCAATATCTAGACTCTTGTGGACTAGATTAGATTTTTATCGTTGAAAAACATTGAAATTCTACTTGAGATTTAATTGGTCCAGAGGACTGAGGCTCAAATCATTCTCGTTGCTTCCTGGTGGCTTGAATATAAAAGTTAATGAATGAGGAGTCAGGAACTTCTTCCTACAGCTGCACACACTTCTGACTGGTCCACTGTCATGGCCACTGTAGTCTAGGAAACTGTATATGTTTGAATCAATGCTATTTTTGTTTGTCTTTTGTTCTTGAAGAGGACCATGACAGCAGGGAGTAATGCATAACATGCAAGTCAGTTGGGTTTAAACGAGGGAGGTGTGTTCAAAGTCACCAGCCTCACTTTTTCCTCCTGAAACAATGCTATATATCCTTGCTGAATATACTTTCCATGTTATGACTAAGTAAATTTTCTATTGCTAAATTCTATATGGTATACATATGTCTTATTTCATTCTAGTATCAAAACTTACTCACAAGACCAGTCTGAGTCAGGTCTGGCCCACATTTGACATTCCTTTACTGAATTGGAGTAGAATGATATTGTGATGGGGAAAAGACAATGTAAAGGAAGAAGGGGAACACTGGGTGATCAGAGACCCTAATATGGAAGCATTGCTGCCCTTTTTTCTGGAGAGATGATAATTCTGGATATAATATTTAAAGTTCCTTTTCTTTTCAGATTTATTATTGTTGAATGTTGACTTAAGGGAAAGTTTGACAGAACATTGAGGTTCTCTGTGTTCAGTCTCAGAACCTCTAGCCAGAGGAATGGATTATAATAAGTATGGTGTGAAGGAGAGAGAAGACAGGACAGAGAGTCTCTGTTGTGACTGTAGGCAAATGTCATGATCTGTAGCCAAGTGAAAGAGAATTGTGTTGAGTTTATATTCCGTCAAATATATTCCATCAAATCAAGGCTACAGTTGATTTGGGATTTTCTCTCCACAAAAGCCTCAGGCTTGAGTAAGCAGACTTAAGTGGTGGAAGGAGGGTTAGGGAGGAAGGAGCAGGAGTGGCTTCCCTCCAAGGCTGTTACCAATTTTACTTTCCCATTGTTCTCCTCCAGAAGGTTAAAACAGGCCCCTTAGGCTCCAGAGTGAGGGGTGGAGTGAAGGCTTTGAATAAGGGAAAGTCCCACCCACAGCAACAGCTGAAGGGAGGAGAGGGGGAAAAGACTGGAGTGTCTCTACTCACCCAAAGATCCTGACTCCTAACTTCAGTAGCTAATTATTTTTTCTGCAAACCTCCAGTACACACACACACACACACACACACACACACACACACACACACACACACACTATTAAATTAAAAATAGTGGTAATAAGGTATAGAATTGTAATAATTAAAAAACACACACACACACACACACAACACACAATTTTTAAAAATCCTAGTGAGAAAAAAACTGCCCTTGGATTCAAGAGACTGGTTCAAATCTTGCCTCAAAACTCATCACTTCTAATCTCTGCTAACTCAAACCTTGACTGACACCACCTCCCTTAGCCTACTCTCCAATAGGACTGGAGGGCAGAGCATCAAGCTCCTTCCAATGCCTTCTTTTGTAGTGGGCAAAAATGGAACTTTCCACTCACCTCTCTGCATCTGCTACCTTGACTGGTTTCAAATGCATGGAACAAGATGCCTCCAAGTGTGCCTCCTTCTGCTTTCCTACCTCATTTTGTGGCCCCCTCCCCCCCCATTCAGATTGTAAGATTCTTGAGGGCAAGGACTGTTACACACACACACACACACACACACACACACACACACACACACACATTATTAATTGTATCTTCACCACTTAGTACAGTGCCTGGCATATAGTAGGTACTTATTAAATGTTTAATGGATTGGATGAATATAAACGTTAGTTATAACCATCACCATCACCATCATCATCATCAAAAGTGCTTGCTTTGCTTAAAGCATTGTAGAAATAAGAGTTGTCTCGTGTCTCACAAAATTGTGTGAGAAGAGTATGACCTTGGACTATGAGAAGCAGCCCCTCACTAAATGCACTTTAGGACGTTTGGGTTTATTTATTGCCCAATCCTTTGGAAATGAACAGCTTCAGGAGTTCCTAGCAGTCTGTTGGACTCAGATCCCAGCTGTCAAGAAGAGAAAAGCCCAATGAGACTGTTGCATGTTTCTTTCTGCCAGGGTAAGATATACTAAAGTCCCTTGGGAGAGGACTTAACACTTCCTTTTTGCCAAGAAAATTTAATTCCTTATTGGCTTAGTAAGCAGAAGTATCTGAGAGCCAAGTCAATATGGTATATGATTTTCATCCAGCCCAGACCTTTCAGAAGAGGTGTGGAGGGCTCAAGGCAGGTCCATGTTGGATGGACCTTGGCACCACTCTTTGCTCCAATTGGAGCATCTGCAAAGGTTTATCTAGAAAATCAGTCCACTGGAAAATACTGCATTACTGTTTTAAGAATGCCATTAGTAAAGAAGAAACTATTTTCAGGATTCAGAGAAAAATGAAATGAATGTGTTCTAGCAAAATTCTCCTGAGGTCAGGACTAGAGTTTGCTGAGACATCAAGGAGACATAATTTAATTGAGCAGATGTCTTTAGCACCCACAGTTCATTCAGTATACAGGATTCCACAGAGCGTTAGCCAATAATATTTGATAGTAATGAGTAAAGTAGAGATTTTCAAGTTAATAATGCAAATGACATGAGTTCAATACCCTGACTAATTGCATGTATCCTTTTCATTTCTTGGGTTCCTTCCTCCTAATTCTCAATTTTTGGTTGTTCTTTGAGAGGCACATGATTCCTTCAGATTTCCAGGGGCCTTTTTGGTGCATTTTGTTAATAAAAACACTAGCACAGAATATCAGCCTTAAGGGTGTAAACATTTATAAGTTAAGTGCTATTAATTAACTTATTAATTAACCTATTAACAAACACTCATTTCTTTTATACCTACTACATGCCAGTCACTGTGTTAAACACTTTCCAAAGATGTTTTTCATTTGATTCTCTTTTTACAGCGGAAGAAACTGAAGCAGGCAGGTTTAGTGATGTAATAAACTAGATTTGAATTCAGGTCTCCCTGACACCAGGCTCAGCACTCTAGCGATCTGTCTGAAACAAGAATCAATAGTAGAATGAACTCTGTAATTCCAGTTTCCATGATAAGCAATAAAAAACTAGTTTCATTTTTTATTTTTTAAAATTAATTTTATTTTTAATTTATGGAATAAGACAAATGTTTCCAGAACATAGTATAATTTAAAAAAAAAAGATGATTGAACATGAAACTGAAAATCTATTATGGACGATGTGCTATTCCTGTTAAATATAATAAAGATGTCACATAAATTTCATTTTTTTATTTTATTCTTTGTCTTCCTTCCCCCTGCTCTGTCCTAGAGATGGCTATCCTTAGACACAGATTCCATTTACACATATATGTAAAATCATTCTATAAATACTTCTATTTATCAGTTCTTTCTCTGAGAGCAGAGAGCATCTTTCTTCATGTCTTTTATTATTAATTTGTGTATTTGTAGTAGTCAAAATGCCTGCATCACTTAAACTCATTCTTAAAACAGTATTACTGTTAATGTATACAATGTTGTTCTGGTTCTGCTCACTTCACTCTTCATCATTTCATGTAAGTCTTTCCATGCTTTTCTGAGATCACTGAGCATATAATTTCTTATAGCACAGTAATATTCCATCACAATATAATTTCTTATAGCACAGTAATATTCCATCACAAACATGCACCATGACTTATTCAGTAATTTACCAACTGATGTCCATCTTTGCAATTTCCAGTTTTTTGCCACCACAAAGATAGTTGTTATAAACATCCTATTCCCACTCAAAGTTATATTTATTGTTTCTGAATTTCCCTCCATCTTATTTTTACTCTCTTTTCTCTCAAGCTCTTTTTTTTTTTTTACCCTATCCCTGTTAGGGGATCTTTTTTCCCTCCCTCTGGCTCCCCATCCCACCCATCCCTCCAAGAGACCCTCCCCCATCCTATTTTTAAAATATAGAATACAAGTACCTGAAATTTCCATTTAACATGTGAAACTAAGTTAGTCAATACTAATCAGTCAATGAGCATATATGAAGCACTTAACACATGCCAAGCATTTTGTTAAGTACTGGGGTTGCTTTGTATGGTGGTCCCTGCCCTCAAGGAGCTCAGAATCAAATGGGGGTGACAACAAGTAAGTAAATATGTACAAATAAACTATATGCAGGATAAATAGGAAATGATTTAAAGGGACAATCCTAGAAATAAGAGGGATGGGAAAGGCTTCCTGTAGAAGGCATGAGTTTAGCTGGGGCTTGAAGGAAGCCAGGAGGCAGCAATGAGGAAGGAGAGCATCCCAGGCACAGTAGACAGACAGAGAAAATACCCCCAGGTCTTTTATCTTGTTCTTTGGAACAATAAGGAGGCATGTCACTGGACTGATGAGTATGTTGGTGGTTTGAGAAGACTGGAATGTAGGAGAGACTAGGTTAGAAAGGACTTGGAACATCAAAAAAGGGTTTCACATTTGGTTCTGAAGGCATTAGGGAGCCACTGGATTTTATTGAATATAAGGGGGACAAGATGGGATAGATGCTTTAGGAAAATATCTTTAGATGCTGAGTGGAGGATGGATTGAAGTGGAGAGATATGGAAGGGGGACTAACCAGCAGGGCACTTCAATAATCCAAAAGTGAGGTGATGGCATGAGGGCCAGCATCAGGGATATGGCAGTGTCAGAGGGTGGAAGGAGGAATAATCAAGAGATAGTACAAAACTGGAATAAATCAGGTAAAGCAAAAAGGGTCCATTTAAAGGATAGGAAGAATGACTTGACCTCTCCCTCCTTTAAATGGGTGGGGAACTCCCATGTGAAGACACCCTTCCTACCATTGCAAGTTGGTACATTCTCTTCAATTTGTAGCTATAAAATAAATTAAAACCAACATTGTCTTAGAAGGCAAAGGGAGTTGAATATTTGTTGAAGGCAGCTAGTTGGTGTGGTAGATAAAGTGCCAGGCCTGAAGTCAGGACAACTCATCTTCCTGAGTTCAAATCTGGCCTCAGACACTTATTAGTTGTGTGACCCTGGGCAAGTCACTTCACCCTGTTTGCCCAAGTTTCCTCATCTATAAAATGAACTGGAGAGGGAGTTGGGGTACGTGTATGGGCATATATATGTATACATGTATATATAGTTATTTGGATTAGATGATATCTGAGGTCTTTCAGGGATGGGGAACCTGTGGCTTTGAAACCAGATGTGGACCTCTAGGCCCTCAAGTGCAGTCCTTTGACTCAATCTAATTCAAAAGGCCACACACAAAAGGATCTAGAGAGCCACATGTGTCCTTGAAGTCAGAGGTTTTCCATTCATGGATTGATCATACAGTGATTCTAATATTGACCCTAAGGAAGTTAAAAACAAACAAACATACAAACAAAGCAAAACAAAACAAAACAACAACAACAACAACAACAACAACAACAAAAAAAAACAAATCAAAGTATTCAGATAATCTAATGGACTTGGGATCTTCTGAATTTGAGGTCTACATTCCTAAAACCTTAGCTCCCTGAACCCCACTAGTGTATTCATCTTTGTTAGTCAGCCAATTGAAACAATTAGCTGAAAGCAGAAGTGTTTGTGAAATGATATAGAACAAACAGTAGTAAAGCAAATAAACCAATGAAATATGGGTATGTACTCTTCCACAAATATGTACATTGTCAGGGGGAAGAATGAGCACACATCAAAAGTATATCAGTATATTAGTAGATAGACACACATGTAAGGCACTTAGATTACCAGGATAACTCTTCATTATCCCAGTCAAGTCTCATTATTTTTTTCCTTTTATGTAAGAACTATATAGAAATGCTGATTTTTTTTCTTTATTCTGATACCTTATTAAAGTTATTAATCATTTTATTTATTTATGTGCTGATTTTCTGTGGCTTTCTAAGGACACCCTTATCATCAAGAAACAGGGAGGATTGGGTGTTTTCCTTTAATTTTGTTTTTTTGTAACATTGCTCATTTTTCTTGAGTTATTTAGATTAATGTTAAAGTGTCACATTTCTTCAAACTGTTTTCACTGGGAAAGCTTCCCCTGTTTTGCCATTGTAAGCCAACAATAATTTTTAATTCTTAATGTATGTTTCTGATCACACTAAAGTGTAGTTTGGCCATGCCTATGTTTTTAGGTTTTATTTTTTTTTTAATGTAAATGAGTTCTGTATTGTCAGGGTTTTTTTTTTGGGGGGGGGGTATCTATTAAAATAGTCATGTGATTTTTATAGTCATTGTTATTCATCTGATTACCTATGTTAATTATCTTTCTAATTTTCCAAGGGCTATATGTATCCCTAGTATTATTATTAAAATGTGGTCATTGTGAATTTTTTCTATTTATATTGTGTATGTTATTTTAAAATTTTGCTTTAATATTCATTGCTGACATTGTTCTATAGCTCTCTTTTTCAACTATTTCTCTTACTGTTTTGGATGTGAGGATCATATATGACTTATAAAAGGCAGAAAGGAAGAGTACTTTCTATCCCTATTTTTGTAGCATAGCTAACAAATAGCTCTATATAATAGATATAATTCACTTATGAATTCCTCTGGCCTACCCCCACTCCTTTTGCCATTTTTCTGTTATTTAAATTGGTTTAATGGGTATAATTTCCCTCTTGTTTTTCTCTTTCTTTTTTTTTAATTTTGATATTTTATATTTTCAGAGATATTTATCTACTTCTTTTGAATCTTCAGTTTTACTAACATATAATTGAAGTATACTAATTTCTGACCATTCTTCTTATTTCTTCTCTTTGTTTTGAATTTGTCTTTTTACTTAAAAAATTTTAGATTTTCCTATAGCCTTTCCTTGATCAGGCTATCTCATGATTAATCAGATTTTCTTCACTTTAAAAAAGTAATCTCAGGGCAGCTAGGTGGCGCAGTGAGTAGAGTGCCGGCCCTGGAGTCAGAAGGACCTAAGTTCAGATCCGGCCTCAGACACTTAACACACACAAACAAAAAAAAAAAAATAGCCGTGTGACATTGGGCAAGTTACTTAACCCCAATTGCCCTCCAAAAAGCAAAAAAAAAAAGTAATCTCCCAGGTTTTTTTTTTTTAATTAATTCAGTAGGGCTGTATATTGATTTAGAAAAGTCACATAGTAACATTATATATATTTTATGTATATTTTATTAAATATTTCTGAACTACATTTTAAGCTACTTCAGTTCACACTAGAGAGTTGACCATGTGTTTAAATCTCTATATTAGGGAATAAATAAAACATTAAAAAACTAAAAAAAAACCAACAACCATATATATGTATATATATATATATGTACATATACATATATAGACATATATATGAATATATATATATATATATATATATATATATATATATATATAGTAACAGATCCTTTAAAGGCAATAATGCACTATAGAGGACTGCTGCTTTATATTTAAATTCCTCTGTACAATACACATATATACACATATTTGCATGAATTTACATGGTCACATACTGGATTTGTGTCTTCATTGGTATAGGAAACTTCTAAGTGAATAAAAATTGATAAGAAAAAAACATTAATTCATTTTTATAAGAAACACATTTTAAAGGAAGTAAACAGAAACTTAGGTATATATAATATACATATAAGTGCATCTATCTATATAAACACACATATATATGAATATGGGTATATGATTTTTTTCATTTTTTTAAACAAATGCTTTATTAACTTCTGTTTTACATCATTCATTTCCGCCAGATTTTGAGTTACAATCGTTTTCCCCCCGTTATTCCCCTACCCAACCTCCCAGAATAGCAGTCCAACAAGATATAGATTCCTCCAATCTGCTATCTCCCATACCTTCTCCCATACCGTCTTTGACTTTTCCATTAGAGGAAGGTGAATCTTTGTGTCCCAATGCCTGCACATCTTGTCTCCCAATTATAAGCAAAAGAGTATTAATAATAGTATTTATATATATTTGAAACATTTAATGTTAAGACCTCGAATTTCAGATCCATTTCCTTCCTCCCTTGTCACCCATTCTCTCTGGGGAGATAAGTAATTCAGTATATGTTGTACATGTCTAGCTATGCAAAACATTATCATAGTAGATATGTTGTACAGGGCTGCTTATAATTCCCTCCCACACATCCCACCCCCCACCTGGTCCATTCCCTACATGATCCTGTCCCTCTTCTATAGTGGGTACTTCCAACCTCCCCTCCCCTCAAGGATGCCCTCCCATCCATCATCCCTCCTCTCATCACCCTTCCCCCTGTCCTGCTGCAGGTTGAGATATCCCATTTAGTATGTATGTCATTTTCTCCCTGAAAAAAATTCAATGTGAATGTGGTTTTGCCTTTTTAGCCTTCCTTATTCTCCCCCTCCCCTGCAACTACTTCCCCTTTCCTCTTCTACATGAGATAGTTTACCCTACCCTGTCTCTCCCCATCTCCTCTTGCCACTTTCCTCTCTCACCTCATAATTTCACCCGTTAAGTATCCTCCCTTCCCAACAAATTCAACCTATGGCCTCTTTCCATGTACAACTATAAACATATATACACACATTCACATATGTATTCATATGACCATACACCCTTCTTCCATTATTTTCATACTGAGAAAGATATCATCAGTTACAATTATTACTTTTCCATATAGGAAGGTAAATAGTTCAACTTTGATGAGTTCCTTTTGATTTCTTTTCCCTGATTACCTTCTCAGGCATCTCTTGCTTCTTGTGTCTGGATGTCAAATTTTCTATTCAATTCTGTTTTTTTCCTCAAGAATGCTTGAAAGTCCTCTATTCCACTGAATGACCATATTTTCCTCTGAAACAAAATACTTAGTTTTGCTGGGTAGGTGACCCTTGGGTTCATTCCCAGTTCTTTTGCCCTCTGGAATATCATATTCCATGCCCTTGGATCCCTCGGTGTAGAAGCTGCCAGGTCCTGGGCTATTCTGATTGTGTTTCCACAATATTGAAATTGTTTCTTCCTGGCTGCTTGTAGTATTTTCTCCTTGATCTGGGGATTCTGGAACCTGGCTATAATATTCCTGGGAGTTTTCTTTTTGGGATCTTTTTCAGGAGGTGATCTCTGGATTCTTTCAACCACTATTTTGCCCTCTGGATCTAAAACATCAGGGCAATTTTCATTGAGAATTTCTTGAAGGGTGATTTCTAGATTCTTTCTTTGATCATGACTTTCAGGTAGTCCAATAATTTTTAAATTGTCTCTCCTGGATCTGTTTTCCAGGTCAGTGGTTTTTCCCATGAGATATTTCACATTGCCTTCTAATCTTTCATTTGTTTGGATCTGCTTAACAGCATCTTGATTTCTCATAAAGTCATTAGCTTCCATTTGCTCCAGTCTAACTCTGAAGGAATGAATCTCCTCAGTAAACTTTTGAGATTCTTTTTCCATCTGGCAAATTCGACTTCTTAAGGCATTCTTCTCCTCATTGCCCTTTTGGGCCTCCTTTGCTATTTGAGTTAGTCTATTTTTTAACCTGCTGTTTTCCTCAGTCAGGCTGTTGACCCTCATTTCATACTTTTCCTGCATTCTTCTCATTTCTCTTTCCAATTTTTCCTCCACTTCTCTTATTTGATTTTTAAAGTCCTTCTTAAGGTCCTCTATGGCCTGCAACCTGCTCTTGTTTTCCCCTGGGGCTTTTGGAGCAGGACTTCTGACCTCACGGTCCTTTTCCCGCTCTCTTTTCCCGCTCCCCAAAATTGGAGTCTAGGGTTGCATTTTCCTGTTTCCTTTGCCTTGGCATGTTGCCACTTAATTACTTGACTTTTGGGCTTGTTGCCACACTATGGCTTTAAGGCCAGATAGAGGAATTTTTGTCCCGAATGTGTGGGGGGCAACTTCCGTTTCTGGCAAGCTATAAACTCACCCATGACTTCCACCCCAGATCACAATCCAGATCCAGGGAGGTTATAGCAAGAGTGATTACCTCCCAAGACTGATTGCTGGATCTCCCTACAGTTAGTATGCAGGCCAGGAGCTGGAGCTGCCTCTGAGAACTACAAAATGGTGTGTCTCCTCAGGGCTACTAGCCCCCAGGGGAGGGAGCCGACGCTTTCCCTAAATACTGGTCCCAAAATCCATAGGACACTAACCTCTCACTTTGTCCTAGGCATGTCTATGTTGATAATTCTGGAATCTCCACAACTGCTGGTGTTCTGGGGTCCCTCCAGCCACCTGCTGGCCCTGCCGCCCTGAGGCTAAAACCTCGGCTCACCGGGACCTGGGCTCAGCTTGCTGTGCTCTGCATGTTGTGCACTGCCAGCTCCCAGACACCTGCGCTGGTCCTTCCTGCAGCGCTGCTGGGCTGTCCTCAGCGGGAGGTTATCTTCTCTGTGTTGTTCTGTGGGTGCTGGAGCTCCAGAAGTTGTTCAGAGTCCCCTTTTACATCGTTTGGGGGGAATCTGGGGGCAGAGTGGCTTGGACGAGCTGTTTCTTCTCCGCCATCTTGGCTCCGCCCCCCCCCTTTTTTTTCTTCATTTCTATGTCACCACTTGATCAGTTTGTTTTCCTTAAATTAATATGAATCAGCTCTCTACAGAAAAAAAAAAACCATCTCTTTTCTCATTGCCCCGCCCAATTCCAAATTCTTTGACTTGCTTTTTATTTTCTCTCTCTCTCTCTTTTTTTTTTTATAAGTAATTGGGGTTAAGTAACTTGCTCAAGGTTACACGGCTAGTCATGATTTATGCATGGGTGCTCATTTTCTGAGGCTGGTTTTGATCCCGGGTCATCCCAACTCCGAGGCCGGCGCTCTTACTCACTGTGCCACCTAGCCGCCCTATTTTCTCTCTCTTATATTTGCTTTGGTTTTATTTTCCCAGAATAGTCATAAAGCTAATCCTACCTCTGTCTTCCCACAAGACAGACCATATCCAATCTTATGTTATGTATTTATTTGTAATACACTTTTTCCCCCAAAGTTTTATTTCAGTCTCACTTGCTTTTAACCCCTTCTAGGAATTGCTAGAACCTATTCTCAAGAAATAACAAGCGTACATGAAAATAATAAGATGCAGAGCGAAATGATAATTTCTGGACAATGATCCTGACATTTGCCTTTTCCCTCATTGCTTACTCATCCCTATTGATGATACGTCATGGTGAGCTCTTCAGCTCCCATGGATTTAATTATTGTCTCTCTTTTGATGGTGATCAAATCTGCTTCTCCACCCCTTACTTCTCTGTTGACTTGCATCTCCAACTGTCTATTTATTGAATATCAACTGGATGTCCTACAGGCATCTTAAATTCAATATGTTTGAAACTAGACTCACCTTCTTGACCCACCCGAGCTTTTTCCATTCCAAGTTCCCTGTTATAATTCCTTATCCTCCCAGTCTACCAGGCTTGCAGACTATATATCTCCCTAATTCTCTTTTACCACCCCGCTCCAGACACAGTCTGTTGTCAAAGCCTGTTAATTCTACCTTTGTAATATTTCTTTAATCCAGTGACACCAGATGTTCCTCACACAAGACTCTGCATCTACTTATTCCTACCTAGCATTCTCATTGGCTTTCCCCTTGCCTGGAATTCTCTCTCTCCTGCTCATTGCTTCCTTTTTTTTCCTGACTTTCTTCTAATCCCAGTTTAAAAACTGCCTTCTACAAAATGCCTTTCCCAATCATTATGATTCTAATTCTTTCCTTTTCTTAATTACTTCCTATTTATCCTTTGTATGACATTTAGGACATTGTCATATCTAAGTTGTCTCTGCCATTGGACTGTGAGCTCCTTGAAGGCAAGGACTGCATTGCATCTTTTTTTTTTCTTATTCCCTGTGCTTATCAAAATGACTGACAAAAAATAGGTGCTAAATGAATGTTGATTCTGACTGACCACACAGAACTCTCTTTGGCCCTTCTGCCCTGTCCAACTCACTTACCTATTTTTTTTTTTTTGTAGACAAAGAACAGATATGGTTTTATAATATATCTACAGGCAGTAAAAAGCACTGATAAGTATTTGCAAAATAATGAGCTTGAAAATTCAGCATCATTGCTTTTGCAGATGAATGATTAAAAATAGCCTGTGAAGAACTCACAAAGACCCTCCATTATTAAATTCTAATACTTGGTGACTTTAGAGGGAGGGGGAGGATGATAAGACATATGTAGAAAATCTTGGTTCAAGGGGCAGGAGATAAGTTCTACTTCTCTCCTTTTCATTTTATTGGGTTAACAAATTCTATACTATCTTCCCTTTGGGGTATGTTTATTTAGTAAATTTTCATTTAGCTTGTTTTCAAATTGGGGCCTTTTTTTTTTTCTGTGCCACACTATAGGAAATATAAACTCCCAAAGGATGTCCTGTTTTATGTTAAAATCAGTATATGTTGCAAAAGTGATGCGTTCTAGTCCTACTCCCTTCCCTTATCACAGTCCACAATGATCCTATCAACACCCTCAATAAATACAAAAATAGTAAGATAATTACCTTAAACAAATAAAGGTGATTAAAATTAAAGAATGTGATTGATGATCCATTGTCACAGCCTTTCTGTTTCCCCATGTCCTCCCTGTCTGGTTGCTGACTGCCTCTGGAAACCCATACACTATTCTGGGGCAGAATGCAGTACTAGGAAGCACAAGCCTCATTTGGGGAAGGCAGTCTCCCATCAGCTCTCTTCTCCCTCCCCCAGTCTATTTCCACAGACTTTCATTTCTTACAGCACCAAAATGGGAACATAATTTAATGTTCTAAGTCAATGGGTGCCTAACAATTCACATCCCTCTTCTACCAGGGCTTCTTATTATCTCTCCTAGAGGCTTATGCAGCTTTTGAGAGATTAAGGAAATTAATGTCTGGCCTTTATCTGTCCACTTTGGATTAGATAGAGCTGTATCATAAACTCTCCCTAACCCTTGGGTCACCTCTCACTGTTTGAGCCACTTCTCCTGAGCTGGGTCACTTTGTCATTTTGTCTCTTTTTATACAGAGAGGTATATACAGTAAGGGAAGATTACAAGGAGCTTGTTGAATTAGAAGGGTGTCCTATGTATACCAATATATCAGTTTCTACATCTAAGAGGAGAGAGAGAGAGAGAGAGAGAGAGAGAGAGAGAGAGAGAGAGAGAGAGAGAGAGAGAGAGAGATTCAGTTGGGAAATTTAGTCCACAGAGTAAGAATGTGAATTTTCTTTCTTTCCTTTGAGCTGATTCTTTAAAATTTCCTTAAGTCTTTAATACTTTATATATTTGCATCTATTGATGATCCCTTTTTGTTGTTTAATCTTTCAGTCTAGTTTATGTAATACTCTTACATAAGAGGATTTGATTCATTGCTCATTATTTTCTTGATAATGCTCTTTATTTACATTTTTTGTGTTTCACTTCTAATATGTGCAGATCAAATATTCTACTATATTCTTTCTTTTCTGTTTTTAAGAATGCTTCACATTTCTCTCTTTCTCTGAATGTTCATTGTTTTGTTTTTTTATTGATGATTAGGTTTAGATTTGCAGGCTATGTTATTTTGGAGTGTAACCTGAACTTCCTTGCTATTTGAAATATCATATTCCATCCTTCTTTTGCAATTTATCATACTTCGAGAGTAAAATTAAGTTATTCAAATTGATGTTACTTGAGAGTTGAAATCCATTCTTTTGACTACTTACAAAATCTTTTGTTTTGAATTGAATTTTTGAAGGTTAACCATTATTTTTATTGACATTTTAAGTGTGAGGATTTTCCTTGGCAGCAATCTATGGATTCAATCAATCAGTATTTCTCTGTGAAGTTTTCTTGTGTTCTTTCCCAAGATATGAAACTCATATATTTTTATCAGGTTCTTCTGAGAGATTTATAACCCTTACTTAATTTAGAAGCATTCTGTCTTCAACATAAGTCATTTGTACTTAAATATAATTCATGCATATGTTTCTTATGTGTAGACTTTTCTTTTTAACTTTTGTATCTGTAGCATTAGTGCTTGGCACATAGTACTTAGCAAATACTTTCTAATTGATTAATTGATTCCTTGTTCTCACAAAATTATTTCCTTTTGTTTCTCCCAAATTTATCAATACTTCTGTACTTGAGTTCCAAATCTATTATTCTCTCATTCAGAACCTCTTCTTTTTCAGAAAAAAATTCTCTATTGTGCATTCTAAATTCTATGTTATGGTGCTCATCTTCTCTAATTCTGTATTGAGAACTCAAATTTCTGCCCTGTCATTCTGCTACCTATCTTTAAAGCATTTTTCTATTGTTTAGGATAGTGTTGATTCCTGGCCTTTTAAAAGTTTATAAATATCTCTTTTAACTAGGATACATTTGATTCATATTATTTTACAACATAATAATTGTTTAATGTTATAACTTCTTGACTTTTACTTTTGTTTCTCTTCTGTATTAGTCTTCTGTGTTGTTTTATCTGCTTGATCTATTTATTGATTTATCTATTGGTCTGATTACTCATTGATTTATTTGCTCATTTTATTTATAGATGCACTTACCTATTCATTAATTAATTCTCTCTCTTTTTTGTTCTTCAATGTTTTTCATGTAACCTCAAAAACATAATTTCTTTGACTTACCTTATCACTCTTGGCCCTATTCCCATCCACTACTGGATAGTCTATTGGTTCTAGAAGTACTCAGTTTTCTTGTAATGGAATTTATGGGACCCTGGCTAGGTTTCTTCCCAGAGTGGACTTCATTGAGAGAGCAAGGACCCCAGATAAGTTTCCCAGATCAACCTGGTATGACTTGGCTATACGTTCACTGAGTACGAACTCTAAATATTTCTGGTTTCTTATATCATTTCATGATAATTTCATTTTTGTGTGTTGTATCTGTCTCCCTTTTCTATTGGATTTAGCTTTAGCTCTTGCATATCTTTTGTATGTTTTGTGGGAGCATTTTTTTTAGTTCACAGAGATATTCTACTATCTTACTGATCAAATGGACATTCTATTTTCATTTCTCTGTGTTTAGTTGGGAGACAAGAAACTCAGTGTGTTAATATTCCCATTAAATTTATACTTGTCTAGGAAATCTAAATATCATCATTTTAATAAATCAGTTTCATTTGCTCATTCATTCACTTAATGAACATTCATGTGCCATGTTATAACACCAATGTAATATTCACAGCACCCATATTGGCTAGGATTACGCTGGTGTGAGTCACAAAATGTAACAGACTCTCCACATGGAAGACAAAATGAAAACATTTATTCAAATACCAGAAAGATGAATCCCCAAACCAGAAAGCCAAATCCATCATAGCAACTAAGAAGTCGGTACACATAATCAAAGCAGCAAATACCAATATCTCCAAGCCTTCCCTCCTTCATGACTTCAAAACAAAACAGGCCCCCTTAAGCAAAAATGACCTTCTCTCACTCACACTAGCTGCTCAGTCTCCATGCTGCTTGCTCCCAGCTGTTCTGACTCTCTCTCCTGCTCTTTTCTGCTTCACCCTTCCTGTTCCACCTTTTCAGGAAGCTCTTCCCCCTGTGGGCCCCATGTGATTACATTTGGCCTATTAAGGGGCAGGGAAGATCTTAAAATTCCCATTACCATTATATTTGGCCCCAAGATCTTTCCTATCCCTTACATATGTCAATGGGAATTTAGGGCTAACTGGTGTCAATAGAACATTACAGCAATATAACAGGGGTAGCTCATAATAAATAGAGAAAACAATATTTTAAGGTGGGGTTTGAACACAAGTACTGCATCATTCCCCCTTGAACAAATGGGACCCATAATCTTGTGGTAAAGGGTGAAGGTCTCTTCTTCTATGGCTACCTACTGCTGAAATTGGTGGAGCTGTCCAGAAAGGTCCCATTTGAGAGGTAATTTCTTTAGCCAGCATTTATAGTGTGATTGATGCCAGGTCCAGGGGTGATACATCACAGTTGCGGACAGGGGGTGACATTCAGTTTAAGGGATCAGGCATCTACAGGTGGAGGGTACCAAGTCTGCAGGAAACAAATCTAGCAAATAAGGTGAATAGACAAAAAGCCAAAAAAAAAAAAATAAGAAAACATTAAACAGAAACAGGGTAGACATACGGTCAGTTGTGCTTCTGGAATCCATAAACCCACTATCATAGCCTCACTGTGGTAGAATATGTGAGTTAAGGGTATAATTTGGTAATCATCTTCTCCTAAATAAACAATATTTACGGTAATTGATCCATTTTTCCCAATATATTATTAAACCAATATGGGGTCTGTAATCTTTTTTTTTTAATTTATTTGTTTATTTTTAGTTTACAAGATTCAATTCCATAGGGGTCTGTAATCTTGTCTGTGTATTTATTTAATCTGGGCTGGGGCTTGGCCTATTTCCTATTCTCCCTGAAGGTGTGGTAAACTTGGATACAATGATTCAGGAGTATCTGTAGGGTTGGTTCCTCCTTCCTTATTCAGTCTAACATTAAGTACCTTTTCTTGTTATACCTTATGTAGCTCTTTAGTTGGAATACCATCTTTTGTTCTAAAATCTTTTCCTGCTCTCAGTAGAGCAGTAAACAATTCTTTACTTGTTGATCTTTTCTGATTTTGAATCCACTGGCTATTTACTCTTCTCTCTCCAGGAAAGTTATCATTTCCCCATTTCCCTAAGTCATTTAACTGTGAAATGTTATCCAGCACCTCCAAAAGAGGGTGCCCTATTTCCCCAATTAGTAGAGTCAGAATTAGGTGCTCATGAGCAGAAGGAGCCATCTTCACTATGACATTTCTGTGAGAAACTGCTAAAGGGATATTGTGATATACACTTGCATCTCCAACTATGATAGCAGTTTTCATTACCTTCTCCTTTAGCTTTCTCACACAGTCCCTAAATTAGTACTAGAGTCTGTCTCCACCAGGCCACATAGAGTCAGTAGGATATTGCTTATTGCATCCCTCTGCAGCTAAAGCTAACAGATTAGTTGTGTTATTACTTCCTTGCATATGATCATCCCTAAAAGCTTGGTGTATGAAAGGATTATGACTAATGCCTATGAATTTCAAGCAATCCACATTATCTAGTGATACTCCTCCAGCCCCTTCATCACTGATTCTTCCTATCCAAGACACTAAAGATTCTCACATTCTTTGGGTGAATCAACTCAATATATCAGTAACCTCTCATTGAGTGAAATCTTCAATTATATCCCTGGATTCTGTTTGGCCCCAGTGCTTCTTCTGCTTTCTTCTTAGTATGGGGAGAACATCTGCATTAGAAGACACCTCATCTAACTATGTTCCATTCTCCTCCCATGCACTCTTCAGACAGTCACTGGGGCAACTATGTTCAGCTTGTACAAAAGCTGCATGCAGATTCTTTTTGTCAGATGTTAGCTTCTTTTTAGCTAAATGAACTGTAGTTTTTTCTTCTGCTGCCTGAGACCCTCCAGTTTGCTCTTCTAAAGGAGAGCCCAAATGTTGTGGCACAGAAAAATTCTCATGCAACCGTGGCAACAAAAAATTCTCAACTAACTCCCTTTCTATCTGAACTTTCTCTTCCAGCAGCTTATTTTTACTTTTGCACATAAGATGCTAACTTGTTAGGAAGGCCCAGCCTCTCCTACACACCCTTGTCAGTTCTTTCCCTGGTTCTATTGGCATTGCTTGCAAACATCTTTCCAAGTCTCTGGGTTCTCCCTTCTGTTGCCTCTGTTGCCAGTTTTCACAGAACCCTGTGCTTTTAGCCCATTCTCTTACAATGGAGGAATAAGGTGAATCATCCCATCCTGGGATATCCATTTTTCTCTCTAAAGCCCTCCTGCCTCCAAATAGAGGCCTGATATTTTATGCTCCCATGCTTGTCACCAAATATAATGCCAATGCAATATTCACAGCATGCACATAGACTATGAATATGCTTGGGTAGTGGTGAATCACAAAATATAACAGACGTTCCATATAGATGACAGAACGAAAACATTTATTCAAATACCAGAAATATGAATCCCCAAACCAGAAAGCCAAATCCATTAATTATAGCAACTAGGAAGTTGGTACACATAACCAATTCAGCAAACACCAGCATTCCCAAGCCTTCCTTTCATTAGGCTTTCAAAACAAAACAGGCCCCCTTAAGCAAAAATGCCCCTCTCTCACTCATGCTAGCTGCTCAGCCTCTACACTGTTTGCTCCCAGCTGTTCTGGCTCTCTCTCCTGCTACTTCCTGCTCTACTCTTCCTGTTCCACCCTTTCAGCAAGCTCCTCCCCCTGTGGGCTCCATGTGATTAAATTTGGCCTATTAAGGGGCAGGGAAGATCTTCAAATTCCCATTAGCAATACACATGTACTATGCTAGACTTTGTACAAGTCACTTAACCTCTGTTTATTTCCTTTTTCTCACTTTGAAAATGAAGATAATAATAGCACCTGCATCTCAGGATTGTTGTAAAGATCTAATGAGATAATTTTTGTAACTATGTGCCTGATACATAATAGGTGCTTGGTAAATACTTACTCCCTTCTTCTCATTAACATGAAGTCAGAGAAAAACAAAATGTCCTATGAGATATCTGGAAATTTCTTATTGTCTCTGTGTCTGGGCTCCCTCTCCCCTTACAAGTTTGGAAGAATCACAATAGATTTATCTCCAAGTTCAATACTTCTAGCTGCATCTGATTTACTTGAAGTTAGATAAAAAGTCTGTTTGATGTCAACATTTAGTTTATATATCCACAAAATTAAAGATGCTTTCTTTAGAGATAGAGTGTCTAGTAGATCATAGTATAAGAGGTGTCAAGTGCATAGGGACAGAAGTGTCAAATGCCCTTCCAGCAAAATGCAGCCCAAACTAGATTAAAATATAATTGGGAAATGTTTGACAAAATTAATAAAGATACAACATACATAATATTACTTTGAGGTTTTCTAAGTCAATATTCAGTCCACAAGGATCAGTTTCTATTTAAGTTTGATATCACTGCTTTAGTAGCCATCTAATTGGACCCCCTTATTTTTATACATAAAGATACTGAGGAACCTGAGGGAAATTAATTAAATTGACTAATGTCACATGAAAAATGGAGGAGTCAGGATTAAAACTTCAAACCTCACACTCCCAACTCTCCACTAGATCAAGTTGTACCATCTTCTCTTTTGATACTTTTTGATTTCTACTTGTTACTAATCAAGGAAAGCAGTGCGGGAAAAGGGATCTTAAAGTCAACATTACCTGAAATTAAATCCTGTCTCATATACTTACTAGCAATATATAATGTTAATGGGATATAAGATCTTGCCTGCCCATTAACAGGCATCATGTGGAGCCTATTAAGGGAAGCTTGCTTAGGAGAGGCTGGCTTGTGGGAAGGCTTTCACACCTTCTGCTAATTTCTAATTAGGCATTTGATCAAGAGGGTTGTGATGTCTTCTGGCTCTGAGAAGTGTATATATATACTCTGAGTTGATATTTTGCCTTGGAAGATTGCTCATGAGAAGGCTTTTGTGATTCCCTGTTTGAGATTCTGATTGGCGGGATGTTCAGAGCTCCCTAGCTGCTGAGATGTAAAAGTTCTCTTGATCCAGGGATGTAGATAAAGTGTATAGTTGATTCCGGCAGTCATAATCCTGTCTTTTGGTATTCATTTCTATACTTCTAATTTGCTCTGAAGTTCAGGGTGCTGACTTTTCCACTGAACTAGTGAATGCAATTAAAAAAGATCGTTGACCCCTTATACAGCTATCTTTCCTAGTAAAGCAAATCTAAGAACCTGTGCTAGCAGTCATGCTGGATATGCCAGTGTGGTTGCTGCTACACAATGTGACTCTAGATTCTGTTTGTGCCTCAGTTTCCACATCTTTAAATTGAGGTGGTTGAACTTATTAGCTGCTAAAGTTCCTTCCTGCTCTCAATCTGTGATGCTAAGGAAGCTGTGTCTTCAAATAAAACACTTAATTGAAATTAATTATTAACATTCCAACAGTAGTCCTCATTATAGATATCGTTAAGACCATAATTTGGAAATACTCAATTCATGTTACTATTTACCATACTGCTATGATACCATGTTTTTCTTAGATATCTTATTGCTTGAGAAGTAAGGTATATAAATACATTATTTTTCTAGTATAATTGGAAAAAAATTAAATCTGAGTACAAAGTCCCTCTCTTGATTCAATCTGAAAAAGATTGCTTTAGATCCATAACAACCATGTCTCATTTTGAAATGTTTGTTCTGTGAAGAAATGGTTGGACTTACACCAATAAGCAACCAACCTTTAACTTGGGGCAGCTAGGTGGCACAGTGAATAGAGCACTGGCCCTGAAGTCAGAAGTACTTGAGTTCAAATCTGGCCTCAGGCACTTGACACTCTTATGAGCCATGTGATCTTGGAAAAGTCACTTAACCCCAATTGCCCTGCCTTCCACCCTCCAAAAAAACAATAAATAAGTAAATACATACATACATAAATACATAAATAAATAGATAGATCTCTTAATATTTTAAGAAACAAGTTGAGTTGCACAGCCTTGATTACTTTATATGTATCACAAATGATTGCAACATGCATCATGGGTTGGGAAAGGGGATGACTGCAAAACAAAGTTGTCACATTGTTCTCTGTAGCTGTAGAAGAGAATGAAATGTCTTGGATCACTTTTGGAACATAAGAAAAACAATAACCCAAGCACCAAAAAGAGCAATTCTGGGGGGTGGAGTCAAGATAGCAGAGTAGAAACAGCACTTCCACAGAGCTCTCACCCACACCACTTCAAAATTATATAAAAAGGGGACTCTGAGTGACCTATGGAACTCCAGAAGCCACAAAATGACACAGAGAAGCTAACCTCCCACTGAGGACAGTCTGGCATCCTGACAGGGCATGGCCAGCCCAATGCTCTGGGAGCTGAGCCAAGGTCCTTGTGAGTCAGAGGTTTTAACCCCAGGGTGGCTGGACCAGCAGCCAGCTGGAGAGACCCCAGAACACCAGCAGCTGTGGCATTTCCAGAATTGCCAACACATAGATGCCAACTACAAAGTGAGAGGTCAGTGCCCTATGGACTTTGGGACTGGTTGGGCAAGTGTGTCAGCTTCTTCCCCTGGGGGCCAGAATGTGAGGAGGCTTCAGAGAGGCCACCCAAATAATACCTCTGTCAGTTAGAGAAAACCCAATGTTTGGGACAGAATCTCCCCTGCCTGGTGGCAGAGTCCTACCGTGGCAACAAGCCCAAAAGTCAAGTAATTCAGTGGCAACATGCCTAGGCAAAGGAAACAAAATAAACAAAAAAAATGCAATATTAGGCTCCTATTTTGGAGGCAAAGAGGATCAAAGAATGGAACAGGAGGAGGACTGTGAGGTCAGAACTCCTGCACCAAAAGCCCCAAATGAAAATACAATCTGGCTACAGGCCATAGAGGACCTTAAGAAGCAGATAAGAGAACTAAGGGAAAAATTGGGAAGAGAAATGATAAAGATGTAAGAAAAGTATGAAATGACAGTCAACAGCCTGAGTGAGGAAAATAACACCTTAAAAAAATAGATTAACTGGAGGGGTGGAGCCAAGGAGAAAATATTACAAGCAGCCAGGAAGAAACAATTTCAATATTGTGGAAACACAATCAGGATAGCTAAGGATCTGGCAGCTTCTACACTGAGGGACTGAAGGGCATGGAATATGATGTTCCAGAGGGCAAAGGAGCTGGGATTAAAACCAAGCATCACCTACCCAGAAAAACTGAGTACCATGTTTCAGGGGGAAATAAGGTCATTCAGTGGAACAGAGGACTTTCAAGCATTCTTGAGGAAAAAAAAAACAGAGTTGAATAGAAAATTTGACATTCAGACACAAGAAGCAAGAGATGCTTGAGAAAGTAAACAGGGAAAATAAATCATAAGGAACTTATCAAAGTTGAACTATTTATACTTCTATATGGAAAAATGATAACTGTAACTGATGAAACCTTTCTCAGTATGAAAATAGCTGAAGAAGGGTATATAGGCATATGAATACATATGTAAATGTGTGTATATATGTTTACAGGTATACATAGAGGGTACAGGTCGAATTTAATGGGAAGGGATGATACTTTAGGGGTGGGATTGAGAGGTGAGAGAGGAGGAGATGGGGAGAGACAGAATGGGGTAAACTATATCCTGTAGAAGAGGCAATGGAAAGTGGTTGCAAGGGAGGGGAAGAACAGGAAGGCAAAAAAGCAAAAGCTTATTCTCATTGAATTTGGCTCAGGGAAAGAATGACATACATACGAAATGGGATATCTCACCTGACAGGAAAGTGGGTGGGAGAGGGATGTGAGGGGGGAATGATGGAACAGAGGGCAGGCTCGCGGGGAAGGAAGTTGGAAGCACCCACTTTTGCAAAGGGACAGGATCAAAATGGGGAGTGGACCAGGTGGGAGTTTTGATGGGAGGGAGGGAAATATAGTCAGTCTTTTACAATATATCTACTATAGTAATTTTTTGCATAGCTACACATATACAACATATAATGAATTTCTTACTTCCCAGTAAGGGTGGGGGACAAGGAAGGAAGGGAATGAATCTTGAATTCAAAGATTTAAAATAAAATGTTTTAAAATATACAAATACTATTATGAATACTATTTTACATATAATTGTGAGATAAGATGTGCAGGTATTGGGGCAGGGGGATTTACCTTGCCCTACTGGAAAAGCCAAAGGTGGTATGAGAGAAGAGATGGGAGAGAGCAGATTGGATGAGGGGATATCCTATGGGACTGCTATTCTGGGGTGGTGGGTAGGGGAAAAATGGGGAAAAATGTAACTCAAAATCTGATGGAAATGAATCATGTAAACTAGAAATTAATAAAGCATTTGAAAAAAGAAAGAGCAGTTCTGGGAGATCCATCTCTTCTTTCTTGAACCATCCACGTGGATGGAAGGTATAATACTCAGCATCAAATATGTTCCAACTAGAGGGTGGTAATGCTAGGGCCCTGAACAGAAGCATCGATGGCCATGGACCAAAACTTCCATCCCTGCCCCTGCCTCAACTCAGATGTACCTAAATGATGTAATTTAGGCAAGAAAGATGAAGGCCAAGGATAATCTTCTCATCTCCACCCTTTGAAGTCAGCACAATTTTAATCACCATTTCATAAGAGAGCATTTCAAATACTTGAAGACAGCTAACTCCTAAATTTTGTCTTCCACAGATTAAACATCTCCTGTTCCTTCACTTGATCTTTGATGTGACATATTTTTCAATATTGTGTGTGTGTGTGTATGTGTGTGTGTGTGTGTGTGTGTGTGTGTGTGTGTGTGTGTGTGTTTGTGTAACCTAATAAATGTTCATTGAGGCTTGGATCACATAGAGAATGGATAGCCATTTATAATCACAGGGGTCACTACCCAATACTTTTTTTTTTAAGAATGAAAAAAATTGGGCGGAGCCAAGATGGCGGAGTAGAAACAGCTTGTCCAAGCCACTCTGCCCCCAGATTCCCCCCAAACGATGTAAAACGGGACTCTGAACAACTTCTGGAGCCCCAGCACCCACAGAACGACACAGAGAAGCTAACCTCCCGCTGAGGACAGCCCAGCAGCCCTGCAGGAAGAACCAGCGCAGTGGTCTGGGACCTGGCAGTGCGCAGAGCGCAGAGCACAGGAGCCGAGCCGGGCCCAGCCCAGGTCCCTATGAGCCGAGGTTTTAGCCCCAGGGCGGCAGGGCCAGCAGCCAGCTGGAGGAACCCCAGAACAACAGGAGCTGTGTTGACTCCAGAATTATCAACATAGACTTGCCTAGGACAAAGTAAAAGGTTAGTGTCCTATGGACTTTGGGACTGGTATTAGGGAATTCATCGGCTCCCTCCCCTGGGGGCTAGAAGCCACTGAGGACAAACGCCATTTTGTAGTTTTCAGAGGCACCTCCCGCTCCCAGCCTGCAAATTTGTAGGGAGATCCAGCGATCAGTCTTGGGGGGTAATCGCTCTTGCGTTAACCTCCCTGGATCTGGATTGTGATCTATGGTGGAAGTCGTGGGTGGGTTTACAGCTTGCCAGAAACGGAAGTTGCCCCCCCACACGTTCGGGACAAAAATTCCTCTATCTGGCCTTAAAGCCATAGTGTGGCAACAAGCCCAAAAGTCAAGTAATTAAGTGGCAACATGCCAAGTCAAAGGAAACAGAAAAATGCAACCCTAGACTCCTATTTTGGGGGCATAGAGTGGGAAAAGGACTGTGAGGTCAGAAATCCTGCTCCAAAAGCCCCAGGGGAAACATGAGTGGGTTGCAGGCCATAGAGGACCTTAAGAAGGACTTTAAAAATCAAATAAGAGAAGTGGAGGAAAAATTGGAAAGAGAAATGAGAAGGATGCAGGAAAAGTATGAAATGAGGGTCAACAGCCTGACTGAGGAAAACAGCAGGTTAAAAAATAAACTAACTCAAATGGCAAAGGAGGCCCAAAAGGGCAATGAGGAGAAGAATGCCTTAAAAAGTCGAATTTGCCAGATGGAAAAAGAATCTCAAAAGTTCACTGAGGAGATTCATTCCTTCAGAGTTAGACTGGAGCAAATGAAAGCTAATGACTTTATGAGAAATCAAGATGCTGTTAAGCAGATCCAAACAAATGAAAGATTAGAAGGCAATGTGAAATATCTCATGGGAAAAACCACTGACCTGGAAAATAGATCCAGGAGAGACAATTTAAAAATTGTTGGACTGCCTGAAAGCCATGATCAAAGAAAGAACCTAGAAATCACCCTTCAAGAAATTCTCAAGAAAACTGCCCTGATGTTTTAGATCCAGAGGGCAAAATAGAGGTTGAAAGAATCCACATATCACCTCCTGAAAAAGATCCCAAAAAGAAAACTCCCAGGAATATTATAGCCAGGTTCCAGAATCCCCAGATCAAGGAGAAAATACTACAAGCAGCCAGGAAGAAAAAAATTCAATATTGTGGAAACACAATCAGAATAACCCAGGACCTGGCAGCTTCTACACTGAGGGATCCAAGGGCATGGAATATGATATTCCAGAGGGCAAAAGAACTGGGAATGAACCCAAGGGTCACCTACCCAGCAAAACTGAGTATTTTGTTTTAGGGGAAAATATGGTCATTCAGTGGAATAGAGGACTTTCAAGCATTCTTGAGGAAAAAACCAGAATTGAATAGAAAATTTGACACCCAGACACAAGAAGGATGAGATGCCTGAGAAGGTAATCAGGGAAAAGATATCAAAAGGAACTTATCAAAGTTGAACTATTTACATTCCTATATGGAAAAACAATAACTGTGACTGATGATATCTTTCTCACTAGGAAAATAATGGAAGAATGGTGTGTGGCCATATGAATACATATGTGAATGTGTGTGTATATGGTTACAGTTATATATGGATAGAAGGCATAGGTTGAATTTGTTGGGAAGGGAGAATACTCAAGGGATGAAATTATGAGGTGAGAGAGGAAAGTGGCAAGAGGAGATGGGGAGAGACAGGTTAGGGTAAACTATCCCATGTAGAAGAAGCAAGGGGAAGTGGTTGCAAAAGAGGGGGAGAATAAGGAAGGCTAAAAAGGCAAAACCACATTCACATTGAGTTTGGTTCAGGGAAAAAATGACATATCAACTAAATGGGATATCTCAACCTGCAGCAGGATAGGGGGAAGGGGGATGGGAGGAGGGATGATGGATGGGAAGGCATCCTTGGAGTGAGGGGAGGTTGGAAGTATCCACTATAAAAGAGGGACAGGATCATGTAGGGAATGGACCAGGTGTGGGGTGGGATGAGTGGGAGGGAATTATAAGCAGCCTTGTACAATATATCTACTATGATAATGTTTTGCATAGCTAGACATGTATAACATATACTGAATTACTTATCTCCCAAGAAGGAATGGGTGACAAGGGAGGAAGGAAATGGATCTGAATTGTGAGGTCCTAACATTAAATATTTCAAATATATAAATACTATTATTAATACTCTTTTGCTTGTAATAGGGAGATAAGATGTGCAGGCATTGGGATGCAAAGACTCACCTTCCTCTAATGGAAAATCGATGGGGGTATGGGAGAAGGTATGGGAGAGAGCAGATTGGAGGAAGCGATATCTTGTGGGATTACTGTTCTGGGAGGTTGGGTAGGGGAATAATGGGGGGAAAATGATTGTAACTCAAAATCTGGTGGAAATGAATGATGTAAAACAGAAGTTAATAAAGCATTTGTTTAAAAAAAATAAAATAAAATTAAGATACTAGTTTAAAAAAATGAAAAAAATTAAAGAGATAAAAGATATCAATTAATAAATTAAAAACAAATTCTCATGACTAATAACATTAGAAATGAAGATAAAAACAACACAGGTTCTACTTCATACCTATTGGATGGGCAAAGATGACAAAAATTGATAATGTTAATTATAGAAGTAGATGAACATTTTGGTAGATCTGTGAATTTGTCTGACCATTATGACCATTCTTGATTCCCCTTCTACCTAACAATATCAATACTATGCCTATACTCCAGAGAGATGAAAGCAACTAGGGAAGACTCACACATTCAAAAGTCTTCATAGCAGCACTGTACAACTTAACTGGGAACAAATAACTTAGCATATTCCCTTTCATTCAATACATAGTTTGTTTCCAATTTGTGATTATTACTTGAAATTTTCAAGCTAAGTCTATTGATAAGGATGGAATATGAATAGATTGAAATACTATTAATCAGCAAGAAAAGATAAAATGGGAAATTTCAGAGAAACCAAGGAAAACTTTTTGAACTGAAACAATGAAGCACCAGTACCAGAACAACTTACAATAACTCTCAAAGAATCATCACTTTGAAAGATTTAAGAATACTGAGGAATGCAATGACCTACAGTGATGCCAGAGGACTAGTGCTAAGGCATGGAGCTACTTACTTCCTGACAGAGATGATGGACTCAATATTCAGAATGAGACCTAAAATTCTGAATATGGTTGATATGGGAATTTGTTTCCCTTAACTGCACAGTTGTTACAAAAGTTTTTTTCTTTCTTTCTTTTTTTTATCTTATTGTGGGGTAAGAGAGCAGATGTGGGATGGAGAAAAAACATAAATTCTTTTTACTTGGAAAAATACTACTTATTATTTTTTTTTAAGACAAAGATACAGTGGAAGGAATTCTTGTTCAGGAACTGTCTAGACTCATTTCTACATTTCTCATTCTCCTCATTGCTACTTCTGGCTTCTGTGAGAGGAGGGTGTGGGAGGAATGGAAGAATGGAGAATGAGTTGGGCCAAAAATAATAATTGGAAAATCATGTAAGTGTCTTATAATGTTTATACTCATGAATTGGGACAAAGGTTGGATTTGTGGGGTAAATATCTGGCAAAATTTGGGATGAGTTGGGGAAAATCTGGAAAATAACCTCTAAGTTGAGAAACTGGTCTAGATTTGACTTCCAGATTGTAAGAGATTTCAGTTCCTGGGAAATTATGGAGGATATAAAAGATTTAGATTGAAAAGTCATAAACTGAGAGGTAATACAACACAGACAATTAAGGAAACTTTATAAGTAATAAAACTCTATGGACCTTTTCCTTTCAGATACAAGGTCCCACCTGGCTGTCTAGTTCTCACTGGTATAAGGACCATTTGAAGAATCATTAGCCCAGAAAACGGTTTTGGTGAATAAGCAGCCTTAGAGTTAGTGAGGTTGGTGCCCTGGTCAGAGGTGGTCAGAGCTCCTGCTGCCTTCATACCTCTTGGATCAATTACCAGATTTGAACTCAAGTCTTCCTGATTCTGCATATGCTACCATAAGCTCTCTGAGCCTGTTGATAAAACCATTGAAAGCAGACAATAAAAATATTGGCTATTGAGTACAATAGGCAGTGTGGACAGTTGGGTCACTGGAAAGTACATAGGACTTGGAATCAGATACCCTTGGCTTGGCTATTTACTACTTAAATGACTTGGGCAAATCACTTAAACTTAAACTTCATGTCATCAGTTTCATCCTCTGAAGCAAATAGAGAGGGATGGATGCAGAATCAGGAAGACTTGAGTTCAAATCTGGTCTCAGACATTTAGTAACTGTGTGATCCTGAATAAGTCATTTAACTAGCTTGCCTCATTTTCCTTGTATGTCAAATGAGGTTAATAAATACATGTTTCCTCCCCCTCCCCCAGCTGTTGTGAAGATTAAATAAAATATTTGGAGGGACTTAGTATAGGCCTAGGGACATAAGAGGCTCTTGATTGATATTTGCTTCTTTCCTTCCTTCCAACTATGCTTTTGTCTGTGGGTGACAGAATGCTAAGCGGATCAGGATTACATTTCTAGTGATTGTGGTTTTATTTTATGACAGTCTCAATGTGTGTTGACTAGTAATAGTCCCACTGCTTTATGACTCATTTACAAAATAAATATACTTCATCTTCTCCACTTTGCCTCTACCAGATCAGCTGGGTAATTGATCCAAGAGGTATGAAGGCAGCAGGAGCTCTGACCACCTCTGACCAGGGCACCAGCCTCACTAACTCTAAGGCTGCTTATTCACCAAAACCATTTTCTGGGCTAATGATTCTTCAAATGGTCCTTATACCAGTGAGAACTAGACAGCCAGGTGGGACCTTGTATCTGAAAGGAAAAGGTCCATAGAGTTTTATTACTTATAAAGTTTCCTTAATTGTCTGTGTTGTATTACCTCTCAGTTTATGTCTTTGAAGAGGGGGAAATTGTCAGGCCCCCAAGCTATTTAAGGTCTTAAGGTACAGCATACGCTGAAAGGTTGTGTAAAGATGATGGTGAGTCATGAGGTCATCAGAAGCTGCATCTTGGAAAACACATGCTGGGCCTTTCCCTCTTATCCCAGGTGTGCCTGTCCTACAGGTTGTAGAAACCTTGCAGTTAGTAATAAGGGATCCTCAATAACTGAATGATCTTCTTCAGCAAAATTTATTTCTCTCTGCTTTCAGCACTCAAACCAACATAATCAATTGTCTATGGACGGTTAAGTTCACACACATAACCTTGAATAATTAGAAGATACTGTCCATATCTTTTCTAACAGGTTAACCAAAGTGTATCAGAGAGAGTCAATAGCAATAATTAAATTGCTTTTGGAATGATAAGTTCACAAATATATCTAGAATAATTAAAATAAGATGTCCAAAAATTTTCTAACAAGTAAAATAAATTTGATGTGTGTGTTTGCGTGTGTGTTTGCGTGTGTGTGTGTGTGTGTGTGTGTGTGTGTGTGTGTGTAGCCAAGATGGATGAAAAAAGAAGGGAACTTGTCTGAGCTCTGAAATTCTGCTCTAAACACTTTTAAATCATGCCCCCAAATGAATTTTGGAACAACAGAACTCAAAAAAGAATGGAGGAAAAATGTTCCAGCCGAGGATAATTTAGAAGGGCTGTGGGAAAGGTCTGCCTCACTTGTATAAAAGGGGAGTGCAGCCCAAGCAAGCCAGAAAAAAGTCCCTAGCCTAAAGTAACCTAGTTCCTGTGTCCCCAGCTCAGCAGACCAGCATCGTAAATGGGCCAGCTGTGAAGCCACTAACACCCAGTGGTGGCAAGCAAGGGTCCAGGTCCAGAACATCCCCTCCCCTTGCACAGTAAAGTAGTGAGTAGGCCCCTGGCCTTTGTAAAGGAAGCTTGGAAAAGTGCCCCCTAGACCACAGGAGCAGAACTTAACATTTAAAGTCATGAAATAGGCTGGAAAGTCAGCAGAGAATAACAGCAAAAACAATCAACAACCAAACCAAAACAAGCCAAAAAAAAAAAAAAACCAACCACAAAACAAACAAAAAATCTGACCATAGAAAGCTACTACAACAAAATAAAAGATCAAAACAAACTCAGAAGAGCAGAACAATGTCAAAGCACTTACATGAAAGCCTCAAAGAAAAAAAACGAATTGGTCTCAATTCCAAAACATCCTCCTGGAAGACTCAATAAAAATTTTAAAATTCAAATAATAGAGGTAGAAGAAAAATGGGAAACAAAATGAGAGTTATGAAATAAAATAATGAAAAAGAGCCAATAGGCTATAGAACCCACAAAATGACACATAGAATCTAACCTCCCGCAGAGGACAGCCCAGTAGCCTGTCAAGAAGTGGCAAGCTAAGTGCTCTGGGAGCCGAGCTTAGGGCCCCAGGAGCTGGGGTTTTAGCCCCAAGGGGGGCCTGACCAACCACCAGCTGGAGAGACTTCCGATCAGATGTGGCAGTTTCCAGAATTATCAACACATAGATGCCAAGGACAAAGTGAGAGGTCAGTGCAGTGTGGACTTTGGGATCCAGTGGTTGGGAATGTGTTGTTTTTGCCCCTGGGGTGAGAAGTGGCTGAGACACCGCAGCCCTGCAGCTGCAGCTACACGTGGATGCTTCAGCTCCTGGCCTGCAGACTGTAGGGTGACCAAATGACCAGTCTGAGTGGTAATCGCTCTTGCTTTAACCTGCTTGGATCTGGATTGCGGTTTAGGATGGAGGTGCTGGGGTGTGTGACCAGTGAGCCAGAGTCTGTGGAGGCTTCAGAGAGGGCAGCCAACTAATACCTCCAGGAGCTGAGAAAACCTCTGTGTTTGGGACTGAAGCTTCCATGTCTGGTGGCAGAATCCTACTGTGGCAAAAAAGCCCCAAAGTCAAGTAATTGAGTGGCAAAATGACCAGGCAAAGGAAGCAAAACAAACAGAAGAATCCAACATTAGACTCCTATTTGGGGGACAAAAAGGCTCAAAGCATGGAACAGAAGGAAGTCAGTGAAATCAACTCCTGCACCAAAAGCATCAAAGAAAAATATAAGCTTCTTACAGGACACAGAGGACCTTAAGAAACAGATAAGAGAAGTGGAGGTAAAATTGGGAAGATAAATGAGAATGATGAAAGAAAATTATGAGAGTCAATAGCCTGACTGAGGAAAATAACACCTTAAAAATAGACTAACTGTAATGGCAAAAGAGGCTCAAAAAGGCAAAGAGGAGAAGAGTGCCTTAAAAAGCCGAATTTGCCTGATGGAAAAAGAATCTCAAAAGCTCACTGAGGAGAATCATTCCTTCAGAGTTAGACTGGAGCAAATGGAAGCTAGTGACTTTATGAGAAATCACAATGTTGTTAAACAGATCCTAAAAAATGAAAGAATAGAAGGCAAAGTGAAATATATCATGGAAAAAATCACAGACCTGGAAAATAGATCTAGGAGAGATAATTTAAAAATTGTTGGACTAGGTGAAAGCCTTGGTCAAAGAAAGAACCTAGAAATCATCCTCCAAGAAATTCTGAAGGAAAACTGCTCTGATATTTTAGAACCAGAGGGCAAATTAGAGGTTGAAAGAACCCACAGATCATCTTCTGAAAAAGATCCCAAAAAGAAAACTCCTAGCAATATTATAGCCAGGTTCTGAAATTCCCAGATCAAGGAGAGAATATTACAAGCAGCCAGGAAGAAACACTTTGAATATTGTGGAAACACAATCAGGATAACACAGCATATTGCAGCTTCCACACTGAGGGATTGATGGGCTTGGGATATGATATTCCAGAGGTCAAAGGAGCTGGGATTAAAACCAAGAATCACCTACCCAGCAAAACTGAGTATCATGTTTCAGGAGAAAATATGGTCATTCAGTGGAATAGAGGACTTTCAAGCATTCTTGATGAAAAAACCAGAGTTGAATAGAAAATTTGACATTCCCATACAAGAAGCAAGAGATACTTGAGAAGGTAAACAGGGAAAAGAAATCATAGGGAACTTATCAAATTTGAACTATTTACATTCCTACATGGAAAAATGATAATTATAACTGATGAAACGTTTATCCATATGAAATTAGTTGAAGGGAATAGAAATATAATGTATATCAGAGGGTATATGGGTATATGAATACATATGTGAATGTGTGTATATATGTTTACAGGTATACATAGATAGAGGGCACAGGACCAATCTAATAGGAAGGGATGATACTTAAAAGGTGAAATTAAAAGTTGAGAGAGGAATATAATGAGAGGAGATGGGGAGAGACAGAATGGGGTAAATTATCTCATATAGAAGAGGCAAGGGCAAATGGTTACAAGGGAGGGAAAGAACAGGAAGGCAAAAGGGAATGGGTCAAACTTATTCTCATTGAATTTGGCTCAGGGAGGGAATGTCATACACACTAAATAGGGTAAAGAAAGCACAAAAAATAAGGGGAAAATATATACAAAATTTTACCAAAGAAAATACTCCTTAAAAAATAGAAATGGCCAGGTGGGGAAAAAAAAAGCTGCAAAAAGTCACTGAAGAAAACAATTCCTTAAAAATTAAACTTCGACAAGTGGAATCTAATAACTCTATGGGACACCCAAGTATCAATAAAGAAAATCAATTGAATTTAAAAATAAAATGAAATAAAATAAAACATTTATGGGAAAAAAGTTCTGGAAAATTGATCCAGGAGAAATAATTTAAGTATTATTTTACTACCTGAAAGCAATGACAAAAAAAAAATAGAATTGGGCAAATGGAATCAAATGATGTAATATCAAACAAACACATAATAAAACTAGAAAAAAATAGAAGAGAACCCAAAACATCTCATTAAAAAACAAAACAAAACAACTGATCTTGAGAACAGATCTAGGATACACAATATAAGAATTATTGGGTTAGGACTACCTAAAAGTTAGGATAAAAATATCTGGATACAGTGTTATACAAAAGTATTAAGTAAAATTGCCCTGACATTCTAGAGCAAGAAAGTAAAGTAGAAATAGAAAGGATCTAACAATCAACACCTGAAAAGATTTTAGGAAGACTACTTACAGGAATGTCATAGTCAAGTTTCAAGAAATTATCAAGGAAAACTGCCCTGATATCCTAGAACCACATAGTAAAATAATAATTAAAAGAATTCACCAATCACCTCCTAAAAGAGAAAACAATGAAAACTCTCAAGAATAATGCAGGGAAATACCAGAACTGTGAGGTCAAGGAGAACATACTGCAAACAGCTAGAAAGAAATGATTCTGCATTAAAGGATTGGAATGCTTAGAATATAATATTCCGGAAGGCAAAGGAGGTTGGATTACAAAAAAAAATCAACTACCCAGAAAAACCAAGCATATCCTTTGTGGAGGGGTGGGGGAGAAGCGGGGGGGAGATAATGGATATTAAAAGAAACAGAGGGCTTTTCAAACATTCTTAATAAAAAGATCAGAAATAAGGAGAAAATCTGATTTTCAAATATAAAACTCAGGAGAAGGATAAAAAGGTAAACCGGAAAGAAAAAAATAAGTTATTCAATAAGATAAATCTGCTTGCCCTCTTACATGCAAAGATAATATTTGTAACTATTAGGAGCTGTACCTCCATTAAGGCACTTAGAAGGAGTGTATATGGAAGTGGTTGTGGGTATATGGGGTGTTATAAAAAAAATTTAAGGAGTGAGAAAGATGATTGTATTAGGAGAAAAGAGGAGGGAGAGGTAGACTGGGGTTCATTATAACACATAAAGACACTCAAAAGACCTAATATAGTGAAGGGAAAGGAGGGGTAAGCATTGTTTGAATTTTATTCTCATTGGATTTGACTTAAAGAGGGAATAACATATACACTCGATTGACTATAGAAATCTATCTTACCCTATAGGGAAGTAGGAGGGAAAGGAGATAATAAACAACAGTGGAGGGTGGGAATGATAGAAAGGAGAGCAAATTTAAGGAGGCAGTGGCCAGAAACAACACATTTGTGGAGGTACAGGGGGAAAGGAGAGAGAGAAGTAGAAATAGGGGAAAAATAGGAAGGAGAGAAATACACAGTAATCATGACTGTGAATGTGAATGAGATGAACTCTCTCATAAAATGGAAGTGGATACAGAATGGATTAAAAATCAGAATCCTAGGGCGGCTAGGTGGTTCAGTGAGTAGAGCGTCGGCCCTGGAGTCAGAAGGACCTGAGTTCGGATCCGGCCTCAGACAGCCCACACAAATAAAAACCTAGCCATCTGACCTTGGGCAAGTTACTTAACTCCAATTGCCCTCAAAAAGAAAAAAAAAATCAGAATCCTACGATGTTATTTACAAGAAACCCATTTGGAGTAGAAAGAAAAGCACCAAGAACAGGTAAACGCCTGGAGCAGAATATATTATATTTCAGATGAGATGGAAAAAAATGTATAAAGCGCTCTGGAGAAAACTGAATGAGGGTAGAAAAGAATATGTCTCATTCTCATCAATATTGGCACCTACACAAAAATTGACCAAGTATTGGGGATAAGAACCTCACAATCAAATGCAGAAAGGACGAAATATTAAATGCATTCTTTTCAGATCATGATGTAATAAGAATTAGATTTAACAAAGGCCATGGAAGGTTAGATTAAAAAATATTTGGAAACTATATTATCTAATCTTAAAGAATTAGTGGGTCAAAGAACAAATCATAGAAACAATAATTTGATTAAAGAAAATTATAACAATGAGACAACACACGAAAATTTATAGGTTCAAGCCAAAGCACTACTTAGGGGAAAATTATATCTCTAAATGTTTTCATCAGTGAAATAGAGAAAGAGCTGATCAATGAATTTGTCATGCTATTAGAAAAGCCAGGAAAAAAAAAAAAGAAAAATCTTCAATTAAACACCAAATTGGAAATCCTGAAAATCAAAAGAGAGATTAATAAAAGTAAGAAAACCATTGAGCTAATAAATAAAACTTAGAACTGATTTTATGAAAAACAACAATAAAATAGATAAGCCAATGATTAATTTCATTTAAAAAATAGACAAAAGACAAATATCCAGTATCAAAAATGAAAAGAGTCATTTCACCACCAATGAAGAAATTAAAGCAGGAAAAAAGCTATTTTGCCTAATTGCATGCAACTAAATCTGACAATCTTCTGAAATGGATGAATATTTAAAAAGATATATAAATTGCCTAGATTAAAGAAGAGAAAATGAAATCCATAAATAATCCTGTTTTAGAAGAAGAATAAATTGAACAAGCCATCAATGAACTGCCTGAGGGGGGAAAAAACAAAATCCAAACCAGGAAGAATTAAAATAGAGAAAGAAAACTATAAACCTGTTTCCCTAATGAATATTGATAGAAAACAAATTAAATAAAATACTAGGAAGTGTATTGTAGTAATATCTCACCAAGATCATACACTTGACCAGGTTGGTTTAAATTATTATTTTTTATTTTTTTAAGCAATTGGGGTTAAGTAACTTGCTCAAGGTTACATGGCTAGTCATTATTTATGTGTGGGTGCTCATTTTCTGAGGCCAGATCTGATCTCGGGTCATCCAAACTCCGAGGCTGGCACTCTTACTCACTTCGCCACCTAGCCGTCCCAAATTAATTTTTTTTTTTTTAAGGAAGGCAATTGGGGTTAAGTGACTTGCCCAAGGTCACATGGCTACTAAGTGTTAAGTATCTGAGGCCCAATTTGAACTCAGGTCCTCCTGATGCCAGGGCCAGTGCTCTATTCACTGTGCCCCCTAGCCACCCCAAACCAGGTAGGTTTTACAACAGGAATGCAGGGCTGGCTCAATGTTAGGAAAGCTATCAGTATAATTGACCATATCAATAACACAACTAATAAAAATTATATGATTATCTCAATAGATTCAGAAAAAGCTTTTGACAAAATACAATACCTGTTCCTATTAATAATTCTAGAGGGCATAGGAATGAATGGAGTCTTCCTTAAAATAATGAGTAGTTTCTATCTAAAATTATCAGCAAGCATTATATTTAATGAAGATAAGCTAGAAGCATTTCCAATAAGATCAACTGTGAAACAAGGATGTCCATTATCACCACTCTTATTCAATATTGTACTAGAAATGTTAGCTTTGGCAATAAGAGAATAAAAGGAAATTGAAGGAATTAGAATAGACAAAGAAGAAACAAAGCTATCACTGTTTGCAGATGACATGATGGTATACTTAGTGAATACTATCGAATCAAGTGAAAAACTAGCTGAAATAACTAACAACTTGAGCAAAGCTGCAGTAAAGAAAATAAACCCACATAAATCATCAGTACTTCTATATATTACTAAAGAAGTTTTTGTACAAAAAACAAACAATGCAATGAAGATTGGAAGGAAAGGAGACAGAAGGGAAACATTTTTTTTTACAAGTTTCTCTGCTAAAGGCCACATTTCTTAAATAGGTAGATAATTGATTGAAATTTATAAGAATACAAAATCATTCCCCAGTTGAATCAAAGGATATGAACAGTCAGTTTTCAGAAGAAGATATCAAAGCTACCTATTAGAATCATATTAAAACACGCTCTAAATCACTATTAATTAGAGAAATGCAAATTAAAGCAACTCTATGGTACCACCTCACACCTATCAGAGTAGCTAATATGACAGAAAAGAAAAATAATAAATTTTGGAGGGGATTTGAAAAAAAAAAGATACCAATTCAGTGTTGGAGTTGTGAACCAACCCAACCATCCTGGAGAACAATTTGGCAATATGCCCAAAGGGCTATCAATTGTTCGTATCCTTTGATCCAGTAATACTACTAACTAGCCCTGTATAAAAATAAATAAATAAATAAAAGGGGGGGGGTGAGGACCTATTTGTACAAAAATATTTGTAGCAGCAATTTTTGTTATGGCAAGTAATTGGAAATTGAGGGTATGTCCATCAATTGGGGAATGACTAAACAAATTATGATATATATATATATGTATATATATAATTGTAATATAATATTATTACTCTGCTATAAGAAATTATGAGTAGGCTGATTTCAGAAAAAAACAAACAAAAAAACACCTGTAAGACTTCTATGAACTGATGCAAAGTGAAGTGAGCTGAACCAGGAGAGCATTGTACATAGTAGCAACAATATTGTATGATGATCAACTGTGAACAATTCAGCTATTTTCAAGAATATAATCATCCAAGACAATTCCAAAAAACTCATGATGAAAAATGTTACCACCTTGCAGAGAAGTAACTGCATACTATCATCACTTTCTATATTTTTTCATTTTTTTTTTCTTTTGGGTCTGTGTCTTCTTTCACAGCATGACTGAGCATGTATATCTTATATGAAATTGATTACGCTCTTGAGGTGGATGGGAAATGAGGGTCAGGATTGAGATTAGGAGCAGGATCTGATTATGCCTCTGCATATAGAAGTACAATTATCCACTGCTTAGCATGGAGCCTAGCACACAGTAGGTACTTAATAAATGTTTATTGATTGATTAATCTTGATTAAATTGATTAATCCCTTAATTACTACAATTTTATCCCCCCCCCCACCATTTTATGTATAAGACAGCATGGCAGCTACTAATCTTTATCTGTTTGATTCATGTAGGTGCATGTAAAATTTGGGAAAGATGTGTGGATTTTTGAAAGAGGAAGGACAATGGCTTCATTTAGAGGTAACAAGTAGAGTGGAGGCACATTGAAATTGTATCACTAAACATTTCATATTACTACCATTGAAGCCTAGATAATTAAAATGCTAATAATTATAGTCACTGCTTTCTATAAGACTTTGTGATTTACACATTTTCTGCTTGAAATAACTCTTTGTGGTAAGTATCACAAGTATTGTTCCCATTTTACCACTGAGAAATGTGAGGGGCAGAATTCAGCACTAGAGCTAGAATCTGAACTATAAAACTAGAATCTGGACTATAAAACCCTATCACTTTCCTTTGTACCACACTAACTCTTTTAAGTATATTTTGTAAAGTTAAATAGCATCTTCTTGCTGTAGACGTTTCAAAGTCCCCTCTTAAACCAATCACTTATACATTAAAAATCCAATTGTGCACTTGTCAGGTTAAAGGCCATCTCTAAAGAAATTCAGCTGGGGAAGCATTTTACAAACAAACAAAAATAATTTGTTCAGCATACTAAAATCCTCTAGTCCTCTTTCAAGCACTGTGCCCTCTGTTAAGTAAAGAGACATATAGATTTTCATGGTTCACTCAACTGCTAAAATATCTCTTGTGGATAAAACCCCATGGCCATATGGCTCTAATATGCTTAATATAGCTCTCCAAACACTATAAATTATGCTATAAAATTAAATTGGACATGCATAGAGAAACTTGTTCAGAATAACAACAAAGGAGTTTGAGGTTCAAAAAAATGATTTTAGAAGATGAAACACAGGACAGTTTATTTACATCACTAATGGCTAACCAATCTAGATTAATCATGGATATGTTATTGGGTAGAACACTTAATATGGAGTAAGGAAGTCCTCAGTTCAAGTCCTGACTCATATTTAAGTCAGAAAGCATAGATCCTTTCCAGGAGTCAATTTGCTCATTTTCAGAAAAACATAAAAAGGAAGTCCATATATCAAAGTATCATTGTGAAAAGTGAATAAGACAATGTCAGTCATTGGTTTTCGTTAATTTTGAAGTGCTCTACAAATAACAGTTTTATGATTCCTAGGTATCAACTTCACTTTATCATTCTACTTTACTAAAAGCCACCTTTAGAGATAAGGAGGTCTGGGTTTGAATCACATCTCCAATGCTTGTTGGCTGTGCTTAGTAGATCCCTTTGACACATACAGTAACTAGGTGACCAAAGACAAGTGACACAACCTTTCAGTGTTTGAGCCACTCTCTAAAATGATAAGTTGCTGATGGATCTCATGTTGTTGGAGATAGTTTACACAATAATCCATACTGAATTACATAGGTCTTCCTTTCATGGAGAGAGAGAGAGAGAGAGAGAGAGAGAGAGAGAGAGAGAGAGAGAGAAGAAGAAGAAGAAGAAGAAGAAGAAGAAGAAGAAGAAGAAGAAGAAGAAGAAGAAGAAGAAGAAGAAGAAGAAAGGAGGAGGAGAAAAAGAACAAGAAGAATAAGAAGAAGAACAAGAAGTACAAGAACAAGGAGGAAGAGGGAAAGAAAAAAAGGAAGGAAGGAAGGAAGGAAGGAAGGAAGGAAGGAAGGAAGGAAGGAAGGAAGGAAGGAAGGAGGAAGGAAAACTCTTAGGTTTACTATTAACATAAATGTTGTTTAGTTGAATTTCTGTGAAAAGAATTCAGTCCAGCATCTCATTAGACTTGTAAATGTACATTTTTAATGGAAACATTCTTTTGAACATGAGAGCAGTTTACTGCCTTATCCTGGCACAAGTGAGGTCATAAACTATGAGAATTTTAATTTAAGGAAAAGTTTAAAGGCAATTGTGGTTTGCCAAGATTATGCTTCATAAAAATTTCTTAAATGTTTATTTGTCAACAACTTATATGATTATCCCAAATTAATATGAGAGTAAAATCCACCCCATTTCTTTCAATACTTCGGGGAAAACACTGAACATTTTTCACTTGAGCTTTAAAACCATTCCAGTCAATCCAAGACTCTATATATTTAAAGAGACAGGGACAAAGGGAAGAAAGAGGAATAGAGACAGAAATAGAAACAAAAAGAAAGAGATGGATACAGAGAGATAGAAATGTTGATAAAAAGACAGACACAGAGAGAGAAATAGACGGAAACAAACAAAAATAGACAGAGATAGAGAGACAGGGAGTTAGAGACAGAGAGACATAAACAGAGAGAGAAAGACAAACAAGAGAATGAGCAATTGATCTTGTAGTCAGCCTCAAAGACTTTCACCCAGGACTATTCTTGTAGGTTCTCCAATGTGACCCATGAGAGTCAGTGTTATGAGACTCCCCTTCCCTTCCAGGATTATGTAATGGTTACTAATGTTATATTGGGTTTAAGCTTTATTCACTTTGGAATGACTCTGACTTTGGCCAACCCTGGGTATATTGGATCACATTTCTCAGGAGTTCTGTGGTCATCTGGAAAGCTGCCTTCTTGTATCAAATCCAAATTATTGGCCCAGAATAAAGGTGTGATCAGAGGATTTCCACAGGAGTTACCTCCTCTATCAAGTATTGCTTAAATCCCTCCTAAAACTATCTGCTTAAATAATCATCCCTTTGATCAATCACCAAATGCTTTTGAGGGTTTCACTCTACTAGAAATGGGCCACTGATTCATATTTAAGGATCCTTGCATGACAACACATATAGACAATTTTAAAATGTAATATTACCTATGATAAATATTTCCTAAGGAAGTTTTGGTCTCATTTAAGCTTGTTCAGGTTGCTCTGGTGAGTGTTGTGGACTGGGTGTTTGACACCTCTGCTTATGACCATCTGACATGCAAGACAGCTGATACAAAATGAGCTAAAGTTTGTACAACCTTCAGCCTACAGTATCTCCTTAGAGCCTTAGCACTATAAAGTAAATGCCATGGACATTATTGGCCCTATTTTATAAAGGGGGAAACAGGCACAGGAACTTGCTCATGATCTCACAGTTAACAAGTGTGGTATGGTGGAAAGAACAAAAGCTCTTGGAGTCAGAGAATCAGGATTCAGATCTCATATGTGACATTTAATTTGCTACCTATAGGACACAGTAAATCAGTTTATCTCCTTGGCCCTCTGATTCACTGAGTGTAAAATAAGGCTGTGGATTGGTTGGCCCCTGAGGCCCATTTCTTCTTAAGATTTATAATTTTATGATCTAAAGATCTTCCTGACTTCACATCTAAGAACTTAGTCACCACACAATGCCACCTCTCTCTTACTTTCTTTTTTCATGAGTTCAAATATTCAACAAATCAGATTCAACCAGCAGTGATTAATCACCTAAACCAACTCTGATTCCAAGTGATTGAGAATCACTTATCTCCAGGAAGCCAGGTGGACAACAATATGACATTGAAAAGAGTATGGGAATGGAAGTCAGAAAAATTGAATTCTAGTGCTTTCTCTGTCACTGAATATTAGTTTTGCAGGTTGTTTCAATCTGGGAAGAAGGAGAAGGATAATGGAAAGTAGAGGGATGGGGTAAGGGCGGAGCTGAGGGGAGATGGAGGGGGAGCAAGATGAGGATGTGGACCAGGAGCAGCAGCAGCAGCAGAAGAAGAAGAAGAAGAAGAAGGAGAAGAAGAAGAAGAAGAAGAAGAAGAAGAAGAAGAAGAAGAAGAAGAAGAAGAAGAAGAAGAAGAAGAAAGAGAAGGAGAAGGAGAAGGAGAAGGAGAAGGAGAAGGAGAAGAAGAAGAAGAAGGAGAAGGAGAAGGAGGAGAAGGAGAAGAAGAAGAAGAAGAAGAAGAAGAAGAAGAAGAAGAAGAAGAAGGAGAAGAAGGAGAAGGAGGAGAAGAAGAAGAAGAAGAAGAAGAAGAAGAAGAAGAAGAACAACAACAACAACAACAACAACAACAACAATAACAGCAACAGTAACAACAACAACAACAAATTAGACAAATCTGGGACTGGTAAGTCTTATATGAGCATGAAGTATTTTTTAAAAAATTAATTAAATCATTTTTAGTTTTCAACATTCATTTCCATAAGATTTTGAGTTACAATTTTTTCTCCCCATCTTTCCCCTATCCCCCACCCCAAAATAGCAAGCCTATTGAATACCCCTTCCCCCAATCTATTCTCTCTTTTATCCTCTCCCATCACCCCCTACTTTCTAGTAGGGCAAGATGGGTTTCTATACCCCAGTACCTATATATCTGATTTCCCAATTGCATATAAAAAAACAAATTTTTAAACATTTGTTTCTAAAACTTTGAGTTCAAGATTTTTTTCCTTCTTCCCTCCTCACCCACCCACACTGGGAAGATAAGCAATTCAATATAGACTGTACATGTGTAGTTACCCAAATCATTTCCATAGTACTTATATTGTGAAAGACTAGCTGTATTTCCCTCCATCCTATCCTTCCCCCCACTTATTCCATTTTCTTCTTTGACCCTGTCCCTTTTCAAAAATGTTTACTTCTATCTACCCTCTCTCCCAATCTGCCCTCCCTTCTATCATCCCCCTTCTTATCCCCCACTCCCCTATTTTCCTGTAGGGTAAGACACACAAGTGAGTTTGTATGTTATTCCCTACTTAAGCCAAATGCAGTGAGAATCAGGTTGTCCCATTTCCTCTCACCTTGCTGCTCTTCCTCTCCATTGTAACAGTTTTCTCTTGCCTCTTTTATATGAGATAATTTACCCTAATCTATTTCTCCCTTTCTCTTTCCCCCAATAGATTTCTCTCTCACCTCTTAATTTTATTTTTTAGATATCATCCCATCATATTCAATTCATCCTATGCCCTCTGTCTATGTATACATCAATATACATATGCCCACACTAACAAGCATATTTGTATACACAACTATCCTCATACTAAGAAAAGTCTTATGAGTTACAATTATTGCTTGTTTTTCCATGTAGGAATATAAATAGTTCAACTTTAATAAGGTCCTTATAATTTCTTTTTCCTATTTACCTTCTCATGCTTCTCTTGCTTCTTGTAGTTGAAAGTCAAATTTTCTATTTAGCTCTATTTTTTTCATCAAGAATGCTTGAAAGTCCTCTATTTCATTGGATAACTACATTTTTCCTTGTAGCATTATACTCAGTTTTGCTGGGTTGGTGATTCTTGATTTTAGTCCTAACTCCTTTGACTTCTGGAATATCATATTCCAAGCCCTTTGATCCCTTAATGTAGAAGCTGCTAGGTCTTGTGTTATCCTGATTGTGTTTCTACAATACTCAAATCGTTTCTTCCTGATTGCTTGAAGTATTTTCTCCTTGACCTGGGAACTCTGGAATTTGTCTATAATATTCCTAGGGGTTTTCTTTTTTGGATCTTTTCAAGAGGCTATTGGTGAATTCTTTTAATTTCTATTTTGCACTCTGTTTCTAGAATATCAGGGCAATTTTGCTTGATAATTTCTTGAAAGATGGTGTCTAGGCCCTGTTTTTGTTCATGGCTTTTAGGGAGTCCAGTAATTTTTAAATTATCTCTCCTGGAACTATTTTCCAGGCCAGTGGTTTTTCCAATGAGCTATTTCACATTGCCTTCAATTTTTCATTTGTTTGGGTCTGTTTTATAGTATCTTGATTTCTCATAAAGTTATTAGCTTCCATTAGCTCCATAACTCCTTTAAAGGAGTTATTCTCTTCTGTAAGTTTTAGAAATACCTTTTACATCTGGCAAATTCTACTTTTTAAGGCATTCTTCTCCTCATTGGCTTTTTGTGCCTCTTTAGCCATTTGAGATAGTCTCTTTTTTTTTTGGTAAGCAATTGGGGTTAAGTAACTTGCTCAAGGTTACACAGCTAGTCATTATTTATGTGTGGGTGCTCATTTTCCGAGGCCGGATTCGATCTTGGGTCATCCAACTCCGAGGCCAGAGCTCTTACTCACTGCTCCACCTAGCCGCCCCTAATAGTCTATTTTTTAAGGCGTTATTTTCCTCAGTGTCTTTTTGGGCCTCCTTTAGCAGGCTGTTGACTCGATTTGATTGATTTTCCTTCATCATTCTCATTTCTCTTCCCTATTTTTCCTCCACTCATCTTACTTTTTTTTGCTTTTTGGAGGGCAATTGGGATTAAGTAAGTTGCCCAAGGTCACACGGCTAGGTTTTTGTTTGTGTGTTCGTTAAGTGTCTGAGGCTGGATCCGAACTCAGGTCCTTCTGACTCCAGGGCCAACGCTCTACTCACTGCGCCACCTAGCCGCCCCGCACTCATCTTATTTTATTTTCAAAATCCTTCTTGAGCTCCTCCACTGCCTGTAACCATTTCAGATTTTCTTGGAGGCTTTTCCCGCAGGAGTTCTGACTTTGCTATCTTCCTCCCACTCCATGCCTTGATCCTTTTTGTCCCTCAAAAAGGATTGTATGGTCTGTTTGTGCTTCCATTGTTTGTTCATATTGCCAGCTTGACTTGACTTTTAACCTTTTTGCCATGGTTAAACTCTGCTTCCAGAATGGAGAGAGCTATGTCCCAAATTGCTGGGGTTTTCATAGCTGCTGGAGCTATTAGGAGGGTGTACTCTATACAGCCTCCACAAGCTCTGGTTCACTGGTCACACACCCCAGGACCACCATAGAAGACTGCTATCTGGATACAGGCAGGTTAAAGCAAGAGCGATTACACTCTGTATACCCGTTTGTCCCCCTATGTTCTGCAGGCCAGGAGCTCTGGTAGCAGCCACACAGCAGTAGCTGCACAGCCATGCACCTCTGATAGCTTCAAGCCCCTGTGTCAGGGGACAGATGGTGCTCTTCAGTCTCCCCCTGTTCCAACAGAGTTTCTCACTGAACTTTTACTTTGTATTTGACATTTATGGGTTGAGAAGTCTGGAAACCATCACAGCAATGGGTGATTCAGTCTCCTGAAGTCTCTTCTGGTGGCTACTAGTCAGGGCCACCCTGGGGCTGGAACTGTGTGGCTCACTTAGAGCTGGTCTCAGGTCCCAGCTCCATGTAATAAACCCTTCCTGTCCACCTACTGGGCTTCCTTCAGTGGGAGATTTGTTTCTGCCACTTTGTGAGTTCTGTAGCTCTAAAATGTGTTTAGAGTAATTTTTCGCATGTATTGGAAGTGATTGGAGTGAGAGCCCATGCCAAGTTTATGCTTCTACTCCACCATCTTGGCTCTTCCCCTAGCATAAGGTACAGTATGAAGAGAAGAGGATTTTGATACAGGACCTGAGGGACGGGGATGAATTAAAGTTAATACTAATTGATTATGTCACATTTTGCTTAAGCCTACTTGAATAAGGTTCTCCTCATTGGTGGAGAATGATTAGTCACTTCATGAGGGGTAGAGCCGGACAAATCCTTTACATAAATTCTCTTACTTGTGCCTTACAATAAAGCCCTGAGGAAGGAACTATAGTTGTTCTGCCTATTGTATTCATGAAGGCATTGAGGTTCAGATAGGAAAGTCATGATTTGTCTTTGGTTACACAGCTAAATAATGTTACAGGCAGAATTGAAAACCCCTTCTTCCTAACTCAGAATCCAAAACGCTTTCCACTTTTCCATCACCCAATTCATATGATTCTCATGTTTTAAGCTGAATTGACTGAGAGAAAAATGGTCTCCAAAAATGTGTCATTATTTACTAATGTTCTTAATTACTGACAGAGGTCCACTGTAACTTTTTTTTAATGTGTCTCAACCTCTAGTAATAACCTACATTTGTAAAGATTTACAACATTCCTGTGAGGTAGATAGTATAAATAAAACTTCTCAGGGAATTATACTGAAGAGCCCCAAATCACCCAGCTAGTAAGTGTTAGGAGCTGGAACTGAATGCAAGTTTTCTGACTTCACATCCAATGGTCTTTCCCATACCACACACACCCTCCATGTGTTTTCTTTTTCTTTTTTTTTAAACAAATGCTTTATTAACTTCTGTTTTACATCATTCATTTCTGCCAGATTTTGAGTTACAATCATTTCCCGCCCTGTTTTTCCCCTACCCACCCTCCCAGAATGGCAGTCCCGAAAGATATCGCTTCCTCCAATCGGCTCTCTCCCATATCTTCTTCCATACCCCCTTCGACTTTTCCATTAGAGGAAGGTGAATCTTTGTGTCCCAATGCCTGCACATCTTGTCTCCCAATTACAAGCAAACGAGTATTAATAATAGTATTTATATATATTTGAAACATTTAATCTTAAGACCTCTAATTTCAGATCCATTTCTTTCCTCCCTGGTCACCCATTCCCTCTGGGAATGTAAGTAATTCAGTATATGTTGTACATGTCTAGTTATGCTAAACATTATCATAGTAGATATATTGCACAAGGCTGCTTATAGTTCCCTCCCACTCATTCCACATCCCACCTGGTCCATTCCCTACATGATTCTGTCCCTCTTCTATAGTGGGTACTTCCAATCTCCCCTCCCCCCAAGGATGCCCTCCCATCCATCATACCTCCTCTCATCCCTCTTCCCCCTATTCTGCTGTAGGTTGAGATATCCCATTTAGTATGTATGTCATTCTATCCCTGAACCAAATTCAATGAGAATGTGGTTTTGCCTTTTTGCCTTCCTATTCTCTCCCTCCATTGCAACCACGTCCCCTTGCTTCTTCTACATGATATAGTTTACCCTACCCTGTCTCTCCCCATCTCCTCTTGCCACTTTCCTCTCTCACCTCATAATTTCATCCCTTGAGTATCCTCCCTTCCCAACAAATTCAACCTATGCCCTCTATCCATACATAACTGTAACCATACACACACATTCACATATGTATTCATATCTCCATATACCCTTCTTGCATTATTTTCATACTGAGACAGGTTTCATCAGTCATCGTTATTGTTTTTTTCCATATAGGAATGTAAGTAGGTCAACTTTGATAAGTTCTTTTGATTTCTCTTCCCTGATTACCTTCTCAGGCATCTCTTGCTTCCTGTGTCTGGATGTCAAATTTTCTATTCATCTCTGGTATTTTCCTCAAGAAAGCTTGAAAGTCCTCTATTCCACTGAATGGCCATGTTTTTCCCTGAAACAAAATACTCAGTTTTGCTGGGTAGGTGACACTTGGGTTCAATCCCAGCTCTTTTCCCCTCTGGAATATCATATTCCATGCCCTTTGATCCCTCAGTGTAGAAGCTGCCAGGCCCTGGGCTATTCTGATTGTGTTTCCACAATATTGAAATTGTTTCTTCCTGGCTGCTTGTAGTATTTTCTCCTTGATCTGGGGATTCTGGAACCTGGCTATAATATTCCTGGGATTTTTCTTTTTGGGATCTTTTTCAAGAGGTGATCTGTGGATTCTTTCAACCTCTATTTTGTCCTCTGGGTTCTAAAACATCAGGGCAATTTTCCTTGAGGATTTCTTGAAGGGTGATTTCTAGGTTCTTTCTTTGATCATGTCTTTCAGGTAGTCCAATAATTTTTAAATCATCTCTCCTGTATCTATTTTCCAGGTCAGTGGTTTTCCCCATGATATATTTCACATTGTCTTCTATTCTTTCATTTGTTTGGATCTGTTTAACAGCATTTTCATTTCTCATAACGTCATTAGCTTCCATTTGCTCCAGTCTGACTCTGAAGGAATGAATTTCCTCAGTGAGCTTTTGAGATTCTTTTTCCATCTGGCAAATTCGGTTTTTTAAGGCATTCTTCTCCTCATTGTTCGTTTGGGCCTCCTTTGCCTGTCTATTTTTTAAGGTGTTATTTTCCTCAATCAGGCTGTTGACTCTCATTTCATACTTTCCTTGCATCCTTCTCATTTCTCTTCCCAATTTTCCTGCACTTTTCTTATTTGATTCCTAAAGTCCTTTCTAAGGGCCTGTATGGCCTGTAACCCGCTCATATTTTCCTTTGGGGCTTTTGGAGAAGGATTTCTGACCTCAAGGTCCTCCTCCTGTTCCATGCTTCGAACTTCTTTGCCCCCAAAATAGGAGTCTAATGTTACATTTTTCTGTTTATTTTGTTTCCTTTGCCTCAGTATGTTGCCACTTAATTACTTGACTTTTGGGCTTTTTGCCACAGTAGGACTCTACCACCAGACAGGGGAGCTTCCGTCCCAATGTTGGGGTTTTCACAACTTCTGGTTCTGGCAAGCTGGATACCCACCCTACGACGTCCACCCCAGACCACAATCCAGATCTAGGGAGGGTAAAGCAAGAGCGATTACCCTCCAAGACTTATCACTGGATCTCCCTACAGTTCGCAAGCCAGGGGCTGAAGCTGCCACTGAAACTGCAAAACGGCATGTCTCCTCAGCAACTTCTAGCCCCTAGGGGAGGGAGCTGATATGTTCCCCAAATACTGGTCCCAAAGTCCATAGGGCACTAACCTCTCACTTTGTCCTAGGCATGTCTGTGTTGATAATTCTGGAATCACCACAGCTGCTGGTGTTCTGGGGTCCCTATGGCCAGCTGCTGGCCTGCCCCTCTGGGCTCGGCTCTCCGCATGCTGGGCTGTTGGCTCCCAGAGCATTGTGCTGGCCATTCCTGCAGGGCTGCTGGGCTGTCCTTAGCAGGAGGTTAGCTTCTTTGTGTCATTCTGTGGGTGCTGGGGCTATAGAAGTTGTTCAGAGTCCCCTTTTACATGGTTTGGTGGTGATCTGGGGGGGGAGCACCTTGGACATGCTGTTTCTACTCCACCATCTTGGCTCTGCCCCACTTTTCATTTTATGATAACTTCATTATCAGCTGAAGCTTCCTGAAAGTCACTTCTTTGCTTGTCGACTGACTTTGAAATCATCAGTGAAAAGAAATGTTTGCAAGGTAGAGCAGATAAGCAGACACATACCTTGGTGACTTTTAAGAATTCATAATGGTTGGTCTTGTGTAGATTCAGTCCATGAAATTCATCTCTGTAATTATGGTAAAAGTTCAATAAATAATAGACTTCACAATCAAATGTCAAAGAAGTTAAGGACCTATAATTTCATCACTATGGAAAATTCTTACACCAGTGCATATAAAGATCTCTATGATAACATGCATATTTGGAGGATTGTTTGAGGCCCACAGGGGTTGTGACTTGTCTGTGTTTGTATTGTTAATAAATTTCAGAGGATGGATTTGATCTTAGTTCATCCTGGCTCCAATTCTAGCATGCTTTCATTCTATGCTCACTGACATGCTGCCTCTCCTCAATGTTCATCAATCAATCAAAGAAAAAAAAATGAATAAATAAACAAAAAATAATTAATTCATACTTAATGCTTGGCAAACATCTACTACATGAAAGAGTATACATACTATAAGGCAACCAACTGATAAAATGCCAGTCAAATTTGTTTCCAAAATTAGTTTACAAGAAATGTTCACCTAGTACTTACTAGCAGAAGTAGAATCTTATATGAATGCAATGTCTCATGTGGAACCATGGCTTTTTTGAGCCCTTTGAATCTGTTACAATGGGTTGTTCCTTTGTAAAGGGTTTGCAAAATTTCCTAATAATAATAGTAAAAATAATGTTAATAATTCTAGTTAACATTAAAATTGTACTTTAAGATTTGCCAGTCAATATATACTTATTAGTAATGGGTAATTTTCCATTGAAGAATTCAAAACAATTTATAGTCATGTGAAAAAAAATGCTCTGTCTTTATTGATTAGAGAAATGTAAATTAAGACAGTCTTGAGATATCATTTTATGCCTATCAGATTGGCTAAAATGATAGAAGGGGAAAGATACAAATGTTGGAGGGGATGTGGAAAAAAACAATTGGAACACTAATTCATTGCTGGTGGAATTGTGAGCTGCTCCAACCATTTTGGAAAACAATCTGGAATTTTGCCCAATCAGTTATTAAACTGCCTATATCCTTTGACCCAGAAATACTACTACTAAATCTATTAGACTACTACTAAATCTATTTTCAAAGATGATTAGGGGAAAAGGAAAAGAAGGTATAAGTTCTAAAATGTTTATAGCAGCTCTATTTGTGGTGGCAAAGAACTGGACATTGTGGGGATACTCATCAATTGGGGAATGGTCAAACAAGTTGTGGTATATGATTGTGATGGAATACTACTGTGCTATAAGAAATGAGGAGCTTAATGATCTTGGGAGGGGGGACAACAACAAACCAGGGAAAGACTTGTAAGAAATAATGAAGAGCAAAATGAGCAGAACCAAGAGAACGTTACTCATTCATTCAAAGTCATTCTTAAAACATTAATGCTGTTACAGTCTATAAGAAGTATCCACTTGGGAGCTTGATTTCTTTAGCATTAAATCTATAAATGGATTTTGGTAGTATTTTTATATTTCAATGTATGTGTGTGTGTGTGTGTGTGTGTGCACATTTTGTAATTGTAGATGTCATGTTATTGATTTGCTTCACGGAAGATTAATTTCCACATATGTAAAGCATTTTGTAATTATTTGGAAAGGCATTACCCATTTCTATTACTCCCTCCTAGATTTTGTTATTGCTATATAGATATGCTATTGGTCTTTGAAAGTTTATATCATTACATCATTGAAGCTCTTAATTGTCTCAATTGGTTTCTTTGAGTCTCTAAGAAATTCTAAATAAACCATCATGTCATCTGTAAATTGAGATAATTTTATAACTTCTTTTCCAAACCTTCATGCCATTTTTTCCTCTTTCCTAATTGCTCTTGTTGACATTTCTATCTATAACGACATATGGAAAAGCGACATTATTTCTCCAGTCAGATTTATTATGAAAACTTCTAGGGTTTTACCACTGTGTATCATTCTAGCCTTTTATTTCAGATAATCGAGTTTGTCTTATTAAAATATCCTTTTGTGCCTAAGCTTTTTGTATTTTTATGAGAATAAATGAATGCCATACTTTGTATTACATCTCTTGATATAGTCATATGAGTTAGGGGGCTTTTGTTTTTGATATGATTAATTATGTTAATAGTATTCTTAGTGCTGAACTATCCTTGTAATCCCCAGTATAAATTCAACTTCAGATGATTCAAATGACTTTTTTTTTATGACTTTTCCTTTTGAGGTGCAAGGATTTGAATTAAATTTTAAAACCGATATTCATTACTATTATTATTCAAGAAGTTTATTCATTTGCTTTAGCCTTCCCTTATTTAAATATCAAGAAGAGAGATTTTTCATAGCAGCAATTTATATGTTGCAAATTACTTGTAAGTGCTATTAAGTAAGACCCTATTATTATTATTGCATGAGGTTTCATTGAAATACACTTTGATATATATAGGCAGTGATATGTATGTGTGTGTGTGTGTGTGTATACACACAAGATCTGTGAACTTGATAAAATTAGCTGGCTGGTAGAATGCAGGCTGTAACCAATTCATACTTTTTCAAAAACAAGTGCTACTTTTATTAAAATACTGTTATTTAATTCTCTACAGTGCCTCCTGCCTCCTCCACCCCCATATGCTTAGGACCTACTCACATCACATTAGATCAATTCAACCTAGTAGGGATAATAATCACAAAATAAGTCTTTAAAGATGAAACTACAGTAAGATGTTTTGGGGGACAACCTTTATTAAATCATTTCCCCTCTCTGAGACTCAATTTACCTCTCTATAAAATGAGAGGATTGGACTGCGATTTTTTTCTAAGTTCTCTTCCAGTTGGAAATATGATCCCTAACATTGTTCAATTTGTTGTTATTGTTGTTGTTGCTTTTAATATAAAAATCCCAGAAGTTTCTATGGGTCTTTCATTTGATCGAGAATCTCATAATCTAAGATAAATAGAAAGAGGAAAACCCATTTCCAGAGTCCCCTTAGGATTACCCTTGAGGTCTGAGATTGTTCACTCATAACATACCTGTGTTGGTATTACAGTGGAAAGGCCAATCAACAATACTGGGAACATTTGCTGCAGTTATTTTTACATGTTTCACTTGTTTCAATAGAATTTAATATGTTTGCACGACACTTGTGGTTGTGGAAACTTTGTTCTACTAACTCCCAAGAAGTTCACTGATCAATTTTAGAAGTAATTAGAAACATATTTTGATTATTATATTTTTACATAACTGGTTGGACTAAACAGAATAACTATTTCTACAAACCTGGTATGTCCTGGGAAAAATAAGAAGAACAACCAAAATCTTTAAAACCAATGTCCTTAACCTGTAGTCTGTGAATTAAAAAAAAATACATAACTTATTTAATAGGCTTGGTTTTCTTTGTACTTCTGTCTACTTTATTTAATGCATTTAAAACCATTATTCTGAGAAGGCATCTACCAGATGGACAAACAGGTCCATGATGCTGAAAGGGTTAAAAAGCCTGCCCTTAGCTAAATTTCTTCAAGACTTTTCAAAGATCTTTGATCATATAAAGGTGCAAAAACTGGAACACACTTCCTTGCCTAATTTTTGCTTATGTTAGCTTCTAAAATCTTAGATTCAATTCAATGCAAACACTTGCCAGTCATTTACTCTGTTCTGAATGTTTGACTACCAGGATAGCTTTGGGAGAGGCACTTCTTGCCTCTGACTAGTTTCCTCTTCTATTAAATGAGGGTGTTGAACTAGACAATCTCTAGGGTATCTCCCAACTCTTAATCTATGTGTTGGACAAGCAGGTGTGTACTGTAGGAACTGCTACATTATAAAACACAGAAATGCATCACTAAAAAGAATTCTCATTACTCTCCACCTGGTTCCAATCAGTGTTTCCAAATGTTGCCCTCCTTAATGTTAAAGTAAACCCACACAATAGAAATGGCACACATTTGATGCTAGCATTCTATGATCTGATTTAGCTACCCTGGTGAATATTTAACTATGCCTACCTCTTAATATGTCAATCGGATTGGGAAAGGTTTTAAATACCCAAGACTAACTTGGCAAAGCTATTGAAAATTAAGAGCTTTTCCAGTATAATGATATTCAGGTCTCTTTCCTCCTTGCCCCTCACTTCCCATACCACACTACCTTCCCTACCTCTAACTATATTTTACAACATCTAGGATTTCTGAGATCACACCTATTTTCCTGAATGCTGATGAATTACAGGTTACTTCTTTAAATCAGAAACTGAAGATGTAGAAGAGGATGGGAATTACATTGTTTAAAAAGGAAGAAGTGGGCCAAAAAAGGAGTTTTGATGTGTAGGTCAGTTCAGTCCAATGAGGGAGCTCTATGAAAAACTCTAAAAGCACCGAACTTTAGTATCGTGGCTTGGTTGCCTGGGTAAGGCAGGGAGATAGTAGAGGAAGAAAACCAAATGTTTTGATGAAGTGGGGGAGGGAAGAAAACAGAAAAGAAAAAACAAAGATGAAGAGAAAGGAAAATGGGGGGAGGAAGAAGAAGGAGGAGGAGGAGATGGAAAGAGGAACAGGAGAGAGAGGAGGAAGGGAAGGAAGAAAAAAAGAGAAGAGGTAAAAAAATAAAGAGAAGAAAAAGGAGAGAGAGGAAGCAGGGTGGGGGGAAGGAGGAAAGAAAAGTCATAGAAGAGATAGAAACTAAACAACCTGGGAGAATTTCAGAGTACTTTGACTTTTTCTGGGTCCTTTAGTTCTCAGAGCTTCCTTTGGTCATGGAAAAGTTGATGCCAATATCATTTCTCTTAAAAATAGTTGATACTTAATTGACTCAGTTCATTCGGTCTACCTTTCTAGTGTTTTCCCTGCCTGGGCGATTTGTTCCTTTCCTGATCACTTTCTAATCCCGCCTTCCCCACTCCCCCCACTCCAAGTCTGCTGGAAGTGCACTTTCACACTTCTCTCAGAGAATAGAGAGTGTGCTTAACCTCTCTGCCAGGGGAATTAATTACCTGCAGTTCTCAGTTCAGTGTGAAAGTCTTATCTGCTTTCTTTGGCAGCAAAATTTTGCTGCAAAGCATTAGCTAGTTTTGAAGTTTTATTGCCTCCATCCCCACACCCCACCCCCATCCCAGTTTTAATTGTGTCTGGTTAACACAGCCTTATTTCAGTAGGCAATCTCATTGTGTAAATAATGAAAACAATCAAAATGAATTAATCGATGAAATAAAATTTTATATACAAATCTGGGCAAGGACTTAAAGACCTTGGCTTTTACTAGGTGTTACTGAGTTTAAGTCTTTGTATAAAGTATAATCAATGTTATTTACAGAGAGAGTGAGGCAGGGAGGGAGACTGGGAGAGAAAGAGAAAGAGAGAAAAAGAGAGAGAGGGGGGAAAGGGAGAGAGGTGTCATTTAGCAAAATGGTCTTTTCATTTTATTTAATCAGATCCAGATGATAAGACTAATATTTCTGGGGGAATCCCAACCTCAAAATACTATATGAGGAGAAAAAGAAATAATAGGATTTCAATATCAGCAGGAGTTTCTGGGTTCTCAGGGAAATTAAAATGATAAATGGTCCAATTGTTTAGATAAGGGGAAGGAAACTGAGTAAGTTTACCATTAATGGAGAAACTGGAGTTTTAACCTCTTTTTGAGAAATAGACCTCTTGGGCCTTCTATTGTTCTAATGAATCTTTCTTTCTCTCTCTCTTTCTCTCTCTCTTTCTTTCTTTCTTTCTTCCTTTCTTTCTTTTCTATAACAAAAACAAACTGGTTATCAAATGAACTAATTAAGGACACAACACTAGCAGAGTGCTTTAAATTTAGTAAATGCTTAATGAGTGTTTGCTGAATGCAAGGGTAAGGCAAATGACATAACCAGCAATTAGCAGTAATGGGGGGAGCACTTGGACACAAGTATCCAATCCCATTACCACTTTCCAGTCCAAGTTGGCCTGATAACTGTGCCAGGTACCTCATAATCCATGCCTTGAGCACCTGCCTTTGCCCAGGCTTTTGTACCAAATTCAAGTGCACACATGTATCATCTCTCCTTTATAGACTCCCTTGTTGTTGTTCAGTCATGTCTGACCCTTTATTACCCCCATTTGAGGTTTTCTTGGCAACGGCACTGGACTGATTTGCCAGGTTCTTTTTCAATTCATTTTACAGATGAGGAAACTGAGGCAAATAAGCTTAAATGACTTGCCCAGGGTCACACTGCTACTAAATGTCTGGGGCCAGATTTGAACTTAGAAAGAAGAGTTTTCCTGGGGGGCAGAGCCAAGATGGCCATGTAGAAGCAAGAAAACTCAGTGACATCCTCCCATAATCACCTCAAATACCTATAAAATATGACTAATCAAATTTTAGAGCTACTGAACACACAAGGTGACAGAGAGAAACAAATCTCCCACTGAAGGCAGCCTGGAAGGAGGACAGAAAGGGTTCATTGTATTGTGCTGGGAGCTGAGCCCACAGATTTAGCCCCAGGGCAGCACCAACCAGCAGCAGCTAGAGCAGACTTTGGGAGAGTGGATCACCGGCAGATGTGGTGGTTTTCAGAATATCAACCCATTAATGCCAAAGACAAAATAAATGGTCAGTGTAGAACTCTTTTTGAACTGGGGGGGACTTAGTATGGTCCAGACTCTGCTCTTGGAGTGAGAAGTGGTGGATGTGCAGCTGCCTCTAAGTGGCTGCTTCAGAGCTCCCAGCCTGTAGATTGTAGGGGGGCCTAGTTACCATTCAGAAAGTAATCACTCTTGCTTTAACCTGCCTGGATTTGGATTGCAGTCTTGGGTGGTCGTCCTGAGGTGTGTGACCAGTGAACCACAATTTCTGAGGGCTGTAGAGACAGTGCCCTCCTAATAGCTTTGGCAGCTGCAAAAACTCTAATGATTTGGGACAAAGCTCTCCCCAATGGAAGCAGAGTTATACTGTGGCAAAGAACTCAAAAGTCAAGCAACTGAGTGGCAACATGAACAAGCAAAGGAAGCAAAGCAAGCACAGCAATTCAACTTTAGATTCGTTTTTTGGGGACAAAAAGCATCAAAGCATGGAACAGGAAGAAGACAACAAAGTCAGAACTCCTGTACCAAAAGCTTCCAAGAAAAATATGAACTGGTTACAGGCCTTTGAGAATTTTGAAAATCAAGTAGAAGGGGAGGAAAAATTGGGAAGATTGATGAGAGTGATGCAAGAAAATCATGAAAAGAGAGTCAACAATCTGACTGAAGAAAATAACACCTTAAAAAATAGATGAACTCAAATGGCAAAAGAGGCCCAAAAAGCCAATGAGGGGAGCAATGCCTTAAAAATCCAACTTTGTTAGATGGGAAAAGAATTTCAAAAGCTCACTAAAGAGAATAATTCCTTCAGAATTGGACTGAAGCAAATGGAAGCTAATGACTTTATGAGAAATCAAGACACAATTAAATAGATCCAAACAAATGAAAAAAATAGAAGGCCATATGAACTATCTCATTGGAAAAAACACTGACTTAGAAAATAGATCCAGGGGAGATCATTTAAAAATTATTGGACTAACTGAAAGCCACAAAAAACAAACCAAACCAAAACAAAACAAAACAAACAAACGAACAAAAAAACTAGAAATCATACTTCAAGACATTCTCAAGGAAAATTGCCCTTATGTTTTAGAATGAGAGGGCAAAATAGAGGTTGAAAGAATCCACTGATGACCTCCTGAAAAAGATCCCGAAAAGAAAACTCCTAGGAATATTATAGCTGGTTTCTGGAGTTCCCAGATCAAGGATAAAATATTACAAGTAGCCAGGAAAAAACACTTTCAATATTGTTGAAACAAAATCAGGATATCACAGGATATCAAAGGGCATGGAATATGATATTCCAGAGGTCAAAGGAGCTGGGATTAAAACCAAGAATCACCTACCCAGCAAAACTGAGTATCATGTTTCAGGGGAAAATATGGTCATTCAATGGAATAGAGGACTTTCAAGCATTCTTGATGAAAATACCAGAGTTGAATAGAAAATTTGTTTTTTTTGTTTTTGTTTTTGTTTTTTGGAGGGCAGTTGGGCTTAAGTAACTTGCCCAAGGTCACACGGCTAGGTCTTTTATTTGTGTGTGTGTTAAGTGTCTGAGGCCAGATCCGAACTCAGGTCCTTCTGACTCCAGGGCCGACGCTCTACTCACTGTGCCACTTAGCTGCCCCTTGAATAGAAAATTTAACATTTACATACAAGATGTAAGAGAAGCATGAGAAGGTAAACAGGAAAAAGAAATCACTATGAACTTATCAAAGTTGAACTATTTACTTTCCTAGTTCACCTATTTACATGCCTACATGGAAAAACAATAATAGTAACTTATGAAGCTTTTCTTAGTATGAGGATATTTGAAGGGAATATAAATGTATACATACATATATATGTCTATATTGGAGGGTATGTGTGTGTATGAATACATATGTTAGTGTGTGTATATATATATGTACAGGTATACATAGACAGAGGGCACAGGATCAATTAAATAGGAAGGGATGATATTTAAAAGGTGAAATTTAAAGGTGAGAGAGGAATATAATGAGAGGAGATGGGGGGAGACAGAATGGAGTAAATTATGTCATATAGAAGAGGCAAGGGATAAATGGTACAGTGGAGGGGAAGAACAGGAAGGCAAAAGGGAATGGGTCAAACTTACCCCCATGGAATTTGGCTTAGTGAGGGAATGACATACACAGTAAATTGGGTATCTTGCTTTAGAGGGGAGTAGCAGGGAGGGGGATGAGAGGGGGGATGATGGAGGGGAGGGGCGGTTGGGAGGTTGGGTGGAAGGGTAGTTAGAACACTTTTGAAAAAGGACAGTGTCAATGTAGAGAATAGAACAAGTGGAGGGGGGAGGGATAGGATGGAAGGAAATATAGTCAGTCTTTCACAATATATCCACTATGGAATTGTTTTATGTAACTGCACATGTACAACCTATATTGAATTGCTTATCTTCCCAGTAAGAGTGGGTAACGAGGGAGGAAGGGAAAGCATCTGGAATTCAAAATTTTAAAATACAATTAAAAATATATATATATATATATATATATATATATATATATATATATATATATATATACACATATATTTACTTGCAAATGGGAAATAAGATATACAGGCACTAGGGCATAGAGATCCATCTTGCCCTCCTGGAAAATTGGAGGGGGATTGGGAGAGGATATAGGAGAGAGCAGATTGTGGGAGGGGGTATCCAATGATATCTCTTTTTTGAGGTAGTAGGTAGGGGAAAGATGGGGAGAAAATTTGTAGCTTAAAATTTTGTGGAAATAGATGAGGTAAATTAAAAATAAACATAAAATTTAATTAAAAAAAAAGAGTCTTCCTGACTTCAGGCCTGGCACTTTATCCACTGTGGCACCTAGCTGCTTTGCAGACTCCATAGATTCCCTTATAGCATGATTTGCTTGTAGCTGTATATAGAAAGCAATTACTAATCCCTCAAACTCTGGTTCTCAGGATTCTTTTGAAATTACTTTGGATTCCTTAATGCATTTTCTTATCTGTGTACATATCTTATCCCTTTAGCAACATGTAAGTTCCCTGAGGCTGGAATTGATTTTATAGTTCTCTCTCTGTGCTACTCCAAAATCACACTCACAAATTAGATACCATATTCCTAGGAGAATTACATTTATCTTTAGGCAAAGGATGGAGCAAAAAGACATTTCATGAACTTTCATGATCAGATTATTTTCTCCATAAACCCATCAGTGTGCACTGTCCCCCAAAATGCACACAATGTTATTCAGAAGAGCAAGCACTCAATTAGAATCCATTAACAGGGAGGCACACCCTTAATGAGTGCTTGTGAACAATGTTACTTAGGTCAATGATGCAGTAAGGATCCAATGGCCTTTTATTTATTTATTTTTTTGGGGGGGGTCACCTCCTTTCACTGCTGCCCCAGGGCATTTCTCCAGTTGCTAGGTCAATATCCTGGAATCTCTAGGCTCATTTCTTAACTGCCAGGACAGGCTCTCTTTGGAGTCTTCTCACTGAGGTACTCTTGCATCTGTTAGACTTGGCTCTCTTGGATGCTGCCATGGCCTTGGTGGTGGGAGCTAGGGGTGGGGGTGGTAAAAGAGAATTTAGTTCTCCCTTCCTTCTTTAGCAGATCTACAGGAAGCTCTCCTAAGACTTGCCTGTCTTGATCTATGCCCTAGAGGCTGTCTTGTGTTTACTGAGCTGGGTAGCTTTTTCAATCCAGAGGGGACCTTAACAATTCTTTTACAATTATGAATGGGCTACTTCCAGTATCATAAATTTTACAATCTGTAAATAAATTAGAATATCAGAGATCTAGTAAGGGAAAGGACTTAAGAACTCTGACCCTAATAGGCTTAAAAACAAAACAAACAAACCAACAAAAAACCTAGAGAAAAATCTGGGTCAAGGAAGAAGGTCAAATTGAAAAGGAAGACATCCTTGAAGAAATATGTGGAGGATTCACTCTTCATATTTCCTTTGTTCCTCTTAGAGAGTACAACAAAGAAAGAAAGATGTTTCTTTTTGTTCATAGGTCACACCTCTGGGAAGCAGCTGTTTTTTTTTTTTGTCTTTTGTTCTCAAAGAGGACCAGTGACATCAGAAGAGTGATGTCTTGACTTGCAAGTGAATTTTCATTTGGAGATAGCCAGTTTGTGCAGTGTATAGAGTCCTGGGCCTGAACCCAGGGAGATGAGTTCAAATCTGGCCTTAGACTTTACAGTGTAACCCTGGACAATTGACCAAACTGGTCTTTACCTTAGTTTTCTTATTTGTAAAATGGATATTTTTTTCCAGTCATTTTTTAATAAATGTCCTTACTTTGAACTTACTGTTTCAACTAGTTGACTATTAAAGTTAACACACCAGTTGGGGCTCATAAGCTATAGTTTTAGAAGACCACACCCACAAGTGTATCTTGAACCTAGAGTACTCAGTGTGCCAGCCACTCAAAACACAATTGTGATTTTTCTTTTCTTTTCTTTTCTTTTGGAGGGGAAGGTTACCTAGAGCAGTTACTATAATAGGAATAATAATATTAATAACACTAGGAATTCACAGGTCACCTTCATTTTTTCATTTGTTTTACTATTTGACTTTTATTTGCTAGATATAAATATACATTTAAAAACAATTTCCTTTTGAAAAATGTTTTTTATTGATATCTTTTTTTCTTTCAAAGCCCCATATTTACTTCAGTATCCTTCTTCCCCTGTTGTAGAGCCATCCCATCTATTGAATAATATTAAAAAATAATTTCCTTTTAGAGACACTTCAGAGTTCTTATGGGGAAAAAAAGAGTTCAAAAGAAGTTCTGCTCTGATTTAATAACCCCTCACGAAAGACATTTTGTAACCATCCCCAAAGGGTGGTCAGATGGCTCTGATCTTAAAAGGTCACTGAAAGGGAATATGAGAGTGCAGCTGATGGATGGATTTAAGGGGTGTGTGTGTGTGTGTGTGTGTGTGTGTGTGTGTGTGTGTGTGTGTGTGTGTGTATGCAATCCTGCCTTGGCCTTTGGGGAAATGTTTCTTCATTCTTAAAATGCATTGGAACACTAATGAGGAATAATAGTTAAGCCTATGGCAGGGTACTGTATGCACTAATCAGCCCTCAAATTCCCCCCTATTATAGACCATATGTCCATTGCAACTTGGCCAAGATGAGAATCTGTAACTGGCAACACTTACTCTGATTGTTCTCATAATGATCAAATACTAACCCATTTTAACAAAAGTTTTACAAACTGTAATGTCATAAACCCAAACTAGTATAAGCTGGATCTACCAAGTAAGGTGATGTGTATTTATGTATTGAGTATGTGTTTGTGTATGTGTGTGTGTGTGTGTGTATCTGTTTGATAAAATTAATGCAAAGCACATGAAGCTACGTCATTATTGCTTACTTAGTGGAGATAAAGCCAAATCAATACTTTTCAACCTACTAAGAAACATTTGAACAGTCCAAGGCTAGAAGGACAACTGTATCACCCCATCTAACCAGCCTAGAATTTACAAGCCTCCTGCCGTATATAAACTCCCATGGCTGAGTGTTGGGGGAGGATTCAATGAATGAAGGACTTCCTCAATTTTGATTTTTATATACTTTCTCCTAAAACCGCTGATGGTTTTTCTTTTTCTTTTTCTTTTTTTTTTGTGGGGAGCTGTGGGTTTGGATTTGAACATTCTTCATGTTTTCCATTAAAATATGATTAAAATTTCAGGGACACAAAGAACTGAACAATGCATAATGGGAATCACCAAATTGAATGGTAGAAAGAACACTGTATTTGCATATGGAAATTGGGGTTTAAGTTCTGGCTTTGCCATTAACCATATATTTCTGTTGTTGTTTGTCCTTCATTTTTGAAGACCAATGTCATTATGAGGTGATGTTTTGACTTGTGTAAGGCAGAGTTGCCCAGAGTTGCTTTACTCTCTCTTGCAGAGTCATCCAAGTCCAGTGATACTGGGCAGGTGAGTAGGCAAACTTAGACCCACAGAGATTCAGTGGCTTGCTCAAGTTCACGCAGGGTAGTAAGGGCAGTTTACTCATTTGTAAATTGATTTGGTTGGACTTGATGTAATGGTAATGGAATTTAAAGATCCCCTTGTATTGGCTTGGTTTTCAGGTTGTGTTAAGACCCAGAGCTTGTGAATCCCACTTGTGGGATGGACTTGTTGTGAAGAAATGGGGCTGCACTGGGAGGACCTGGTGCTGTGGATAGAGAGGCCCAAGCAGAGAAAGGCCTGAAGAACTTTTGGGAGCAGCATCATGGAGGGAGGGAGAGAGAGAGAGACAGAGAGAGAGAGAGAGAGACAGAGAGAGAGACAGAGACAGAGACAGAGAGAGAGAGAGACAGAGAGAGAGAGAGAGACAGAGAGACAGAGAGACAGAGAGAGAGACAGAGACAGAGAGACAGAGAGAGAGAGAGAGAGAGAGAGAGAGAGAGAGAGAGAGAGAGAGAATTGCTGGGGTCCAGAGTTGCTGAGAGAGAGATAACTGCCAGCCAAAGCCACCCAGATTGCTGAGGGCCAGTTGGAGCTGCCCAGGACTTTTAAGAACTGCCACCTGGGACTGCTGAGCACTGAGGAGGCATGACTGTGGTGCCAGTATTTTTTCTGTCTGTTTTGATGTTATTTTGTCAGATTTGGCTGCTGGTAAAGGACAATGCAGTTGTTGCAGAGGTCCTAGAACCTTGCTGTTCAGAAGAACTGAAGGAGTATTTTCTTGTTGGATGTTTACAGAAATCCTGGAGGAGGGTCTTGTTGATATTTTCAGGGATCCTTAGACTGTTCTGCAGGCAGAGAGTGAATTGATCAGGACACTGGCAATGTATATCATGGCTTTGTTAAGCTTTGCCTTCCCAGGAACCAGGATTCCTGAGAACTTGCCTTGGGTCAAGATGAAGAAAAGACCTCTCCTTGGGTACTAAATGCTGAGATGATATCTTAACCTTGTGTAGCTCAGGGGTAGATGGCCTTTGTGCTCTTAACTGCCCCTTTGAGAGGGTACTTGGTGGTAACTGATGATAATTGTAATTCAGTTTTGATCCAGGGCTGGAGTACTTTGATTTTTGTGCTTTGTGACTGACCAAAGGAATGTACTTTGTTTATGATTGGAAACTAGTCTCCAGTTGAATAGAAAGAAGACTTTGTGATTGACTAAATGAATATACTGCCCAGGGGTGGAGTACTTGGACCTTAGTACTTTGTGTTTCAATTAAGGACTTACTAAATTATTGAGTTACGCATGGTGAATGCTGTATTTTGATTTTCTGTGAATGTTTTGCCTTAATCTGTCACTTAATAAATGGGGTTTGCTATGCTCATAATCCAAACCTGGAAGTTTCTTCTGCGTGGCTTTACACGTGATGACCTCCAAAGCCCTATTTTGCTCCAAATTAATTATCTTGAGTTACTAATAATGAGTTGTATACCAACATTGGCATGAAGTATGTCTCAAATCACTTGGAAAATGAGATGGACCAATCATGAAGACAGAGTAAATGATGAAAGACCATTTAACCCTAAAATAGGAAAGCCTCAGAGAATGGCCTTGAGGATGCTGGCTATATTCTCCTTGTACCTTCCATGGGAAGACATGGACAAGGAGCTTGGAAGTTAAAAAGAACTTTAATTTGTGTGAAGTTGAAAGAACTTTAATTTGTGTGAAAGAAATCAATGACCAGGCCAAAGATGCGATGGGGTATTTAAATAAGAAGTAACCTAACATATTTGTAACCTAACATAAAGTCTAGGACTATTGGTACGGTGATATCAAGTCTCAATTCTACCTCTTGCTCTCCTTATTCCTTTTCTCATTTTCCTTCTTCTCCTTCTTCTCCTTCACATGTCTAGGCTCTTGATTGCCCAAGTATTGGTTCCAACATCCTGCCATTAATGCAAATAAGAAACTTGTCTGTACTCTACAGAGTTCAAGAGCTCTCTGTTTCATGGAGAGGTTGAATGATTTCCTCATAGCTGCCCAGCTATGATGTTTCAAAGGCAAGAATTGAGTCATGCTCTTCCCAAATCCAAGTTGGGTCTGCTTTCCTTGAGAGCCACATTCCACTTATTTCCCCTCCCAAGTTCAAAGGCATTCATTCTCTCTGTTCAAGAGACTACACATTTTTTTCTTGCTCATTCAGAATTAAAAGGAAAGACAACTATAGTAGTCATTTTTGAAACCTAAACAGTATTAGCACTTGAGTCTACATCAATATCAATGTTTAAAGTTTTTCTGACCCTCAAAGATGTTAATATGGAAAACAGCATTCATTTGACATTTAACAAATGAGAATTTTGGAGAGTTTTAAATTAGGCTGAAGATATGAAAATCTTTATCAGTGAGTATAATATTGGGGGTGATCTAAATTCCTTATAATTAAGAGGGGAGGGTATTTATTGAAAACATCAACATTATAGATGAAGAACAATAGCATGAATCTCTTTTAAAGGAAATATGGCATAGTGGAAGGAAAACTGAACGTTTAGTGATAAGTCTGGGTTTAAATCCAACCACAGGGACTAGTACTTGCCTTGTGTTTTGTTGTGCAATCACTACAGTCATGTTTGGATCTATGTTATTAAATTTGGGGTTTTCTTGGCAAAGGTACTAGAGTGGCTTGCTTTTCCTTCTTTAGCTCATTTTATAGATGAGAAAGCTGGGGCAAACAAATGTTAAGTGACATGTCCAGGGTCACACAGTCAATAAATGTCTGAGGCCAGATTTGAACTCATGAAGGTGAGTCTTCCTGATCCCCAGCCCTGTGCTCTGTCTACTGTACCACCTAGATATAACCATGTACAAAGCCTTTCATATCTCTGAACCTCAGTGTCCTCAGATGTAAAACTGTTAATAATAATATATTTAGCAGTGACCTCACAGAGTTGATGTGATATACAAAGAATCTAATGTATGTTAAATGTTTTGCAAACTGTAAAGCTCTGTATATACATGCTTCTTATCATCCTTACACAAATGACCTTAAGCAAGTTACTTCTCTCTAACCCCAATTTCCTCAATTTTAAATAAGAGAAGAAGGTCTATACTAGATCTCTGAGGTCCCTTTGAACTAAAAGGTTCTAGTACAGCCCTTGTCTCAGCACAGATCAACCTTTACCTAGAAATATTACCATAAGTACCTGGTAGTCTAGAAGCTTCTATATGTAGTTGGGCAGCCTTTTCCCAGAGTTCTCTGAGTTGCTGACTCTGACTTTAGAAGGACTTTCCCAGAGAAATGCTAGCCACATGGGGAAGTCAAACACAAACTCTGAAGTATAGGAATTTCTGAGCATGGATCAGAGTATAAAGGCCAGTAGGCAACATTTGACTAGTGAACACAAGTAGAGGACAAAAGAGACTGGAACCGGGGAATGGAGTCAAGATGGTGGAATAGAAACAGCACTTCCATGGATCTCTAGCCCACACCACTTCAAAAGTATGTAAAAGGGGGACTATGAACAACTTCTGGAGTTCAAGAACTCACAAAATGACACAGAGAAGCTAACCTCCCACTGAGGACAGTCCTGCAGCCAGGCAGGGAGCGGCCAGCTCAGCGCTCTGGGAGACAACCCCAGGCCCACTTGAGTCTTGGTTTTAGCCTGAGGGTGGCAGACTAGCAGCCAGCTGGAGGGACCCCAGAACACCAGCAGCTGTAGAGTATCCAGAATTATCAACATGTAGAGGCCTAGGACAAAGTGGGAGTTTAGTGCCCTATGGACTTTGGGACTAGTAGACAGAATGTGTCAGCTTCTTCCCCTGGGGGCAAGAATTGGCTGAGGAGCAGGCACAACTTGCAACACATGGCCACGTTGCAGCTTCAGCTCTTGGCCTGCAAACTGTAGGGGGAACCAGCGATCAGTCTGGGGGGGTAAACATTCTTGCTTTACCCTTCTTATATCTGGATTGCAGTCTGGGGTGGAGTTCTTGGGGTGTGTGACCAGCTTGCCAGAGTGTGTGGAAACTTCACAGAGGCCACCCAACTAATACCTCCGGAAGTTGAGAAAACCCCAGCATTTGGGACAGAAGTTCCCCTGGCTGGTGGCAAAATCCTACTGTGACAAAAAGCCCAAAAAGCAAGTAATTAAGTGGCAACATGCCTAGGCAAAAGAAAAAAATCAACAGAAAAATTCAACATTAGACTCCTATTTTGGGGGCAAAGAGGATCAAAGCATGGAACAGGAGGAGGACTGTGAGGTCAGATATCCTGCACCAAAAGCCCCAAATGAAAATATAAGCTGGTTACAGGCCATAGAGGTCCGTAAGAAGCAGATAAGAGAAGTGGGGGAAAAGTGGGAAAAGAAATGAGAAAGATGCAAGAAAAGTATGAAATGAGAGTCAACAGCCTGACTGAGGAAAATAACACCTTAAAAAATAGAGTAACTCAAATGGCAAAAGAGGCTCAAAAAGGCAATGAGGAGAAGAATGCCTTAAAAAGTCGAATTTGCCAGATGGAAAAAGAATCTCTAAAGCTCACTGAGGACATTCATTCCTTCAGAATTAGACTGGAGCAAATGGAAGCTAGTGACTTTATGAGAAATCAAGATGCTATTAAGCAGGGGCGGCTAGGTGGCGCAGTGAGTAGAGCACCTGCCCCGGAGTCAGAAGGACCTGGGTTCGGATCTGGCCTCAGACACTTAACCCACACAAACAAAAACCTAGCCGTGTGACCTTGGGCAAGTTACTTAACCCCAATTGCCCTAAAGGGGCGGCTAGGTGGCGCAGTGAGTAAGAGCGCCGGCCTCGGAGTTGGGATGACCCGAGATCAAATCTGGCCTCAGAAAATGAGCACCCACATATAAATAATGACTAGCCGTGTAACCTTGAGCAAGTTACTTAACCCCAATTGCTTTAAAAAAAAAAAAAGATGCTATTAAGCAGATCCAAACAAATGAAAGAATAGAACACAATGTGAAATATCTCATGGCAAAAAACACTGACCTGGTCAATCTAAAAATTATTGGACTACCTGAAAACCATGATCAAAGAAAGAATCTAGAAACCATCCCTCAGGAAATTCTCAATAAAAATTGCCCGGATGTTTTAGAACCAGAGGGCAAAATAGAGGTTGAAAGGATCCACAGATCACTTCCTGAAAAATATCCCAAAAAGAAAACTCCTAGAAATATTTTAGCCAGGTTCCAGAATTCCCAGATCAAGGAGAGAATATTACAACCAGCCAGGAAGAAACAATTTCAATTTTGTGCAAACACAATCAGGATAGCACAGGATCTGGCAGCTTCTACACTGAGGGATCAAAGGGCATGGAATATGATATTCAGCAGGTCAAAGGACCTGGGATTAAAACCAAGAATCACCTACCCAGCAAAACTAAGTATCATGTTTCAGGGGAAAATTTGGTCATTCAGTGGAATAGAAGACTTTAAAGCATTCTTGAGGAAAAAAAACACAGTTGAATAGAAAATTCAGCATTCAAATACAAGAAGCAAGAGATGTTTGAGAAGGTAAACAGGGAAAAGAAATCACTATGAACCTATCAAATTTGAACTATTTGTGTATATATGTTTTCAGGTATACATAGATAGAGGGCACAGGTCAAATTTAATAGGAAGGGACGATGCTTAAAAGGAGAGGTTAAGAGGTGAGAGAGTAATGTGGTGAGGGGGAAAGGCGAAAGACAATGGGGTGAATCATCTCATGTAGAGGAGGCAGGGGAAGGTGGTTGCAGGGGAGGGGAAGAACAGGAAGGCAAAAAAGCAAAACCTTTTTCTCATTGAATTTGGATCAGGGAGAAAATGACATGTATACTACAGGAGCATGGTGGGGAGAGGGATGGCGGAAGGTGTTGGAGGGGAGGGCAGGCTGGGGGGGGAGGGAAGTTAGAAGCACCCACTTTTGAAAAGGGACAGGATCAAGGTGGGGAGTAGACCAGGTGGAAGGTAGGATGCGAGGGAAATATAGTCAGTCTTTTATAATATATCTACTATGGTAATGTTTTGCATAGCTACACATATACAGCATATACCAAGTTGCTTATCTTCCTTTTAAAATCAATTTTTCAAAAAAATATAAATACTATGATTAATACTATTTTGCATATATTTCGGAGATAAGATGTTCAGGCCACGGGGCACAGGGATTCACCTCACCCTAATGGAAAAGTCGAAGGGGGTATAGGAGAAGAGATGGGAGAGAGCAGATTAGTTGAGGAGATATCCTATATGACTGTTATTCTTGGGTGGTGGGTATGGGTAAAATGGGGAAAAATTGTAACTCAAAATCTAACAGAAATGAATGATGTAAACCAGAAGTTAATAAAGCATTTGGAAAAATTAAAAGATACTGGAACCAGAGAAAAAGAAGTGTTCAAAGGAGGGTGAGGTAGACACAAAAACTGGGACCAGAGCAGGGAACTGAGAAAATGTTGGCCATACAGGTGATAGGTCAAATGCTTAGATGCACACACTCAGTCCCTGACACCACCCTTTAGTCCTGGGAACAGGAAATTGATTTCCATTTATCTGTTGACTACTTACTTCCATTTCCCCCTCCAATCTGGTGTAGAGGAGTATAGGAGGGCTTAGAAGGCTCTCTGTCCCTTCTCATCAGTTACTTTATTCCTTTAATTTCTTATTCTCATTTTATGCTGCTTTAAAATATTATCAACAATAGATAGCCATATAACAAGTGTTTGTCTCTCTGACTGTTAATGTGTGAAGTGAAGCTCAGGGAGAGTTAATCAGATCAAATGGGGAAAAGAGAATTTTCCCTGGGTGGGACTGGAGGCAATCTGAGTCTTTGTTATTAATAATTTTCCAGAATATTTGTTTCTATGTTTAGAGTATATAGAGTAGCTTTCCCTTAAACCTACAGAAACTTACCCAGAAACAAGTCAGAAAATCTCTCTGAGTTGAGGGTTGTTGTTGAAAGTTTTGCCCTAGGATCCTCTGGTCCTGAAGCAGTAGAGGCTGCTGTAGCTGCTAAGAGGCCACTAGGTGAATTATTGGATAGATCCTTGTGGGTCTAGATTGAGGAAGATGAGTTCAAATCCAATCTCAGATATTTACTACCTATGAGATCCTGCTGAGTAAGTCAATAAGCTTTTGTTTGCCTCAGTTTCCTCAACCATAAAGTGGAGGTAATAATAGTGCCTACCTCACAGAGTTGTTGTGACTATAAAATGACACACTACTTGTTAAGCACTTAGTGTAGTTCCTGGAACATATAGTAAGTTCTTGTCGCTTTCCTTTTCTCTGGCAGGACTGCTGTTTGCCTAACTTAGTATTGAGTAACTTTGACACATACTCACAAGACCCCTCCCTTGTTGATTTATAATATAATCTTATATTATCACCCATCAATTTGTTAGAAATCCAAGAAAAGTCATTCATTTATTCATCTATTCATCCATTCAACAATAGTGATTAAACACCTTTGTACCAGACACTACCCTTGGTTGTAGAGATACAGGGACTAAAATGAAATATACCTTCCTTCACAGAACTTACTTTCTTTTGCATCAAGTAAAACAGCTAAGTAAATACAAAAAAAATATTGCAAATAAATGCAAAGTAGTTTCAGGGGAGAAAGTATGTTAACAACTGGGTTGGGAGCAATCAGGATGAGCCTAGAGTAGGAGGAGGCAATTAATCTGAGCTTTGAAGATAGCAAGATATTGCAAGAGGTAGAAGTGAGGAAGGAATGTAAAGAGAACAGTCTGTTCAAAGGTGTGGAGATCAGAGATTGGATTTCATGGGTAGGGTATAGCAAGAAGGCCAGTGTGACTGGAATAGAAGGTACACAGTGGAAAATAGTACACAATCATCCTGGACAAATGGGAGAAGATGATGTAAGACTTTAATGCAAGAGGTTTCATGTTATCCTAGGGACAGACAGGAATCACTGAAGTAGGGGAATGGCATGATCAGTTTGGCAGATGATTAGAAGAGAGAGAGAAATGTTAGTAACTGGAGGCAGGGAGCCCACTTATGGGGCTAATGTCCCCTATACATAATATAAAAATATGTGGCAATGATAATAGTTCAGGTATTGAGGATCTGAACTAGGTTAGAGAGAAGAGTTTGAATGCAAAAGATACCATGGAAGTAGATGAGAAAAGGCATTTGCAACAGAAAACATGATTTGGCCCAAGGAGTAGGATGCCAATTGTTCATAGGGGACAAAGGGAAAAAATCCCTAAACTCTTCCTAGGGGAAATAACAGTGCTTATTGCAGCTGCAGACCCATGGAATTACCTCAATCCACCTTCTCCCCATTGCTCCTGATTCTATCCTTTGAGGCCAAAGAAAACAAGCTAATGCCCCTTTTCACTTGACAATTTTTCAAAAAATTAAATCCAGCTATCTACCTCTATCTATCTATCCTCTTCTCAGGGCTAACCATCTCTAGTTCATTTGATTGATTCTCAGACTGATGTCTTGTGAATGGCTCAAGGCCATTCACTATCTTGACTGCCCTCCTTTGCATGGGCTCTGGGTTCTTAACGTTCTTCCTAAAATATGGCCTTCATAGGTAAACGCATTGCTCCAGATGTGGCAAGACTGGAGCAGATTACAACAGATAAATCATCAGTTTATGACTGGATCCACTGCTTTGCTTCTCTAACTGTAGCTACAAATAACTCATTGATCTTAAGGTATTCACAATCCACTCAGTTGGTAAAATATATTTTATAGGATGATATAGGTATGTTTATATATATTTATACATACACATATATGTGTATAACTAAATATACATATGCATGTGTATATGTCTATGTATGTGTGCATTAGGGAGAGGGTGGGAAAAGGGAGGGGAAGAGAGAGAAAGGAGGGGAGATAGAGGGAGAGAGAGAGAGAGAGACAGAGAGAGAGAGAGAGAGAATTTAAAACTAAAAGTGATTTAAAAATTACATAGACCATCCTGTTTATTTTGTATAAGAGAAATCTGAGGTTTAATGTCAGAAGCCAACTCATTTTAGAAAAGCCAAATTGGACAGTGCAAACATCTAACAACTATTGCTTTCTCTGTTTGCATGTGAATTGCAAGATCAAGCAAAGCAACTAGAAAAGTTGATGGAGTGAGGGTGTCTTTTCCAAGCTCTCTCTCTCTCTCTCTCTTTCACACACACACACACACACACACACACACACACACACACACACACACACACACTTTAAGTCATTACTTAAACCACAAGCACCAAAAATAAAGTGTTACATTCCACTAAGGCATTTGCCCATTCAGTTATACGTAATGGAAATAATTGGCTTGGTAAAGAAAGACCTGGGAGTCAACTCCAGCCAGTTAAAAATAACTAAACAGACTGATCTATTTAAACTTTCTATCCAGTGTGTTGCAAAGGTAGTGGTAACTTCCTTTTTCTCACTCCATGACAGTGCAGCCAGAAACTGGGAACCTTAGGAGAAGGCAAAGTCCTGGGGATGTTTCTCGTGTAACACTAGGTGTTCACAATGTAAGCAGACATTAATCTTAGAGAGTGACAGATCCTGAATTTCCTTTTAAGCTTCTGTTTTGGGGAACTTCCAACATTACAATGACATATGGAATGAATGACTTATGATAGATGTCCCCAGGTAGAGAAGGAGATTTTTTCACAATGGACCAATGATTAGAATTCCCCACCTGGAGCCTGGAAGAAATATTGGGCAATCAGTGTTCTGTGTAAATAAAACTATCTAGGCTGTCCCATTGTTCACTCAGACCATGAACAAAGGGACATGAGGAAATACACATTTCAAGGTTAATTACACTTTTACAGAGAGAGAAAAAAGCAAAAGAAAAAAGAGGTAACAGCTTAGGTCATCACCTGAAAATCAGTGCTTGTGAGGGAACAAGCAAGTGGAGGGGAGGGGAAGACTATCCTTACAGGCTAGTTCCTTTACATTCCCCACAATTCATCTGCCTCTGCTGGAACTTGTCACACCTTTCAGTTGCAATGACATAGAACAGTCTTTATATCTCTCCCATGGCTAGAGAAAGAATGTCTCTATCATTGGCTTTTAAAACTACTCCCAGGCTCCTGGCTCCATGGCCACCAGTGCTGCTCAAACTGCTCTCAACCTGCCTCCTTTTCTACTCAGTCACCACTCTGGCCTGAGTAGGGAATCCTTTTTTCTCTTTGTCTTTCTCCTCTCTTTTATCTCCACTTCCTGCTCTCCTCTGGTAATCCTTAGCTAGGAAGACAAATCAAAAATAAATCCAAATTAAAGCAACCAATCAACCTGAGAAACACAACAATGAGTTTTAGAATGTTTAGTGAGGATTTCAACCACTTCCCTAGGAAGTCCTTAACACAGGCCCCTCACTGAGGATCTGCCCAAAGAATTGTTATACTTGAAACTCCTTAAAAAACAGAGGTTACTCTATACCACCATTTATGTATTTAAACAGGAAAAAAGGCATTCTATGTAGTTCTGATTCATTTTTGCTGGTGTAAGGGTGGAGGGTCAGCCTAGATAATTAACTAACCCCATTTCAACTAAGTGGGAAGATGTTACACTCTAATGCCTTGATCAGCTGAGAACACTTCTTCCTTGAGTCAAATCAAAGACATTTCCACCAGGTTCATTGGGCAATCTCTTCTGATTGCTTAAATAAAGTAGGTCATGCTTTGTGGGTCACATGTAATTGTGAGACATTTCAGGACCCAGGAATTTCACCTTCAGGTAATTGAGGATATTTACTTTCTAGAAGGATACACTTGATGGGAGTGCATGAGAGCAATTCAGCCTTAGCCTCAGTCTCTCCCACATTCTCCATCCCTCCACCCCCACCATCACCAGAGGAGGACCTTGAAAGCTTTTTATGGGCCTGGAGGTTTTAGGACTTTCCAAGATGGTAAGCCACCAAGATCTTAGCCTCTTTCCTTGGGCATCAATGGCTGGTGGTAGGGGGTTAAAACATTTTGTATATTATAGGAAAAGGCAGATTGGAGGCTTTACAAGAGGACCAAGGGTAGTGGGGGGGGGGAGGGAAGCTCCACCATCCCACATGGGAAATTACAAACACCAGGACAGTTATCTCTTAGCTATAAATGCTCTCTGAATTTGTGTCCACTTTCCCCCAACTCTATGTACTGGTAGGAGAGTGTTATAGACTTTTTTGGGGTGGGAGGTTTTGTGTCACTAATACCATTACCATAAATAATAATTTATAAAACATAATACAGCCTGGATGACTAATTGATATTCATTTGGGGAGAGAAAGAGTATAACCTTGTAGGCTCATGATTTATGGCACTAGAAAGAAGCCATCCCTCTCTTCTCTCTCTTCTCTTCCTCAGGGCAATTCCTAGACTCACTGATTAAGTAAAGCTCACTGGGGCAGTGGAGCTTGGGAGAGTCTTTCTAGAGCATTCATGATAATTGACTTAATCACTGGATGCTAAGCAGGTGATTATTTCTCTTTTTTATTTCTTTGTTATTTTTCAAACACTGTTTGACACCCAAATGCTGTGTACTAATTTTTATTGTCCTGCTTTCTTGCTATTAGAAAGTTGTATTTTGCCAAGTCATCCAGTCCTGCCTTTATATACTTAGAGAATTACCTATATAATTGGAGAGCTACAATCCACAGGGTTTTCCTTTTTAATGCTGCATTTTTGAATGTGTGTACACTTATGGAAATATTTGTTTCATTCCATAAATTAAATTCCATTATTCAACAATTTAATTGGAGAAATTGTCATTAAGTGCCTATTATGTTCAAGGTATTATGCCAAATGTTGAGCACAGATAGACAACAAATGAAGATTCTCTGCCTTCAGTGACCTTACATTTTAATGAGGCACAAACAGCTTGAATATACTTTCATCAACATACCTGTGTACTCTAGAAAGTGAAAGAGAGATCAGTCAAATGGAATATTTGAGCAGAGAAAATACTAGCCAGCTCAGGGAAAGCAATAGATTTAGACAGAAACTGAAATGAGTCTCGAAAGAAGATAAGATGAGAAATCTGAAAGGCAGAGAGACAAGAAGATAATATATTCCAAGTTTGGAATAGGGTCTGTGCAAATGCCTAGAGGTGGGAAATGATTTGACTAAAATTTAGAGTTTATGAGATGGAGTAATATAAAAACAGGCTAGACAGACTGACCAGATACATTAGAAGAGTTTAAATGCAATCCTAAAGAATTTGTGTTTCTATTTTCTTAGAGTAGTTCTCAAAAATTTTGGTCTCAGAACCTTTATACTCCTAAAATTGTTGAGAACCCCAGGAGCTTTTGTTTATGTGGGTTCTAGCTGTTTATATTTACCATATTTCTATTTAAAACTGATACATTTAAAATATTTCTTTATTACCTACTTTTAATCCATTGGTAAACATTTATCAATTTCTACTATGTGCTAGTGACTGTGCTAAATTCTGGAAATACCAAATGATTTTTGCAGAGTCCCTCCCCTAGAGGAGTTTACTATCAAATTGGAGAGACAGTATGTAAACAAATATATACAGAATACCTATATACAGGATAAATAGGTATAACAGAGGGAAGAACCTGGAATTAAGAGGGTGTGAGGAGTAAGAAATGTATCACCTGTTAGCATAAATAACTTTTTTTTTTAGTGAAAAGTAGCCAGATTTTTCAAAAATTTGAGAAGAGTCTAATTGTTTTATATATTTTCAAAAATCTCTTTAATATATAGGTTAATAGAAGACAGCTGGATTCTCATATTTAATTCTACATTCAAACTGTTGATTTTATACAAACAATAAATATATGTATGTGTTTGTGTGTGTATGTGTGTGTGTGTGTGTGTACATACATATGTGTGTATGTCTAATATTAAAAAAAAGATCCAGCCTGGGTAGTTAGGTGGCACAATGAAATAGCACTGGCCCTGGAATCAGAATGAGTTCAAATCCAACCTCAGACACTTAACACTTACTAATTGTATGACCTTAGGCCCACTTAACCCCAATTGCCCAAACTCCCCCCACCCCCTAAAAAAAAAAAATCCAGCCTTGCATATATGTAGTTGGAAAAGGAGGAAATTTTTTAGAGCCTTTTCATAATATGAATACTTTTCTTGGATCCTACTCTGAAACTCAAGAAGTAGTTTTTTTTTTTTTTTAAAGCTAATTGCAACATAGAATCTCATACCAAATCATGGGACTTTTTGTACTCTGTTACATGAAAATTGATTGGTCTATCTCACACTTTGAATATCATGCATGGTTTTATAACTTCATAAATTGGTCATTTGGAAAATATTGTTTTACTGAGTTATACATATTTTCTAAATGAAACATTTCATTCTACAATATCAAAAAAGTCATATTTGGTGATATCACTGATTTCATCAGAAAAAAAAAGATTGCTATGAGATTGGGCTTAAAGATTGGAATTAGTTGAATGCAGCCTCTAGAATGGACTCCCATCACTAGACCACTGGTGACTTTTTCTTCTGAACTTTTGAAGCTCATAGCACCACAATCTAGTCTGTTCAATCTTCAGTATGCCTATATCTATGATAGGAAAGAAGAGACACAAAAGGGATTGAAGGAACAAGTTGGCCATGTGTGTTCAACTTCATGTCACCTAAAGTTGAAGGAGTAGGCCTCTGATTCTAGCTCTTTTTTCCTACCCTCTAAATCTCTAAAGGTTTACAGAAGTCCTTACCTCTTCACTAACATGTAACGATGAAATAGAGGCAGAAATAGAAACAAAGACAGAGAGAAAGCAGAAAGGGGGGAGAGAGAAGAATAAGAAAGAAATACAGAGATTTTGCCGGGGTTTTTTGAGTCATTTTAGTCTTGTCTGACTATTCGTGACCTCTCTTGGGGTTTTCTTGGCAGAGATATTAGTGTGGTTTGCCATTTTTTTTTCTCTAGCTCATTTTACAGATGAGGAGACTGAGGCAAATAAGGTTAAATGACTTGCCCAAGGTCACATAGCTAGTAAGTATCAGAGCCTGGATTTGAACTTATGAAATGTGTCTTCCGATCTCTAGCCATGGTGCTCTATCCACTTTGTCACCTAACTGCCCCCTTTGCTGGTTAGTGTCCTTTAAGTACATACCCAGTTCTGGCTCAGGAGACAAACAAAAGTCAATTTCTCTACAGCGTGGGTAGTAGAGAAAGCTGTCACAGAATACTTTCAAAACCTCCTAAATCTCTGAGGGCTCATTTCTTCAAGGTGAACATGATGCAGATACTCACTTGAGCTAATATTGGTCCAGTTCCCCTTCAAGTGAAATGGGATCTTTGATATGTATTCTATTTCTTATTTATCTTATACAGCTTTGATATTTTTTTCCATAAAGTATATTCTATGGTTGACAAAATAAAGAGTTGTCTTCTAATATCTATATAGTTCGTAGAATATAATCCTAAGAAGAACTTTGTTATCCAAATTTTGGTAACAACCTAAACATGAATTGAATTTAAATGTTGTTTTACAGATTTTCACCAGTTTACTCTTCAGCACTTCTTAAACTGTGGTTAGTGATCCCATATGAGGTCATGTAACTTAATATGGGGGTTGCGAAAAATTTGGTAACAGCAAAATGTTTCTGAACTCACAATGACCAAAAATGTATTCAAAATCAAACACATAATGAAACCAAGTTGTTTCTGGCAGTGCTTGCTCTTGTTGCATTGTTGAACTTCACTGCACCCTAAGTTCTGAATGCACAACATGTGCTATCGTATCACATCACACAGCACCAGTCAACACTGCCAGAAATACCTCTACTCAGATTTGAGACTTGTATATTATGATTTGCAGTATTTTTACCATAAATGCAAAATTGTTAAATGAATTTTGCCTTGGTATTAGGACATAATTTCCAACAATTTCTGAAATTTCCCTAAACATATTTTTGCCATTTTGTACTACGTGTTTATGCAAAGCGTCACTATGAAATCAAAATATCAATCAACTCTGAAAAACAGTGAAGATGCTCTACAACCTGCAGTATCAAATGTTCGCCCAAGACTGAACACTTTATGTAAAAATAAGCACATCCATCTCATTAGCTCACAAATTTACTTTCATCTTTAAAAAATGGTAGAATTATATGTGTACCAAAGAATTGTATTAAAGTAAATTTCTTTAAGATTTATTATCAGTAAATGTTTAATTTGTATAATTATTTCATATACCTATATTACCTGGGGTTGTATAAAATTTTGGGGCTAAAAGGGGTTGTGAATGGAAAAAGTTTAAGAAGTGCTGCTCTAGAAGATCCATAAGGTCCAATCATTTTTCCAAATCATGCTATCATTTGACTATATTACCCATCAATTTCTCCACCCTATTACAATAGAGTCTTTGCCATATATACTTAGTTCCAGATGACTGCTTTTCCTTTCTATGCTTTCCTTTATGCCATTTCTATTTACCCTATAAACATATCCAAGATTGTGGTTGTTTCCTTTGTCACTGATGGTGAAAACAGTTGGTTTGATCATATTTAATTTTCCCTCCATTTTCTTTTTTTATTTTAATATCTTTATTACTGATTTTGTTGCATTCTGTAAGTTTTTGTATGTTGTCTTTAATAAAATTATTGTTTCTACTATTTATTCTTTGGCCCACTCATTCTTTAAGATAGGGTTATTTATTTTTCAATTAATCTTTAATCTGTGTTTTCATGGTCCTTTTTTTTAATTAAACAAATGCTTTATTAACTTCTGGTTTACATCATTCATTTCCACCAGATTATGAGTTACATTTTCCCCCCATTTTTTCCCTGCCCAACACCCCAGAATAGCAGTCCCACTAGATATCCCCTCATCCAATCTGCTCACTCCCATATCTTCTCCCATATCCCCTTCAACTTTGCCATTAGGGCAAGGTGAATCTCTGAGCCCCAATGCCTGGACATCTTATGAAACATTTAATTTTAAAACTTTGAATTTAAGATCCATTCCCTTCCTCCCTTGTCACCCACTCCCTCTGAGAAGATAAGCAATTCAGTATGTGTTGTACATGTATAGCTATGCAAAACATTACCATAGTAGATAGATTGTAAAAGACTGCTTATATTTCCCTCCCACCTGTCTCACCTCCCACCTGGTCCATTCCCTACTTTGATCCTGTCCCTCTTTGATAGTGGGTACTTCCAACCTCCCCTCCCCACAGAATGCCCTCTCCACAGAATGCCCTCCCCTCCATCACCCCCCCTCTCATTCCCCCTTTCCCCTACTCAGGAGAGTGAGTGATGGTAAGATAGTCCATTTAGTATGTATGTGATTCTCTCCTTGAGCCAACTTCAATGAGAATATGCTTTTGCCCTTTTGCCTTCCTGTTCTTCCCCTCCCCTGCAACTATTTCCCCTTGCCTCTTCTACATGAGATAGTTTACCCTACCCTGTCTCTCTCCATCTCCTCTTGCCACTTTCCTCTCTCAGCTCTTGACTTCACCCCTTAAGAATCATCCCTTCCTTGGGGAGGCTAGGTGACACATCGAGCAGAGCACCAGCCCCGGAGCCAAAAGGACCCGAGCTCGGATACGGCAACAGACACCCAACACACACACACACACAAACCCAGCCACGTGACTCTGGGCAAGTCACCCAACCCAAATTGCCCTCCAAAAAAAAAAAAAAGAATCATCCCTTCCCATCAAATTCAACCTGTGCCCTCTATCCATGTATACCTGTGAACATATGGAACATATGCCATGTACCCTTCTTCAATTATTTTCATAATGAGAAAGGTTTTGGGGGCGGCTAGGTGGTGCAGTGAGTAGGAGCACCGGCCTCGGAGTTGGGATGACCCGAGATCAAATCCAGCCTCAGAAAATGAGCACCCACACATAAATAATGACTATCCGTGTAACCTTGAGCAAGTTACTTAACCCCAATTGCTTTAAAAAAAAAATGAGAAAGGTTTCATCAAACACAGTTATTGTTTTTCCATGTAGGAATGTAAATAGTCCAACTTTGATAAGTTCCTTTTGATTCTTTTCCTTGATTACCTTCCCAAGCATGTCTTGCTTCTTGTGTTGGAATGTCAGATTTTCTATTTAACTCTGGTTTTTTCATCAAGAATGCTTGAAAGTCCTCTATTCCACTGAATGACCATGTTTTCCCCTGAAACAAGATACTCAGTTTTGCTGGGTAAGTGACCCTTGGCTTCAGTCCCAGCTCTTTTGCCCTCTGGAATATCATATTCCATGCCCTTCAATCCCTCAGTGTAGAAGCTGCCAGGTCCTGGGCTATTCTGATTGTGTTTCCACAATATTGAAATTATTTCTTCCTGGCTGCTTGTTGTATTTTCTCCTTGATCTGGGAGTTCTGGAGCCTGGCTATAATATTCCTAGGAGTTTTCTTTTTGGGATCTTTTTTCAGGAGGTGATCTCTGGATTCTTTCAACCTCTATTTCTCCCACTGGGTCTAAAAAATTTTCCTTGAGAATTTCTTTAAGGATGATTTCTAGGTTCTTTCTTTGATCATGGCTTTCAGGTAGTCCAATAATTTTTAAATTATATCTCCTGGATCTCTTTTCCAGGTCAGTGGTTTTTCCCCATGATATATTTCACATTGCCTTCTATTATTTCATTTGTTTGGATCTGTTTAACAGCATCTTGATTTCTCATAAAGTCACTAGCTTCCATTTGCTCCAGTCTAATTCTGAAGGAATGAATGTCCTCGGTGAGCTTTAGAGATTCTTTTTCCATCTGGCAAATTCGACTTTTTAAGGCATTCTTCTCCTCATTGCCTTTCTGAGCCTCTTTTGACATTTGAGTTAGTCTATTTTTTAAGGTGTTATTTTCCTCAGTCAGGCTGTTGACTGTCATTTCATACTTTTCTTGCATCTTTTTCATTTCTCTTCCCAAATTTTCCCCCACTTCTCTTATATGCTTCTTAAGGTCCTCTATGACATGTAGCCAGCTTGTATTTTCATTTGGGGCTTTTTGTGCAGGAGTTCTGACCTCACAGTCCTCCTCCATGATTTGAACCTCTTTGCCCCTAAAATAGGAGTCCAATGTTGAACTTTTCTGTTTATTTTGCTTCATTTGCCTAGGCATGTTGCCACTTAATTCCTTGATTTTGGGGCTTGTTGTCACAGTAGGACTCTGCCACCAGACAGGGGAGCTTCTGCCCAAACGTGGGGTCTTCACAACTTCTGCCAGTTGTATGGCCTCTGTAAAGCCTCCACCCATTCTGGCAAGTTGGATACTCAAGCCAAACTTCCCCCCCAGACCACAATCCAGATCCAGGCAGTTTAAAGCAAGAGGGATTAACCCCCAGACTGATTGCTGGATCTCCCTACAGTTTGCAGACCAGGAGCTAGAGCCACTACTGCTGCTGCAAAATGGCTTCTGTGCAGCTGTTTCTTCAGCAGCTTTTCACCCCCAGGGGAGGAAGCCATGTGTTCCCCAAATACTGGTCCTGAAGTCCATAGGGCACTAACCTCTCACTTTGTCCTAGGCATATCTGTGCTGATAATTCTGGAATCGTCACAATTGCTGGTGTTGTGGGGTCCCTCCAGCCGTCTGAAGGCCCGGCCACCCTGGGGCTAAAACCTCGGACCTGGGCTCGGCTCTGCGCGCTGCGCTGTCAGTTCCCAGCTCGCTGTGCTGCCTGCTCTCAGAGCGCTGTGCTGGCCACTCCCTGCAGGGCTGCTGGGCTGTCCTCATCAGGAGGTTAGCTTCTCTGTGCCGTTTTGTGGGTGCTGGGGCTCCAGAAGTTGTTCGGAGTCCCCTTTCACATTGTTTGAAATTTGTGTGGGGCAGAGCACATTGGAAATGCTGTTTCTACTCAGCCATCTTGGCTCCGCCCCCCCCCCCTCCATTTTCTTCTATTTGTTTTTCTTCCACTTTCATTCTTAAAAAGCCCTTGCATATCTTTGGTTAGTTTGATGCCTTGCCAATTTTTTTTCAGTTATTTTCATTACTTCTCTCTCTTTTATAAGACAGTTCTCTTCACAGTCATCCATTCATCTTTGAAAGATTTTGTAAATGAGTTTATGTTGGAAACCAATATTTATATGTTTACCAACTGATGTGGCCCTTCATCATTGTCCTCTTTCCTGAGAAAAAGACAGACGTTCCTGTCTGGCTCTCTGTTCTGAGATTTCTGTAGAAACAGAAAGAGAAGAAAGAATTTTTGAATGACATGATAACATTGACAAGGCAGAGACAGCTTTCCCCTCCAGTCAGCAGGGACTGATATTCTACTCTTCTCTTCAAGTGATGGTAGGCCATCCTTGCTTACTGTGATAGCTGACCTAACTCTCTCCCCTTGCACCCCCACTGTCCCCACAGCTGTCAACACTTAACACCCACCTGCAAGGATAACTTAGCCCTTGCCCCAGGCTCTGGATCCTGTCCCATTCCTTCAGAATTTTGAGATGGAAAAAAAATCCAGTCCCTAAGGCAAGGGAAATATAAAAGATCTCAGCTCAGATGGTTTGGCATCAAGTCAGCTTTGCCACTAATACTATTCTTACCTTTTACTCTGGCTCTTATCATGTTCCTTGTGACCAAGGTCATTGCATTTTATTGTGGTTCCAGTAAATGGGTCAGTCTTCCCACATTCTTGACATTGTTCCCTGGTTCCCTTCTGTTATTCAAGTAGCTCTGGGAGAGGAGCCCTACTTTGATTAGTCCAAGCGTTTGGATTCTTGACCCTGAGCCCCAGACTCCATGGCTGTGTTCCTGTCATTTGTATTCCAGACCCCCCTGATACCAGTCTATTTCCTGAACAAATAAAATTCCTGACCTGATTATCTGCCACAAATCCAATAGGTTCATCTCCAGTTTAGTCATGGTCATACCAGTTCTGACCCTGTCCAACTGAAATAGCTCATCTGATACATCTATATGTTCATTGCTAATTGGGCAAATACATGCAATATTCTTGTACAAGAAATGTATAACTTTAAAACAATTTGCCCATGGTTCAAATACTTCTGCAGAAAACATGTATCTTTTATCCTCAAATATTATTATATTTGGATCAACATTTAAGTAAAAAGATAAGGTTTCCAAAAGGACATAAAAAGCTTTTATCACATCTATTCTTAATGCTACAAAAGATTTTGTAGAACTATGAATTCCATCAATCAACAAATATTTATTAAATGCCAGGAAATGCACTTTGTGTTGGAAATATCAGGGAAAAAATGAAGCAATACCTTCTCTTAAGGACCTCCTATTATAATATAGGAGAAATCAAGAATAGCTAATAGTAGAAACAACAAAAATATGAAGTTAACATGTGCAAGTATGTACAACATAATTAAATTCAAATTAGTTTGGGAAGGGTGTCATTCATTAGCAAGTAGAGTGGCCAGAAAACTTTGTGATGCTTGAGCCATACAGAAGATAGAAGTAAGGTCCAGTAACAAAATATTAAACTAAGAGAATACTAAGTCCTATAAAAACAGCATCATGAGTAGAGTGACAAGGAAAGCTAAGAATGACAACAACATTTTAATTTTAGTTATATTAGGAGAAAAAGTAGGATCAAAGAAATAGGACCTTTACTTAGTATAGAAAAAGGGCCAATTAAGCAACAATGTATGATGATCAACTTTGATAAAACTTGGCTCTTCTCAGAAATACAATGATCTAAGACAATTTCAAAGACTGATGATGGAAAATGCTACCCATATCCAGAGAAAGAACTGTGAAATCTAAATCTAGATCAAAGCATTCTATTTTCACTTTTTTGGTTTTTTTATTTCTTGTGATTTTCCCCTTTTGTTCTGATTCATCTTTCAAAACATGACTAATGGAGGAATATGTTTAATATGATTGTACGTGTATACCCTATATCAAATTGCTTGCCATCTTGGGGAGGAGGAAGGGAGGGAGGGAGAAAAAATTTGGAACTCAAAATCTTATAAAAGTGAATGTTAAACTATCTTTACAAGTAATTGGAAAAAAAATAAAATACTGTGTGTGGGGAATAAATTTAGAATCTGAGTCCTACACACACACAAAAAAAAGCAAAAGAAAAAAGGTCAATGATAACTAATAACTGTGGGAAATAATTAATTTAGATTTTTATCTATTTAGATCTCTGGCTCATTTCCAATCAGTATTAGTAAGTTTAGTATGATTCCATAGCGGTAATTATTATTTCTGTTATACTTATCCACCCCAGATGGCTCTGGAGGAGCCAGTGAGGCTGGTGACTTTGCACAGGCCTACCTAACTTAAATCCAATTCACTTGCAAGTCAAGACTTCACCTTCCTGATGTCATCATCCTCTTAGAAAACGAAGGACAAACAACAACAAGGAACAACAACAATATATACATACTTACATATATACAGCATACACATGTAAACACACATATTTGTATGTGTATATACATTTGTGTGTGTATACATATATATTTAGATAGGGGGATAATTAGATAAGGTCAGATAGATTCTTATATTAGGCCCCAAAATTTTAAATTACACGTTATAAGTTTACTTGCTTGTTGTAAAGTTCATTTGCTTAACCACAGAATTCTGACAAGAGGCCACCCACACTTTTTTGTCTAATCATTGAGATGAAGCCCAGGATGGCAGAGATGACCTGATGCTATGGAAAGTCCCCCATTTATTTTTATTGCCCCTTCATCCCTTGCCATCTCTCTATTGGCCAAAATGAGGAGGTTCCCACCCTATAACCGCTTAGGAGAGATGACCTTTGCCTTGCCTGTGACCATTAACCCTGCCCTCCATTCTGGAGGATCAAGATATGAGTCTGTCATTGGCCCATGTAGAGGCTTTCCTCCAGCTGTCATCCGTCCTAGATTAGAATGTAGTACTTGGAGCATCAAGGTACGTGTCTGTCAAATAATATGAATCTGTTTTTTACTATGCCTCATCTATATTATTTAGGTATCAAGCACTATAAAACCAAGGCTTTGGAGAAGGGGGCACATCTCAAATCATGAGGAAGATCTGAAGTACCATCCATTAGGGTAGGCCAGGTTCCTTTAACACATATTGGCTCAGAGTTTTGCCTCAGTGACTTTTTATTGCTGATTGGACATTTTTTTGGCCCATACCACAGAGAGAGGATTGCCGTATAAAAATTCCTATCTTCCCTTGCTATTTTGTTGACAAAAGAGAATGAACTTTACATTGGAAATGACATAGAAAAAAAAATTACTGATAAAGATCTGATTGGAAGAAAAGTAAGGAGAAAGAAAAGTATGTAGCTGACCTGAAATTCAAGTCACCTGGCCCAGATGCACCATGTCCCTAGTTCCTGAAGGAATTATTGAATGAGATTGCTGAATCGCTGTTAGTGATATCTGAAAAATTATGGAAAATGGAAGAGGTACCACAGTAATCAAGAAGAGGACATGTTTTGATTTTCAAATTAAAGGAAAAAGAACAACAGTCTGCAAGCTATATGCCTGTGAACTTGACTTTAATCCATGGAAAAATCCCCTACTGGATCATTAAAGAGGTGGTTGGTATATAAGGAAATTGGTGATTACAAAGAGACAGCATCAAGAGCAGCTCATTCCATATTAATCTCATTTCCTTTTTTTTGTCAGAATCACCAGTGAAGGAGAAAAATACTGTGGATATAATTTATATAGATTTTTATCGAGGTCCTTAGCAAACTGTCTTATACTAGTCTTGTGGAGAACATGGAAGGCTACAATTTTGAAATTACAATCCTAAGAATCCTAAGAATTCAGAACTGACTAGGAATCAGAAATCAGTTGCTAATTGTTCAATGATAATGAGGCAGGAGGTCTCTGGAGGAGTAATCCAAGGATCTGTACTTCTCCTGGTGCTGTTTACTAATTTTTTTTAGTCACTTGGATAAAGGTAGAGGTAAGACGCTTGTCATATGCTCAGAGAACACAAAACTAGGAGGGATAGCTTGAATTATGGATGCCAGAATCAGGATCCAAAAGTCTTTTAGGAAGCTAGAATGTTGGGCTGAATATAAGACAATTATATTCAAAGGAGAAAAATGTAAAGTCATATGCTTGGATATAAAAAAAAAATCATCTTCATGAGAGTAAGGTGGAGGAGGCATAGTTAGACAGCAGTTCTGGAAAAAAAGGGTTCCAGTGGAGTTTAATCTTACACAAGTCAGCAGTGTGATGTGGAAGTGAAAAATCTAATGAGATCGTGGGCTGAATTAAGAGATGTAGATACAACTCAAATTATTTTATGAAATACTTCTCAAATGGCACCTATCAAATGGCTGGATAATTTGTTTCAGATGTTTGTTTTATTTGCATTCACCCTAATCCATACTCCAGTTCTGTGTACCCTAGTATAAGCATCTGTTTCAGATTAGAAAGTACATTGCCTACCACCTGAATTTGGTAAAATTTTGAAGGAGCAGTACTGAGTTCTCTTCTGAAATTTCATGGAAACAGTCTTGAATGTCATAGTTTTCCACTAAAACCAAACACAAATATGAGAACAAACCATAATTTTTATAGTCTTAGATAATGAAGATGATCCTAAATGGAAAAGAAAAAAAAGATTTGAGATTGCTGAGAAGGGCTGCAATTCTAGAAAAAGAATAGCCAAGATCCCAAATGATCAATTAGGTGAAAATAAATCCATTATGGCCTGAATTCCAGGGAAGAGCAAAGAATAGCAGAGAATTCAAGCTAGAGCATAGTAAGTCACAGAAAAAAAAAATCATGGGATTCTCTGCATATGTTTGTGATGTCATGGGCACTACAAGCATCCAACTAATGATTTTCACCCACAATTCCTTTCTAAAAATAAAAGGAAGATTACTAATGTACGTATGAAGCCTCTGTAGAGGACTTATTGTAGAGGCATGAATAAGAACATAGGATGATAGACAACAGGGTTAAGGCAGCTCGGTGGCACAGTAGACAGAGTGCTGAGCCCGAGTCCCTGCACACAAACATTGTTTCCTGAGTTCAAATCTGATCTCAGATATTTACTAGCTGTGTGACCCTGGGCAAGTCATTTAACCCTTTCTGCCTCAGTTTCCTTATATTTAAAAATGAGCTAGAGAAGGAAATGACACACTACTCCAGTATCTTTGCCAAGAAAACTGCAAATGGAGTTGTAAAGAGTTGGACATGACTGAACAATAGCACTACAGGAATATGCAAACCAAGAGATCTGGGATACAAAGAAGGGTTGCTATATCATGCTGTGCAGGCCACTGTAATAGGTTGGAACTGTTATGATTGAAATGTGTGATAAGATAACTTTTATGTAAATACCATGTCATTGCAGAGATGACAGTTCAGTTAAATTTGATTCAGCAAATATTAATAATTCGTTATCAATCAACCAATCTGTAAACATTTATTCAGCACTGACTATATTTCAGCACTGTGTGAAGTGATAGGATGTGAAGATAAAGTCCTTGGCCTAAAGGAGCTTTAAATGTAATGCATGCATAAAAAAATTGTAGACAAATATATGCAAACAAGCCCTATGTAGCATAAAAAAGTAATACTTATCAGAGGGAGGGCACTAGAATTAAGGCTGGAGAAACTTCAAGGCAAAGATGGGATTGTAATTAGTAGGTGGAGCAGAGGAGGGAGAGCTTGGGCTTGGGGGACCATTGGAGAAAAGGTCCAGAGTGTTTGTGGAAGGTGCATTGATAGGAGTTGGAGATCCCAGATAAAAGTCCCTTTCATATCTCTGAGCTTCTAGTTCACTATGAGGATAAATGCCTAAGTAAAGCATTCATTCAATCAGCAATGATTGAGAAGCATTTACTAAATGCTGTGGGGGAGCTGATAAATGTTTTTCACAAGTGGCCTATTATCTCAATTCTTAACTACCCTGAGTCATTGAATGGGTGTGGCATCAACAAGCAGATTTGGGACAGACCTTAATTGAGAAAGGCCAAGGTCCCCCACTACATCCTGGACCTTTTTGAGTCTTCTTGACCCCTATTTGGTGGCCACTGGACTCTGATGACTGGAGGAGAGAATGAGCAAGTATCTCTGCCTCACTTAAATCCAATTCATGTTTAAGTGGAGACATTATGCTTGAGATGTCATTGGGCCCCTTTGTGAATAAAAGAAGAACAACACCAACTTACACATTTTTATACAGTGTGTCCCCAAAGCATTAAGCTTTGGCATCTTAAATTTATGCTAAGGTTTGTGGGACAAAGCATATTTGTAGTTTTCTGGCCATATGTTAATGTCCCATAAAACATCTTTGCTCCCCAGATCATAAACCACCTTAATCAACAAAGATGTATTAATCCCCTACTATGTGCTGGACTGTGTCCCAGGTATTGAGGATAAAGATTCACTAAAGAAAGAGTAACTACGGGGGCGGAGCCAAGATGGCGGAGTAGAAACAGCTCATCCAAGCCACTCTGCCCCCAGATTCCCCCCAAACTATGTAAAAGGGAACTCTGAACAACTTCTGGAGCCCCAGCAGCCCCAGAACAACACAGAGAAGCTAACTTCCCACTGAGGACAGCCCCTCAGCCCTGCAGGAAGGACCAGCGCAGCGCTCTGGGACCTGGCAGTGCACAGCACACAGAGCACAGGGAGCCGAGCCGAGCCAAGCAGAGCCCAGGTCCCTGTGAGCCGAGGTTTTAGCCCCAGGGCAGCAGGGCCAGCGGCCAGCTGGAGGGACCCCAGAACACCAGCAGCTGTGGCAATTACAGAATTATCAACATAGACATGCCTACGACAAAGTGAGAGGTTAGTGCCCTATGGACTTTGGGACCAGTATTTGGGGAATGTGTTGGCTTCCTCCCCTGGGGGCTAGAATCTGCTGAGGAGACACGCCATTTTGTAGTTTTCAGAGGCAGCTCCAGCTCCTGGCCTGCGAACTGTAGGGAGATCCGGTGATCAGTCTTGGGGGGTAATCACTCTTGCTTTAACCCCCCGGATCTGGATTGTGATATGGGGTGGAGGTCATGGGTGGGTTTACAGCTTGCCAGAAACAGAAGCTGGCCCCCTCACACGTTTGGGGCGAAAGTTCCTGTCTGGCACCAGGCCATACAGTGGCAAAAAGCCCAAAAGTCAAGCAATTAAGTGGCAACATGCCAAGGCAAAGGAAACAGAAAAATGCAACCCTAGACTCCTATTTTGGGGGCATAGAGCGGGAAAAGGACTGTGAGGTCAGAAGTCCTGCTCCAAAAGCCCCAGGGGAAAACATGAGCGGGTTGCAGGCCATAGAGGACCTTAAGAAGGACTTTAAAAATCAAATAAGAGAAGTGGAGGAAAAATTGGAAAGAGAAATGAGAAGGATGCAGGAAAAGTATGAAATGAGGGCCAACAGCCTGACTGAGGAAAACAACACCTTAAAAAATAGACTAACTCAAATGGCAAAGGAGGCCCAAAAGGGCAATGAGGAGAAGAATGCCTTAAAAAGTCAAATTTGCCAGATGGAAAAAGAATCTCAAAAGTTCACTGAGGAGATTCATTCCTTCAGAGTTAGACTGGAGCAAATGGAAGCTAATGACTTTATGAGAAACCAAGATGCTGTTAAGCAGATCCAAACAAATGAATGAGTAGAAGGCAATGTGAAATATCTCATGGGAAAAACCACTGACCTGGAAAATAGATCCAGGAGAGACAATTTAAAAATTATTGGAATACCTGAAAGCCATGATCAAAGAAAGAACCTAGAAATCACCCTTCAAGAAATTCTCAAGGAAAATTGCCCTGATATTTTAGATCCAGAGGGCAAAATAGAGGTTGAAAGAATCCACAGATCACCTCCTGAAAAAAGATCCCCAAAAGAAAACTCCCAGGAATATTATAGCCAGGTTCCAGAATCCCCAGATCAAGGAGAAAATATTAAAAGCAGCCAGGAAGAAACAATTTCAATATTGTGGAAACACAATCAGAATAGCCCAGGACCTGGCAGCTTCTACACTGAGGGATTGAAGGGCATGGAATATGATATTCCAGGGGGCAAAAGAGCTGGGACTGAAGGCAAGAGTCACCTACCCAGCAAAACTGAGTATTTTGTTTCAGGGGAAAATATGGTCATTCAGTGGAATAGAGGACTTTCAAGCATTCTTGAGGAAAAAAACAGAATTGAATAGAAAATTTGACATCCAGGCACAAGAAGCAAGAGATGCCTGAGAAGGTAATCAGGGAAAAGAAATCAAAAGGAACTTATCAAAGTTGAACTATTTACATTCCCATATGGAAAAACGATAACTGTGACTGATAATATCTTTCTCATTATGAAAATAATGGAAGAAAGGTGTGTGGTCATATGAATACATATGTGAATGTGTGTGTGTATATGGTTACAGTTATATATGGAAAAGGGCATAGGTTGAATTTGTTGGGAAGGGAGAATACTCAAGGGATGAAATTATGAGGTGAGAGAGGAAAGTGACAAGAGGAAATGGGGAGAGACAGTGTAGGGTAAACTATCTCATGTAGAAGAAGCAAGGGAAAGTGGTTGCAAGGGAGAGGGAGAATAGGAAGGCAAAAATGAAAAACCACATTCTCATTGAATTTGGTTCAGGGAGAGAATGACATACATACTAAATGGGATATCTCAACCTACAGCAGAATAGGGGGAAGGGAGATGAGAGGAAGGATGATGGAAGGGAGGGCATCCTTGGGGGGAGAGGAGGTTGGAAGTACCCACTATAGAAGTAGGACAGGATCAAGTAGGGAATGGACCAGGTGGGGGGTGGGATGAGTGGGAGGGAATTATAAGCAGCCTTGTACAATATATCTACCATGGTAATGTTTTGCATAGCTAGACATGTACAACATATACTGAATTACTTATATTCCCAGAGGGAATGGGTGACAAGGGAGGAAGGAAATGGATCTGAAATTTGAGGTCTTAAGATTAAATGTTTCAAATATATATAAATGCTATTATTACTCTTTTGCTTGTAATTGGGAGATAAGATGTGCAGGCACTGGGACACAAAGATTCACTTTCCTCTAATGGAAAAGTCGAAGGGGGTATGGGAGAAGGTATGGGAGAGAGCAGATTGGAGGAATCGATATCTTGTGGGAATTGCTATTCTGGGAGGGTAGGTAGGGGAAAAATAGGGGGGGAAATGATTGTAACTCAAAATCTGGCAGAAATGAATGATGTAAAACAGAAGTTAATAAAGCATTTGTCTAAAAAAATTAAAAAAAAAAGAAAGAGTAACTACTCTCATGGGGTTTCTATTGTATTTGGTGATATATGTACATAGAGAAATACCAGCAGTTAGGGAAATCAAGAAAGGTTATGTGTGGAAGGTGATATTCAAGCTTGAAAGAAAAAGGACTTTTCTTTGATGCCTCTTTGAAGAGGCATCATATTCCAGGCACTGAACATGGCCAGGGAAATTGCACAGGATGGAAATGGGATGAATTTTGTGAGGAATAGAGAGAAGGCCAGTCTAGCTAGACCAGTGGTTTTCAAACATTTTGGTCTCAGGTCCCTTTTACACTCTTAAAATTATTGAGGACTCCCAAGAGCTTTTGTTTATATGAGTTAGTTATTCATGGTATTAGAAATTAAAATTTCTTAGTGTTATTATGAAAATAGATTTGACCTCACAGACACACTAAAAGGAACTTGGAGTCGCCCAGGGTTCTCTGGACCACACTTTGAGAACCACTGAGTGAGACCACTAAATGTGGGAAAGGGAGTAAAGTATAATGAGTCTAACCTTGAGAAAACTCGAGTGGTCCTACAGGGACTATGATAACACATTTAGGCATGTGTTTTGGCTTCGGTTCAGTTCTTGGAAGACTGGTCATTAATGAGGCAGGGGCTAAGTTCTTTGTTTTCACACTCTTTGTCTTATTAAATCTCCACCCTGGTCACATGAGGATGAATTTCAGAATTAGAAGTGCCTTGAGAATGTAGGGACTAGAAACCACCATGCTCCGATCCAAAATTTCTAGTTTTTAAAATTATTTCTTTCTAAGGGATATGTCCAAACCATTACCGATAATAAGAATAAAAGTGTGTGGACTGCTAAAGGCATGGAGCAATGGGACTATATCTTCACAAAAACCTACAGTGAATGAGGAAAGGGGAGAGAACATTATTCAAGTCTAGCATTTAATGAATCAATAAAAAATAACATTTACCTAGGGTTTGTGAAACCCTTTACAAAATCATCTCATCTGATCTTCTCACAGCAGTCCTGGGAGGTTGGTGCTATTTTTATCCTTATTTTGCAGATAGGGAAACTGAAGTTAAATTACCTTACCAAGGGCACAGAACTAGTAAATGTTTGAGTCTGTATTTGAAATCAGGTTTTCCTGATGACAACCATAGCACTCTATCTACTATACCACCTAGCTGTTTTGCATTCAAGTCTCAGAAATTCCCAAACAGTTAAAGAGGTCAGAGGAATCCCAGGCAGGTAGTAAAGAGTACTTTGGGTATTGTGGGTGTATTTTTTTAAAAGGCAGCTTATTTTATCTCAGGGAGGACAACATCACCCAGTCTTGGAGATGAGAATAGGAGCTTTTCGTTCAAATATTTGCTTTGTCCAACACAATGCCTTGCTCAACATTGGCTAAAATGTTTCTTGAATTGAAATGGATTCCTAAAATTAAAATGAAGTCACTAACAGATGACTAGATCTATAGAATTTGACCTAGAACCATGGTTCCTCCTCCACTCTTGTCTAGTGACATGGTATGATGTAAATCTACATTTTCCCAGGTAATCTGGCAGGCAATGACCACACTTTTGCCAAAAGTCTAACCAGGGTTCAATGTATACTTTATCATCTTCAAAAAGAATAAATATTCTTGGCCTATGTGGAAACTAGGGGATTTGGCTTTTGCATGTTCCACCCCTGCATATAACTCTTCTTGAGTCAAATCAAGTACAGAACTAAACTAAAGGCATTCAGTCACAAAATGAACAGTATTCCCTCTATAAGTACGAATTTCAAACAGAATCCATTCACAGCTTTACTAATAAGGCTGTTCCACATTCATGTAATGCTAGCTAACTGGGCATGTAATCATTCTACTTCCTTGGGGGGGAGTGGCAGGGGAAATAAAGGAAAGCAAACCAACCAACAAAAATATAGAAACAGAACATCCTACTTACTCCAAAAATAAAATTGTCTCCCTATAATGCCAGTCAGGAGAATAGGGATACTCGTTCATCCTACCACACCCCCCTCCCCTTTAAATTCCTGTCATGGGAACAAATTCCTCCACTATAAATTCCACACTGGTTTGCAATTTCAGAAATGTGTCCATAATGGGCAGACTATTTCCAACTTTAAATGTAAATTACTTCCTCGTGCCAATCTTACCAGATGTGTATCCTGGTGTACTGGTGTAACCAAATTGTGGAGGTAGAGAGATGGGAAGGATTGAAATCTAGTGATTATAGAATCTGTACTAGATAATCCCTTTATAAATGATTTGTTCTGTGAAATTTAGATTCTGTCGAAGGGGATCTAGAAGGCCACATGTAACCCAGAAGCCACAGGTAAAGATGAATCTGTGAACAGCGGGCTTTTTTGTTTCCCACTGTTTTTGTTTATTTGTTTGTTTGTTTTTGGAAAGAGGGAGACTTCTTAGAGAAGGGAGTTCAATTTTGGACACAATCTTGCCCATAAGAGCAGAGAATGGAATGGTGACAAGTTTCTATTAACCTTCTGAACACCCAAGATCAGAAGACATGGGGACAAACAGAGCATGAGCGGAGCTGACCTTTTGATCACCAGGGGTAAACTGAGTCAGGTGGTTCAGAAAGTATTTTTTCCACCCTATTGTCATAAATCATCAAACTGGCAAGTTGGTCAAATACTCTCTATAATAGAAACAAACTTAAGTAGTGTTTCACTAAAATAAGGATAACACACCCAGGCTCACATGTTTATTTATTTTCCTTATAATAGAGCACATAAATAATTCAAGATTCAACCTCAGCTGTTCAAATTTCATAGCTACTTCTAATTGTATTCTATGTTTGCTTTTTCACTTTCTAAATTAAAATCCTGTATAAATACAGGACTACATATCCTAAGTTTACACTTTTTAAAGTGACACTTACATTATGCTTAAAGCATACAATTAAATTAAGGTGCTATTCCATACACTTCAAACTGCTCCTGCTTCCAAAATGAAATGCTGAAGGTTTTCCTGCTAGGACCCAGGTAAGTGTCAATCTGTCCCAGTCCAACTCTGTTGTTCCTATGGGAATTGTGTAGGCACCCTGCCATCTCTCTGCCCAGGCTACCACACTTGCTATAACATGAACTAAGAAAGGGAGACCATGAGGCAAGCTTGCAGATGGAAGCCATACTCTGATTGGCTTCATTCTTCAATGATTGCCAGACTTCAGTTTCTCAGCGTGCTCATTTCAGTAATATTTATTTCCAAATTACAAAAGATCCCCCCTCTACCTCAAACTTTCCTACCCAATGCACCACTCCACCTCTTCTAGCTGCTTTAACCATGCACTCTGGACTTCCCATGCCATAATTATTAATAATCAATAAATTTCCTTTCAAGACAGACAGCTTGGGAGAAAGAACAGAGAACTGCTGTTGGAGTCAGAAAGACTTGGGACAGTTTAGGCTGATGTACAGAGGTTTATGGACACTGGGAAAGGGGTCTGTCCAAGAGAAAGCAGAAGCAGCAGGGAAAATGCCAGCTCCCAGGTACTGAGAGAGTGCTTAGACTAGATACCAGGACAGGAAGTAACAGGGCAGAAAGAGATCCTGGCAAGGTGGTGCAGTGGATAGAACTTTGGGCTTGGAGTTACAAAGATCAGAGTTCAAATCTGGCCTCAGAAATGTACTAGCAGTATGATACTGGGCAAGTTAATTAACTTCTTTCAGTCTTGATTTCCTCAAATGTAAAATAGGGATAATAAGATCACGTCCCTCCCGGGGGGTTGTAAGGCTACAATGAGATAATAGTTGTAAAGCCCTTAGCACAATGTCAGGCCTACAGTAGACTATAGAAATATTACTTGTCATTATTATCATCTCTGAAAAAGCACTGGGCTCAGGAGTAAGGGACGCCAGGTCCTTCTGTCACTCACTACCAAGTAATCAAAAATGGAGATGAACTGTTGTGAGCTTTGGCCCTAAATGTGTCCTGAGCATGGAACAAGCTGTGGGGTATACACGTTAACTGGGTGGTTGTGATCTCAGGGGCAGAGCAGAGCATCCTGGACTAAAGAGGAAATAACTTTTTAATTGTTCCAAAACTATAGAGCCTCCCCTCTGGCTAATAGTGGCCGAGACCAGCAGCAATCTGCTGAAACTCCTGACTAGAAAAAAGCCAGTAGACTCAAACCTAGTTCAGGAACTTGGAAAACTCAGACTAAGAGAGCAGTGAACAGACCTCTTCCTGAATCACAAAATTTGGGGAGCTCTGATAGCTTACAGGCTACCAAACAAAGCTATGAAAAGCAGTAGGATATAAGCATCTAAAAGCTAAGGCCAGACACCCCTCCCCAGCTCCAAAGTGGGAAGAGTCCAAGACCAACATAAAGTTAAAAATCAAGGAGTAGCTTGGAGGAATCAGCAAAAAAAAGAAGAAGATGAAGGAGAAGCCACAAAAGAATTCAAGTATGGAACGCCAATCATAATGGCACAAGATTTTGCACCCTCCTCTATAAAGGCACAATGAGCTCTGAACATGATATTCTAGAAGAGAAAGGATCTATGCTTACAACCAATATGACCTACCCACCAACACTAAGTATAATCCTACAAGATAAAAATGGACATTTAATAAAATAGAACACATCCTAGGTATTCATGAGCAAAAGACCAGAGCTGAGTACAGCATTTTCTATACAAACCCAGAATTCAAGAGACACATTAAAAAAGTAAATATGACTGAGAAATCACAAGGAGCTAAACAAATTTAACTCTTCACATTCTTACATGGATATATATATATGATGTATATGGCCCCTTAGAACCTGATCATCACCAGGTTCATTGAGGTCATCCAGTTAGAAAAAGGACCTGGATGTGATTGTGTTGTGTTTGGATAATCTCAAAAGGAAAATGAAATGGGTGAGGGGATAAAGTACTGGAGAAGAAGGGAGGGAGAGTATCTTTTCTGAAGTATAGACAATTAATAAAAAAATCAAGCCCTGATTCATAAAGTTTGTTGATTTCTAAAATCTAAATGTTGACATTGAAAACTTAACAATTGACTCTCACAAGTTGGTATGATCTGGTTCCATCACTAATTACACATATTCAGTGATGAATCTGTTAATTATTTCAATTTTTCAATTTGCTTTCAACTTGTGAAAGGAGAGAAACCACTGGAGCAAGAGGGAAACAAAAAATAGTAGAACTGGTATTTCCACCGAGGTAAATAAAAGAAGAGGTAAATAAAAAAAAAGTAAATAAAAATTAGTACTGAGCTGTGGATCCAAAACATTGTAGACAAGTGCAAGTCACTTTGGGACAGATCTTATATCACAGAAATACATTTGTGCTTTAGATTAAGACTGATACTTCACTCCCCTCCCCCTTTTCTAATATCTCTTAAGTGGATAGTTGAATACTTATGATCCTGATTTTCCCCTGGGTTATTCTTGCTTGTCTTAAATGTTTGGTTATTCCTTTATGTATAAATGTTGATTTTGTTTAAAACAGCAAATGTGTTAAAGCTGTTGATTAAGGAATTGCTTATCTTTGTATAGTCTTGCTTGAATTCAGCATCGAGTAGAATGGGATTGGCCTGGAGTCAGTAGGAGAGAGAGAGAGAGAGAGAGAGAGAGAGAGAGAGAGAGAGAGAGAGAGAGAGAGAGAGAGAGAGAGAGAGAGAGAGAGAGAGAGAGAGAGAGAAAGAGAGAGAGAGAGATTTAAAACTATGATACATCTGAGAGATTTCTAGCTGCTAGCTTAAAGGTAAAAAATAAAGTTTGATTTATTTTTGTTACTTCCCTAGGCAAAGAGAATACATTTACCTGGATATTTCTAAACAAAGAAGTTATCAATAACATCAAGACAGCTAGGAATTTAGGCTGTCATTGAGGAAAGTATCTACCACTACTGTGGCCTAGTTGAAAGGAAAACCACTCAAGAGGAGCTCAATCCCAAAGGTAAAGGCTAGTTTGGCCAACAAAAATTTGGGAAGTAAAGAAAGGGATAAGTACACTATCTTCCATGCCTACCTGCTTTAAAAGTCATTACCACTGGGGAGCAGAGCCAAGATGGCAGAGTAGAAACAGCACTTCCATGGTGCTCCAGCCTACACCACTTCAAAATTATGTAAAAGAGGGACTCTGAACAAGCTCTGGATCTCCACAACCCACAGAACGACACAGAGAAGCTAACATCCTGCTGAGGACAGTCCAGCAGCTCAGCAGGGAATGGCAGGCACAATGCTCTGGAAGATGAACCCAGGCTCACTTGAGTCAGAGGTTTTAGCCCCAGGGTGGCTGGACCAGCAGCTGGCAGGAGGGACCTCAGAACACCAGCAGCTATGGCTCCAGAATTACCAACACATAGATGCCTAGGACAAAGTGAGAGGTTAGTGCCCTATGGACTTTGGGACCAGTATTTGCGAGTGCATCAACTTCTTCCCCTGGGGGCTAGAAGTGGCTGAGGAGACTTGGCATAGCCTCCATTTTGCACCTTCTGTTGCAGCTTCAGCTCCTGGACTGCTGACTGTAAGGGGATCCAGCGAATCAGTCTGCAGGGTAATCGCTCTTGCTTTCACCTACCTGGATCTGGATTGCAGTCTGGGGTGCAGGTCTTGAGGTGTTTGTACAGCTTGCAAGAGTCTGTGGGGGCTTTGGGGAGGGCACCCAACCAATACCTCTGGCAGTTGAGAAGACCCCAACTTTGAGACGAAAGCTCCCCTGTCTGGTGGCAGAGTCCTACTGTGGCAAAAAGCCGAAAAGTCAAGTAATGAAGTGGCAACATGCCTAGGCAAAGGAAACAAAATAAACAGAAAAAATCAACATTAAACTACTATTTTGGGGGCAAAGAGGATCGAAACATGGAACAGGAGGAAGACTGTGAGAAATACTGCTCCAAAAGCCCCAAATGAAAATATGAGCGAGTTACAGGCCATAGAGGACCTTAAGAAGGGTTTTAAAAACCAAATAGAGAAGTAGAGGAAAAATTAGAAAGAGAAATGAGAAGGATGCAGGAAAAGTATGAAATGAGAGTCAACAGTCTGACTGAGGAAAACAACACCTTAAAAATAGACTAACTCAAGTGGCAAAAGAAGCTCAAAAAGGGAATGAGGAGAAAAATGTCTTAAAAAGCCGAATTTGCCAGATGGAAAAAGAATCTCAAAAGCTCACTGAGGAGAATCATTCCTTCAGAGTTAGACTGGAGCAAATGGAAGCTAATGACTTTATGAGAAATCAAGATGCTGTTAAATAGATCCAAACAAATGAAGGAATCAAAGGCAATGGGAAATATCTCATGGGAAAAACCACTGACCTGGAAAATAGATCCAGGAGAGACAATTTAAAAAATATTGGACTACCTGAAAGCCATGATCAAAGAAAGAACCTAGAAAGCATCCTTAAAGAAATTCTCAAGGAAAATTGCCCTGATGTTTTAGACCCAGTGGGGGAAATAGAGTTTGAAAGAATCCACCGATCACCTCCTGAAAAAGATCCCAAAAAGGAAATTCCTAGGAATATTATAGCCAGGTTGCAGAACTCCCAGATCAAGGAGAAAATACTACAAGCAGCCAGGAAGAAACAATTTCAATATTGTGGAAACATAATCAGAATAGCCCAGGACCTGGCAGCTTCTACACTGAGGGATCAAAGGACAGGGAATATGATATTCCAGAGGACAAAAGAGCTGGGATTAAAACCAAGCATCACCTACCCAGCAAAACTGAGTATCTTGTTTCAAGGGGAAATATGGTCATTCAGTGGAATAGAGAACTTTCAAGCATTCTCGAGGAAAAAACAGAGTTGAATAGAAAATTTGACATTCAGACACAAGAAGCAAGAAATACTTGAGAAGTCAAACAGCAAAAAGAAATCAAAAGAAACTTATCAAATTTGAACTATTTACATTCCTACATGGAAAAATAATTACTGTGGCTGATGAAACCTTTCTCAGTATGAAAATAATTGAAGAAGGATATAGGGGCATATGAATACATATGTGAATGTGTGTGTGTGTGTGTGTGTGTGTGTGTGTGTGTGTGTGTGTATATATATATATATATATATATATATATATATATATATATATATATATATATATATATATATATATATATATGTTTACAGGTATACATGGATAGAAGACACAGGTCGAATTTGGTGGGAAGGGATGATACTTAAGGGTTGAAGTTAAGAGGTGCGAGAAGAATGTGGCAAGAGGAGATGGGGAGAGATGGGGGGTAAACTATCTCATGTAGAAGAGGCAAGGGGAAGTAGTTGCAGGGGAGGGGAAGAACAGGAAGGCAAAAAGGCAAAATCATATTCTCATTAATTTGGCTCAGGGAGAGAATGACATACATACTAAATGGGATATCTCACCCTGCAGGAAAGTAGGGGGGAGGGGAATGATGGGGGATTGATGGAGGGGAGGACATGCTGGGGGGAGGGGAGTTTGGAGGCACCCACTTTTGAAGAGGGAAAGGATCAAAGTAGGGAATGGTCCAGGTGGAGGTTGGGGTGGGTGGGAGGGAAATATAGTCAGTCTTTTACAGTATCTCTTTTATGATAATGTTTTGCATAGCTATACATGTACAACACATACTGAATTGCTTATCTTCCCAGTGGGAGTGGGTGACAAGGGAGGAAGGGAATGGATCTGGAATTCAAAGTTTTAAAACTAAATATTTCAATATATATTTATAAATATATTGATTATAAGCCTTGCAGATATATGGAAGAATTTCTACAAAGTCTACAAAAATTCTTTTTGATGCCAAACTGGAGTCACTGCAATATCAATCCGAATCAATTAAATTTAATTTGAAAAATTGTATTAAATGCCTACTGTGTGTTAGATGGTTGAGGATCAGTGTGGTACTGTGAAATGTACTGTCTCTGGAATCAGAACATCTGGTTTCACAGTGTAACTTTGATGTTTACCATCTCATGTCCAATGAACAATTTTCTTTTACTCCCTTAGTCTGTATTTCCTTATCTATGGAAAGGGTTGGAGGAGATGGCCCCTGAGAAGGGATTTGTGGGTAAATCTTTAACCACTTGCTTTCTCTACATTATCTCCATCACATTTACCCCCCTCACCCCACACCACAATGGCAAGCACAGATGTAGTTCACACCTTGTTTCAGCTATTGAATTAACAATTTGTTTCAGTCTGTTAAGCAGAATATGTGAATCCCACAATGTGTGAACTCCTGGGAATGAGCTAATGACTATATAAGGAGACCCCCAGGGCTAGAGACAGCAAGAGCTGAAAAGAGGACTCTTTTGGTGGCATAGTCAAGGGGAATACTTGTGGCATCCTGGCATTCTGTTTGTCTGCTCTGTCTTTGTTGGTGTCTGTTTCTGATACTTTGTGCAGAAGCCCCAGAACCTAACTAGAAGCTCTGAAAGAGGATTTTCTGGTTGTATGTGTATAGAAGTCCTGGAGGAGGGTTTTGGAGGTCCTGGAACTTTAGTGATGATTTGTGATGACAACATGGACCTTGTTTGTGGGTCTGTGTTGATTTCTATGTTGATGATTTGTGTTGAGTTCTCAGACCTTATTGGAGGGTCTGAGTTGATTTCACAGGCAGATAGTGAATTGATGATGATGCTGGCAATGTTCACGAATATTATTGTGGCTCTGTAAAGCTTTGTGTTCCCAGAAACAGGAACAGTGAAGGACTTGAGGTGGACTGGACAGTGTGGTGCTTCAATATGAAAGTGGAACTGTACAAAGAACTGGACAAGGAGCTGGACAAGGAACTGGCAGCTTCCTGTCTTTGAATCCAGGTGTCAGTTTGAGCTGGGACCATGGAAGAGGAACCATGGAAACTGAGAGCCAGCCTCAGCCTGAAAGAAGATTTTACTTGGATATTGTGTACTGACTGAGAAGATTGTGATTTACTTGTGACCAAGGGGTAGATGGCCTGTGTATTTTCCTTTACTTTTAAGAGGGTACTCAACAGTAGTGACTAATGACTGAGTAGTGACTGATGATTGAATAGTGTCTGATGACTAAATAGTGATGGATTTGTAGCTTAGTGTACCCCATGAGTAGAGAACTTTTGAGTATTGTATTTTGTGACCCTTAAGCCTCCTTAAGGATGATTGAATAATTGAGTTACTGAATGATTGTACTTTGTTGAAAACTACTGGGACCACTTTGGTGAAAACTATATGCACATTTTAGTGATGTCATTGTAAATGCTATATTTCGATTATCTGTGATTAGTTGTAACATTGTGAATGCTGTGCCTTGATTCTCTGTGAATGTTTTGCTCTGATTTGTTATGAAATAAATAGAGTATTCATTATACTATGGAATCAGAACTTTAAAGGCTCTTCACAGGAACATTCTTCTGGAAAGTTGCCGATGGAAAGTTGCTTTAAACCCCCCAATAAGCCAAACCTTCCTTATTTTGAGATTCCCAAACTGTATATGTTCAAGCTGGCTCCAACACACTCCTCACTCTGATGTCCTCTCTCTCTCAAGATCTCTGAGCCATTTGAGTGATGTTTCTGACAAAGGCCTCTGTATAATTTACTATCAATCTTGTCTCAGCCTTGACTCTGTGGTGTCCTATTGCAGAGAAATACTGTAGTTAAAGTGTTCCACCTCTGAAACTAACAAGTGAATTTATACCCTTAGAAAATTCTGGTAGTATCAAGTCCCATTGTCCACACACACCCAGTTTGACACTTTGAATTTTTTTTTTCCTGCAGAGGTAACTAGCATGGTGTGTGTGTGTGTGTGTGTGTGTGTGTGTGTGTGTGTGTGTGTGTGTGTACACATGCATACATACACGAATACACATACACACATGTATATATGTGTATGCATACACACATATGCATGTGTTTCACTACAAATCAGAATCCAAGTTAGGATTTGGCTTTTTCTTCACTTTTCCTATGATGAATTTGTATAAATATTTATTCCAATTTCATGTGAGTCAAAGAAGTAAATTAAACTATTTTTACAGAAGTGCTATAAAGACTTAGAGAAACAGACCTGTACAGAACTAAAGGCTCCATCTGTCTT